>WEDG01000074.1:0-43784 GCA_017591395.1 Schistocephalus solidus | reverse complement strand
TTGTTATGCTTCGTTCAGTTACGTATTGCTGGCCCTTGTCATCCTTCACCTTCGTAAAACGCCATTTCCTAAGCATTTCACTTGTAACGGACCTGATGCTAAGCACCATTCCCAGCTTCCACAAGCTAGAAGGCCTGACATAGACTGAATGCTGTACAGCTTCGTGATTCAAAGTTCCTCGCCGTAGCACTGTATACGCATCAGGGCTGATTCTGGCAGCAAGAAGACACAGGTTTCATCGAGAAAATGTACGCTGTCTATCTGGATTGAAGCAAAGACTTCGGACTAGGCCCATCCGTTTTCGTGGAACCTGGGAGAACGATCAGGCCAGCAGCTTGTTAGGCCTTGCGTCAGCCGGCTCTCGGCATAGTGGTTGAAAGCTAGCAGACGAAAACCTGATTTCAAAAGCTTCCAAGCGTCAGGTCAAGCCAGTGCATTAGGAACACTATCTTCACTGGCATCCATTCTCCTCCCCACCCCAGTTATAATCACCCGGCCCATGATGTTCAACAGAGCATATTTGAGCGCAAACACCTTGTCTTTTCTCCGCCTTCACGCTACTGGAAAGTCTCTTTTTCGTAGCAATTTCAATTCCGAAGACTTGGTGCTAGTATACTGAAAAATTCGTACAGGAGATGTGCCGTCTCATGAAATGTTAACCGAAATTCCGAAATATATTTTTCGATTGTGAAAATTATACGTAGAGAAGGGTTGTTATAAGTAGATTGGTTGTAGTACTGGCGTGTAGCGCAATTCCGACATCAGTCATGTCAAGATATGGGCTGTTGAAAGAGCTTCTTTTCAGCCGTCGGCTTAAAACAATAGTCTACTACTTTCGAATTTTTCCCATTGATTTCCGAAATATTTTATGGAAAGCATGGAAAAAATATTCTTTCTCGTATTCAATCGGTAGCAAAAATACGGCTTTTTCTATTAAATATTTCTCATTATGAGCTTTTAAAGAAAAGGAAAAGACTTATAAAAAGAACATCGTATCTGTCTAGTTATTTAAGTTGTTTCTAAAGTATATAAAATGGCCAACATCCGCTCTAAAAATCTCAATGGGCTCTCTATGACGTCTTCTCAGAAGCATATACAAATGTACGATTTTTCGTTAAACGGAAAATATACAGCTTATGGTATGGAAACCTTGAATACCGACTTAACAACTGGTCGCGTTCAAAATTAGTATTCGGGAATCTAAAATCTTTTATCAAGCAGAAACAGCTTTTTCTTCATGCATAAAATTTCGAGAGCACCTCATCTACTTCAATTGAAAAATAAGAAAAGTCTTTTTGTGCATGTTTTCTATAAAATCAGACAAATCGAAGAGGCATACAAGTCATCTTAACTATGCTAGGGCATGCAGAATGTGGCTTTTGCAAACGGTCGGAACGAAGCCCATTTAAAAGCCGACATCCCAATGCTGACAGATATGTCTTGGGGTTATGCTACAACGCTACTCTAAGTGTGTATTTCTATTCCATATAGAATTTCCGAGTGTCGACTAACATTCCATGAGATCGCGCATCTACTATACATATCATTCTAGAAATCGAAATGCAATAGTCGGTGTAACAGAAGTCAGGTGATTGCATCATATGGAATCGAGTTCTCAAACGTTGCTCAAAAGTACAGAAAAAATGTTGGAAAAATTACTCGTCTTGCAACCGTCAGTCCGTTTAGATGTGGCAGGGTTAAGAGTGAGCTCAAAGGCAGAGCGGAACGAGTGAGTCCGTGCTGGCGGTCGGTAAGCGTTCGTCAATGATTGTCAATATGCCCTTTCTAAAAATGGCAAAAACAACGAGCCCGTGACTCAATGGTTAGAGGGTTGGACTTCTGACCAACGGGTTGTGGATTCGGGCCTCGGGTTGTGCCGCCAACCTGGGGTTGGGTAAGACTGCCTGATGATGGTTAATGAGCCAGAAATGGCCATTTCAGACTCCTTTGTCTTTGCCGGTACTGTTACTTTACTCTGTTGATGTGGGAAAAATCCGACAGATGATATCAGTCCTTTGTTTTAATTACTGTCTGCAAAATGTCTCATTGAGCTCTTCGTATACTCATACGTTCCGAAACATTCATTCGTGTTGCCATCAAATTCTGGTTGCGCCACTTTGTCAATAACGCAAGCTCTAGCCTGATAGGCTTCAGTGAACGTCATACATCTACTCAGGTCAGTGTGGCACTAGGTAGCTATAATTGACTGACATTTTCCTTTGTATATCTCGCTTTAAGTGAATGGTTTTCTGTATGATGGAATTTTAATTGACAAATAGCCTTTCTTCCATTAAAAATCTTGAAGAAACCGTAATTTTCTACGAACTGAGCACATTAAGGAGTATCTATATGCATGTTTGTTATAAAATATATTTGAATTTCTAAAGGCCTTGAAAATTCATGGCAAAAATACACTAAAAGATGTAACCCTTTTGTACAGAGTGTACTTTTTGAGGCAGCCAGATTCTTTCAAATCCAGCATACTGACTGTGCTGAAATATAATTGGATTATACTGTATGGAAATTAATATTAAAACACTACCTAAGTTATCTTTTCTGTAAGGTTTTGTTGTCTGTCCGCCTAAACAAGACACAGGAATGGGAACCGTCCACAATGCATGCAGCTTTGGGCCGAAATCCGGGAAATTTGGTTAGGTATCTAGGTGAACTTTAGAGTTAAGTTTAGGATTAAGGTTTGGGTTCGTGTTAACTGTAGGGTTTAGGTAAAGAGTAGAGCAAAGATTAATATTAAGGCTTCAAGTTAGCTTAATGCTATGGCTAGTGTTGGATGTAAGACGTGGGAATATTTACCCATCCTGAAATTTATCACAGGACCACCTATTTTAAGCGGGCGGGCTGGCTCCTATACCCTTATCCTGTTCAGGTGGTCAATCCTACCATCTTTTCTTATCAGAAACACACTCCAGAATTTTATTTAAAACTTCAACTGGCCCTGAGGCTGAATTCAAGTGGGGACGAGAAACGCCAGGATAATCGATATCTTCGTCTAATAATCACACCTTCTACACTGCTCCCAAGAAATATTCTTTTCGATGAGGTATCTTTACTAGTATTCCCGTAAAAAGGTGACCTTGAGCTAAATTCCCGGGAATTTAGGGTTAGGGTGAGCCCTAAGTTTCTATTTGGGGTCCAGGTTTGCGTAAAGACGGGGAATATGTACGCGGAGTACTTAAACCCATGATCGACCTTCGTTTGTCTAGGAACACGCAAAACGTGGCTGCCTTTGGAAGCTTACGTCCTTATCTTTCTACTGAATCCTGACTGACATGAATACCATGCCATGGCGGATACGCAACGCACTTTAAGTCTGAATATGGGAAAACAATTTCAGCCAGTTCATTTGGTACCATCATCTTTTTTTGGTGGAACTTGTGTCGAGACTCGAGTAAACTTGATCAATCGACATCGAAATCCAGTCTAAGACCCCCGCCCCCTTACTTGGAACCCGTGGAATTTACTGCCAACGCGTCGAGCGTACCTTGTCCGCAGTCGTCCCGGGTACGCGCGCTGCAGCTGGCCAGCCGGAAATCGGATGGACCTGGAATTAGGACCAGTAGTTGCTGCCACCTGATTGGTCGCGGCATCGGCCTTCAATCGGTTGGCCTGGTGACGATGCCCGCCTGCGCGACAGCGAGTCAGTCACATGGAGGACCTGCAACGTGTACAAAGCCGGGCACTTCCCACACGCCTGGCACGCGTCTGCAGGGCTTGTGAGTCGCCCCCCCCCCCTCACCCACCCCTTAACCAATAGCCGGTCGATCGCCGTATGGAGATGAACCAGAGGGAGGGTGATCGGACACGGGTAGGGAAACAGGCCGCCATATATGACCATTTTTGACTGCGTAACACAACCATCCGCCCCGTATAAAAGCCGACCACGCGTCTGGTTCTGGCGAAACACATTTGTGTGCATACAGTTGCTAACACAACACCCTCTACATCGGCGCAGTAATGGCTGACGAAGAAGTTCAGGCTCTGGTTGTCGACAATGGTTCCGGTATGTGCAAGGCCGGCTTCGCCGGAGACGATGCACCCCGCGCCGTCTTCCCCTCCATCGTGGGCCGCCCGCGTCATCAGGTGATACCCTGATATTTGTGAACATTACTTCATGCATGCAGATGCCTTTCATGACACAAAATGCCTTTTTCTTGACATCAAGTAAGACATTTCAGTCTAATAGGCTTCAAAATTCACTAGCAATGCCACAAATATACGATTCAAGTCGATGACATGAGACGGAAAAATGAAAAAGAGTTCTACCCGTACTGGGTCCAGCCCTCCACGCCTTAGTCGGCTAAACAGCTTACCAAGTTGCTCTTGGTGGTAAAAAGTCTCGGTGTTCAGAATCTCAGAGTTTGTATCCATCACGACTTGCAAAAAGTACTTGTATGGGGTCGATGCTTTTGTGGTAATGTCCCACAGCAAATTTGCCGAGAAATCAGTGGGCAGATTCGGTCGATCAATCGTGGAAAATTATTGGCATCTGGTCAGTTCCTAGGGAGACGACATGTATCAGTCCAAGCCCGTGAGGATTACCACTATTGCAGCTGATTCTTTAAGTTTCCTTCCATCATTAGTAAAACAGAGCCATAATCAATCAATCAATTATATCGATTCGCAGAACAGAGGCCTGCAAAAATGGGATCTATGTGCTTCGCTTTATAAAATGAAACAGGTGACACCATTTGATGTCACCATTCTACCAATTACATCCAGAAGGTTTGCTTTAGCATTGGCGAAAGAAACGAAAGTGATGTGGTCATTTGAAAGCCAGCGGATCCATTAGCATCCCAGGGTTTGATCCACCGTGTTTTCTGCACGCAGGGCGTCATGGTGGGTATGGAGCCAGAAAGGACCCGCTACGTCGGCGATGAGGCCCAGTCGAGCAGCATTATTCCTGACCCTGAAGTGCCCACATCGACGGCATGGCGTCGAAATGCACCAGCTTTCGGGATGGCATGGAGAAGATCTGGCATCACACCTTCTACGGCGAGCTGCGTGTTTGCCCTGAGTACCCACAGTCATCACCTCCGCCGAGGCTCGAAAACTGAACCCGAGGCCAACCGCGAGAAGATGACACGATCGTGTTCCGAGAGACCTTCAACACCCGCCGCGGCATGTCGGTATCCAGGCCGTGCTCATCTGCATACTCCGGCCGTACGCCGGTATCGTGCTGTGGACTCGTTACGGTGTCACTCACAGCGTGCCCATCTACGAGGGTTATGCTTTGCCCTACGCCATCCTCCGTTTGGATCTGGCGTCGTGATCTCACTGGCTACCTCATGAAGTCCCTCACTGAGTGGCTGCTTCACTGCGAGCAGAAGTCGTTGAGGCATCAAGGAAAACTCTGCTACGTGGCTCTCGACTTCGAGCAGGAGATGGCACTGCCTGTTCATATCCCTCGAGAATATGAGTTGCTCCGATGGCCGGGTCGTTACCATCGGTAATGAGCGCTTCCGTTGCCCCGATCCTCTTCAGTAAAGCTTCGGGGTATGGAATCTGCCGGTATCCACGAGTCCACCTTCAGTATCATGGGGTGCGGTATTGGACATCAGGAACCTTGTGCCAACACGCGGTGCTGTCTGGTGGTTCGCCGCTTAATACCCGGCATTTATACGATCGTATGCAGAAGGAGATCACCTTGCTGAAACCGGATGGAAGATCGAGATCGTGGTCCACAGGCGCAAGTACTCTGTCTGGATCGGTGGTTTATTTCGGCACTCTGTGCACTTCCAGCAGGTGTGGTTTCAGGCAGAATTACGGCTGAGTCTGGCCTGGCATCGTCCACTTCATAGTGTTTGCTATAAAATCGCTTGACACAGCTGACCTTTCCAGTCAACGCATGCCTTTCGTTTGTGGCCTTTGGAAATCTTCGGTTGCAGCTGTGCAGCTCTGGTCTATCGTGCCTCTACTCTTCCTGTATCTTCATACTTTCATTTCACTGCCTTGTAGACAATGCGTCCCTGAGTAATAAAACGTTATCTATCGCGGCTACTCCCCGATGGAACCGGTAAGTCCAGCCTTGAGAGACCAAGGGCCTCATCATCAACCATGTCGGTAAAGGTCTGAGAGATGGGGACGTTGCATTTGCAGTGAACTCTGGTTAAAACCTAGCCACTGGGCGAGATTTAGAGGACCTCTTTGTTTAGGTTAGGCCATAGAGATGAAATGATTTTATTTATTAACGCTAACCCTTTTATGTGGTCAGGTTATCTGACCGGACGTTATCGATGATTGTCCATAGTCCAGGGAATTCAGAGAGGAGGCTAAAGGACAGAGGAGAACTGGAACCCGCAACAAATTTGATTGGTGAGTACCGTAAAATTCCCTAAAGACGCTCTAATCGCAGTTGGCAGAATATAAGCTCATCACTCAAGGTATAAGTTTGGCAAATTCAGTATCCGACCGCAAATAGCCTCAGGTTTTCAGAGGTTAACGGCGAAAGGTAGTGCGTGGTCGACCGATGACCGATAAATATGTCGGAAACTCCCGTTTGTATCTCAGTTGCCCATAGCAGAGAAGAAGAATAGGCAGTGGAATTTGGTGTTTATTGACCTGGCGTTTTGGATTCTCTCGCTGAACCCAGCATCAGAAGAGATGGTTGCAGAAAAGGGGTCGTGGGACACAATGTTCATTATTATTTATGGCGGGCCGGTTTGTCCGGCTACTGTGAGCTAAATTCGTTGGAAGTCCCCGTGTTCATCGCTTCCAGAAGTTCGAATTTGATGCGATGATTGCTTTCCGGTCCGTACCCAAGACGTTACTGGCCGTGATTTCATCCCCATTGTCAATTCCGGCAGGTGCTCACTGTCAGTTGGTGCTGTTCATCGGATCCTCTCTCCGTGTGGCAATTTCTCTCGGACGAAATCTGGAGCTGCCGGGTCACATTACGCTTATTAAATCAACTGCGGATTAGAACCATGACTCAGGCAGTTCACGACTCACGTGTTTGTTAGCACCCGTGAGAATTTCGGCCTCGATTGAACTTGAAGGTGTGGCCGGGTCCCATCGCATGAGCTGCGACCTTGAGAGAATGAGTGTCCTGCCTGCCTCACTGAGGCCACGTGCTCCGAAAATTCATGGGCGTAGTAGTCTCCCAGTTTCTCTAACGTATTTCCTTTGTCCACAACTGCACCAGATTCGGTAAACGACTCCAGGCGTTTCCTTCTGAACTGTTTCCTGGACCTCCCTTGTTTGCCTATGTCAGTCGGGAAACTCATATTTGCCAAATCGATTAAGCGCTTTGTGAAAGAGACACCTATTCCCCCGGTTAACTGTTTTCACAGCAAGCTGTTGGGGTATTGAAAACAACGTTTTCCGATCTGACTAGCGACCCCGGGCAAAGGCGATGAGGCAAAAAAACTTGCCTCTAGAAAGAAAGTTCAAAATGGCCACTCTGATGACAGAGCATTCTCATGAGGCCACAGAAAGGATGAAAACTACCAGCTGGACACTTGAATATAGAGCCCCCAGTAATGCAGATCAACTTATATTAAATTCCAGGCGGCAAATTATGCAACTCCATTGCGTTTAGCGGAAGGCCACCCGTATTACTGCGTTTGGGTCTGACCCAACTAGCCGGGGCTGTTCCTTCTATGTGCGCCGAATTTATCAGCTGCTTTCGGCCCTCGTGAATATATGCCACAAACTCGGCCCATGCAGCAATCGATCAGATAACCAACAATCATGCCGGTGGGGGCCTGTCTCGCATGAACACAATTCCCCTACTCACGCGCTCCGAACGGACATCTTACTTCGACCCACAGACAAACTGCCAACTTACGACAACCTGTGCTAGGACTTTTGTCATCGGGTGTGCACGCGTTAACAGCTTCAGAGTCCTCAAAAGGCCGCTAGATGCTACGCAAATTTTGCAACAAACCACAAATACTGCAAAACCGAAAGCGATTCCTTGACTTTGCACCCACGATACTGAGTGAGATTACCGCCATTCGGTTCAAGTGGTCGATTCTACGCTCCGTGATCAGGGCGCGGCTGGCTTCAGATGCCAGCTCAATTGCGTTGGACTAGCACCCGAACCCAACTGGGGATAAAGCGCACGGCATCCCGTGTGGGGCCTCTCGTAGCTCAGTTGGTTTGGAGCATTGGCTGTACTAAAGCCTTCCTCTTGCTGGCGTGGGTACGAATCCACCGAGGCTGCCGAGTTTTTCACAAGGGGGTCAAAGGAATTATTCAAATCTGCCAAAATCGTATGCTAATTAATTGTGCCTGGTAGAAATCTGGTGGATTCTAGATGGATTGCTAAGGAAATCCTGCTTGGTCAATCAGCTTGCTGTATCAGAATTGGTGGATTCCATACGTTGCAGTTGACTGGGCGGGTAACTTGACCCATATGTGATTAAACTCACGGCTCCCGGTGGGGGCCTCGTAGCTCAGTTGGTTGGAGCATTGGCTGTACTAAAAGCCTTCCACTTGCTGGCGTGGGTTCGAATCCCACACAAGTGGTCAGAAATCATTCAGGTCTGCCAAAATCCTCTGTATTTATTACAACCTGCTGTTCCAGCTGTCTGCCGCTGCTATGGCAACTCGGCGAAGAAAATCCTTGTGCGCAGTTTAAAAATACGGCGATAAAAGAAGCTCTCTCAGTGTTGAAGGAATCGCTTTAGTTGGCTCTCTAAGCTGCAATGCCACTGAACATAAAAAAATGCATTATGTATGGACTGTGTGCTTAATATTGCAGTCTTCGAAATTCAATAAAATAGGTTCGATGCAAATGTTGTGAGTCTGGTGCAATTACAAGTTCAGGTTTTTCCAGGACATAACGCGGTTCCGGCGGGGTACGGTCCTAAAGCGGTAGGCCATTGCCAAACCGGAGAAAATAAATGTCAGTCGTTGCGGCCACACCCTCGCTGCCGGGAGCAATCGAGACCAGCGTTCGAGAATTCCGGAGAGGGCGGTGATTCATATCCGAAAATTCGAGAAGGGATGTCCTGTTTCTGGTTCTGCAGATTCGATACTTCGATAATCTGATATCGAAGCCAGGTGATTACGGCCCTCGCGGGCTGGACTAAAGATCGATTAAAAGACAAGGAACCCGACTCGAGGATGACGACCAAAAGGAAACTTGGAACAGGAAACCGGAGTTTATCAGCAAAGCTTCCAGTGAAAAGCAGAGACTCACCATCCGCCGCGGTTTGGCTGACGCCAACTAGAAATTACTTGCCAGGCTTATCCTCGCCTCGCACTTTGGAGAGACTTCCCCTCAGAAATGGGCGGGACCGAAGAACCGTGAAGACACAATGCGCCATCTCGCACACCCTCTTCATCATGGCGCGCCAGAGGAAAACTGAAGGAGGGCGGGCGTTGATGGCAGACTCGCTCTCTCCGCAAAGATGGGCGCTTGCCAGGCATGTGAACGTTCAAAACTCAGGCAGGGAGCTGGGCTCGAGGAGATTTAAAGCCTCGAGTTGGTTGCGATAAAAAGGTCCACTCGCCGATACCGCCTGCGCTGAGCGTTTGAGAGATCGAGTGCACATGAAACCAGCCGCTACCGTACTTGCGGGTTTGCCTATACGCACTGGGTTTGAAGATTTTAAAACAGAGCAACATCTTGTCCATAATATTCTGTGATGGTGCTGGGCCAAATGAGGTCGGAAAATAAATTGGGATTTGATATAAAGAGCTGGGGCTTAATTTGCATAAAGCCAAAACAGACGTTGAAAATCTCTGGGTAAAGCAGGCCGTACGAACTTCTAGCGTAGATTTCCGATTGTCAGTACACCGATAACATAAATGCAAAGTGAGACCGGAATAGCGTTTTGCGGCTGTGGTCCGAAATCAACCACCCGAGGGCTCAAATTCGCGACCCACTGGTGAAGAGTCAGCGGTACGCCGGCACTGCACCGGTTACGAGTCAGGGATTGGCCACCAATGGTAGATAAGAGCGCTCTTTGAGTCGTTTACGGACTCGCTCCTCCCGTTTATGCCTTGGAGCTCACTCTCAGCGCCTCAACAACCACACAGTAGCAAAGTAATAGAATAGGCAGATGACTCGCGCCAGCAAGACAAAGGGAGCCTGGAATGGCGTCTACGGCTTGGTGGCTGATGTGAACCAGTCAAACCCAACTCCAGGTGATGCTTCACCCGATGATCGAAAGGCGCAACCAGTTGAGAAAGAAGTCCAACGCTCTAGCATTGAACCACGGGAAGCTCAGTTTGTCCTGCCGGTTTCAATCGGAATATTGATTGAGCAGTAGCTAGATGGGCGCTCAACCAGTCGTTTTCAGGACTCCCTCGTCCCGTTATGACTTGGGGGCTTACTCCCGAGAGTTTCCGCCAGCAGCCACTAGAAGCCGCCGGAATAACATTAGTGACCGAAAGGGGACGGATTAGGGACTTGGGTTGGTTATGACTGGCTAGGTAACAATGTCGCCAGCAAGCGGCTATTTTAAGTCATAGCCATATTTTGTCGGTAATGTTATCACTGCTAAGCCTTTATCCCCTAACCACGGTGCGGCTGCTGGCGAACTTTCAGCAGAGCTAAGGCACAGCAGAGACGAATGAGTCCTGTGTTCGCTCCATCTGCCGTGGCATTTTCCTGGGGTTTGAACGTGGTACGGTGCCAGCTTGTCTACGCGGTGATCGCGGGACTGGGTATACCGTGTCTTCTGCATGTCCAAGCAACACCCAAATTGCTTAGTACTGTATCCGGCTACAAAGTGACACGACGAGACGTACGGAGGTGTGCAAATGGGAACTGTGATCAGGCTCAAATCCCGTATTTTCAAAGCTTGAGACTGATTCAGAAATCGATGTGGTCGAAGTTGCACTTATAAACGAATGGTCAAACTTCCATGTCGATCCGAAGAAACTAAAGCCTGTTGTTTTCTCCAAGCTTCATCCACCGAAGACCCATCCAATATGCAGCAAAGTGTGTGTTGGGTGCCCTGGCGCAATCAGCAGAAATGATTCAGGTGAAGAGTAGTGGTACGTCGCGCATCTGCCGTGAGTCTGCATTTTTGCTTTGGAGAAAACTTCTTTTGTGAGGGTCGCGTGGTCTAAGTAATTAATCTTTGACTGCTCGAGAGGGCATGTCTCAGGCGGAGTCGGGACTCCACGGATGTCATGACAATGCGAGAAGTTTTGACCTGATAAAATTTGATTATATAGCTGGAGACCTGTCAGAATAGAGGAGCCCACGAACCTGGAAGCTCTATCAGGCATTCCGCCTCCTCCTCCTCCTCTCCCTCCTTCTCCTCACTCGCACCATTTGCGTGTTCGGCTATGCTCGCGTCCCGAAAATCATTTCCCGTGCTGGCCTCTATGCTTTTGTTCGCTTCAATTAATGATTTGATCCCATTAACGCCCTCTCAACATTTCTTACCTTGAAAATTGGCCTTCTGACACGCTGCCTGGTGGTTGTTTGCACATGTCTATCGGTACCGGCCTTCCGTCCAAGTGCTGGCAGAGAAGACGGTTTGAGCTCAACCTCCGATACCTGTTTACGTATTGAAGCGCCCGTGAACGAATTTGAGACAGTATGGATTGGGACTCTAGTGTCACGTTTCCGTATGCGTCATTTGACAAAAGTTGTGCGGATAAATGAGTGCTCCAGACATGCATTGGAGGTATTACAATCGATTAAATAATTTACGGTTTTTCCTGTGTATGAATTTAAAACAAAAGCGTGTACAGCAGGATTCATGTGGTGCAGAATTTTCGTGACTGTATCAGCTTGCAGCTCGTCATGCCAGCAGCACGGAGTAACGAATGGAAGTAGACAGCAGTTTGAATTTTCTAGAAAATCCGGTACATAACGGAAGTGAAGGTTCGAGGAGGTCAACGTATTAACGGTCTGCGACAAGGTCAAAAGGCGTGGCGTAGAGTTCAGTGAAATCAGCTGGTTAACAATTTCCAGTCTTCAGGCCAGGTCCGGTTTCCGCAGATTTACTTCTGTGCGACCGCAGAGTCGAGGTCCTAAGGTGATACAAAGCCTCTGATTGTGCAGCTTATTAAGTTTTAATGTCACGATAAGATTGGGTTTAACTTCATCTCTGTGTTCAGAGGAAAAATTATCGTCCGTTGGCCTCCTGCATGATGAGAGCTTCCTTAATTTAGTTTAATTTAGAGCGGCATGAGGCCGCTAGAAATAGCTTCGTTTGTATTGTACATTGCATCGTTGTGTGAAGATTGACTACAGCAGACGTATCCTGCCAAGGACAAGTTGTTTCACGGTCCGGGAAGATTCGAGTGCATTACAGTGGTCTCAGCTGAGTCTTCAATTCTCTTGACTGTGTAAGGCGGTCCAGATTTTTAATCGATGGACGTTAGTTGTCCCTACGGAGGATCGTGCGAAATCCAATGGATACCTCCTTCTATGCTGTAGTTCTCAAGAGATTCAATCCATGATTTTCTTTTCGTTATTTTTACCATCTTTATTATGAGTCTGTCCAAAAGACTTAATTATATCCAGTGGGAGAGTGCTGTTTTGAAATCTGAAGCATTATTTTTCCCGTGTAGACCTGCGGATGATAATTTTCCTCTGAACACAGATGAAGTTAAACTCAATCTATCAGACATAAAACTTAATAAGCTACAATCAGAGGCTTTGTGACTAGGACTCGACTTTGGTTTGCCAAACCGAAGAATAAACCAGTTAAAAGTTTAAGTCCAATTTGAAGACTTGGATTGTCAACTAGCTGCAGGCCTGGTACCCAAATCCATTGAACAACACGCCCCACCTCCTCTGAAGTTTTAGCTTACGCGTTGTTAGTTATTCTTTTACATTGATCTCTGATACTTGCTGTTATGTATCGATTTTGTATGTGAAATTAATCATACTGTCTACTTCGTTCGTATCTGTGTTATGCAGAAAAGGCGGGTTGCAGTTGATATAACCATTACAAAATTATTTTGCTACCAATACATCCGGCTTATACGCCTGTTTTTACCTAATTAACCTTCGTGGCAGCAAAGGCACTAACTAGCAGCCAGACAGGCGTTTTCATGGATATTCTGCCACTGAATGGCACAACTAAGCGATGTTCGGCTCATCAGAGGATTCCCTAAATTCCTGTATACTTTGTGTTAGATACTAAAGGTTTCGCGAAATTAATCGGCCAGAGATGTCCGGTTGAAACACGCGTCTGACATTTTAGCTAGTACCTGTGCTGCCAGTAGGGTACATTTATACTACTGACTTCTGTTTGGCAGCTTGTGAATGGTATGTGGTTGAGTCCGCGGTGGTTGATGGACTTTGGCCCAAATATTCATGCAAAATTTGGGTCTGTAGCCTATAGACCTTTAATAAACTGATTTGTTCTAAGTTACAAAATAAATTTCTAAAGAAATTAAAATGCTGGAATATTACAATGCAGGACAAATTTCTTCCGATTCACTGCAATGCGTTTCGAAGAAGGTATAGTACCTTCATGCAGTTACAAAGGGATTAAAAGCTGAATAAATTTGAACATACAATACTGATTGAACTTATCTTGATAATTTTTCCACAGTCGCATGGTCCAGTTTGCGGTGACTTTGAAAATAAATGTGTGGTTTAAGAAAGTGTGTCTGTAATTTGGAATCGTTACAATTTAGCGCAGCTCTCTTACTGAATAATAATGATCGTCGTTACATCTTTAATACACAGTTGGCGGAGTTTTACCCTGGGGTTTGGCGAACCATTCTTTGAAGTTTTTGTTGATTTTGTTTTTGATAAGAATTTTTCAGGAACGAAGCCGAGTAGGAACAGGCCAGTGATTAGACAGATCGTTGAACTTTCATCAGTAAAAACAAACGTGGGTGCGAGAATATGAAGGATGATGAGTAATACGAGGGTGGTGTGGTTATGAAAAGACAAATAGGGAAAGAGTGAAAAGGGTGCGGGAGGGTTACTTGCAGCTAGTCTACCTTTGTCCACGGTAGGCGGAAGCTCGTAGGAAGGTTCGGGTAATCCTGATGGTGGTCAGCACTACGATGTGCACTTACAGATTTTATCTCCAGTGACGCCCTTATGCCGTGTTTAATTTCGAATGAAATTAAAGAGAGCGAGCTTTGATTAAATCCTTAGAAACAAACGCTACAGGCTTGGTCGAATTTTGACGAATGTTCGTGAAATTTGTCGTCAAATGTGGATCAGCCATGCATACCATATTCACAAGCTACCAGCTTACATTAAGTAGTATATAATGCGTTATTATCTCCCATACCTACAGCATAGATACTAGCTTAAAACCCGTAGCTGTAGATGGTTCGTTGGTTTTGCTCACGCATGTCAAGAGTAAAAGAGCAAAAACTCGCTAAGTGTTACTTGTAGCTAGTGGAACTTTGGCCACAATGTAGACAGAAAGAAGAGTTTGTAGGGGGTTCTGGTATGTAAACTGATGATGGCTACTTTTATTTGCTATTGTTGCGCGTACAGATGCTGGCCAGTAGCGGTTTATTTTTGAGTAGTAGTAATAGTGGTTTCGCCATTTCCTAGCTATGCTGGGGAGAGCATTTTTCGACGTCGTTTGGATAAGTTTCGACTCCCTTCGGTCGAACCTGTCCCACAGGAGCAAATGAGCGTAAATGCACCATCGATTCTGCAATAGCAACCCTATCAGTTAACTCTACGCTAAAAATGGGATCGATCAAGTACGAAATCGAAACCTTTACTACTAGGACGGTCTGTAGGGGCTGCTGATCAAAGTGTCTGTCTTCAAAGTGGCCACCCTCGCATTGTCTCCAAAGAGGACTTACAGAAGAGAGATTCTTTTTGTGTGGTGGGTGTTTTCTTGTCACTCAGCAATAAAGCCTTCCAAGATCAGTCCCCTCACTGATCTCCATTTTTATTCCGGATGATATGTCACGGCATTCCGTATATTTGCTGGCTTACAACAACAACGACTGGTGGCTAAGTGACCTACGCAGATGGATTTGTTAAAAATAAAGGGCATTGCATCTGAATACAGAACCTGTTTGAAACCGAATAAAACAGATAATTACGATATATACAGTAAATGCCCTAGAATGGTTTCAAAATCTAACGGGAGGGGAGCTTCACATCTAATCAATGCCAAAAGAATTGGCTATTTTGGAGTAAAATGTGAATTGGTTATAAAACGGAGAGTATATTAAAAAATAACTGCAAAAGTGATGTATACAATAATCGTAGAAAATAACGGTCAGTGGGCCCTGCTCCTGGTAAAAACATCACAAAAACGCCGGAGGAACCAGAAACACCCGAAGGGCGGTGGCCGAGAGATGACCTAGCGGTACAAAAATGAACTGAGGGGTTTCTGTGTCCCAAATCAGGTGAACCAGGTAAATTTTTGCAGGAATTTGGGACATGTGGGGTTACTGCGTTGAAAAGGCATCATTGCTGGCCTACTAGGCAAAACTGAGCTGCTGCGTTCGCCAGTTTAAAGTACGCATGGCAGCGAGACAAGTGGTATCGCCTCCCCTTACTGCCAATTGATGTTCGTGTATGCTGCCGAAACCAACGACTACACTACGAAACCAAAGCATTTTCGCACTAGGGATGGGGTACGCTATTTAGATAGAAGTCGTTTACAAGATGCCATGTAACGGCTGCAGATGCGGTACTATGTGGTCAGACAGGGAAAAATCAGCCCCCACGCATACCGAACATCAATTGGCACTGATAAGGAGGCGGGGCACTTGTCTCAAGTTTGCCATGCACGCTAGAAACAGGGACCTCAAATTTTGCCTGGGACAAAACCCGCATTGTTGCCTCCATGTCCATCTAAAGAAAGGCCAGAGAATTTTTAGAGGCCGTTTTCGCCAATCGACTCATCCATCAGCCGACACTCCGAATTGGACCATTGTGCGACTACCTGAAAAGCAGGAAGAAACGAGAGCCAATTCAAATGTAAAATACCCCACAATGACAACAATTGGCGGGAATGACAAAACAATATCGATTTTTCCGGCACGTGTTAAAATTTGAACTGTTTTTGCACACTTACACAAGTCTGACGACGATCTGGGGTGCCAGCGTCGAAAATTTACATAATAAAGTTACCTATTGTTTCCCAAAAGAACGTCTTTGCTTCTAATTATATTTCTTGGGATGCCTATTTTTCCAATTGAGTTCATATATATATATATATATATATATATATATATATATATATATATATATAGAGAGCTGAGAGCAGAGAGAGAGAAGAGAGAGCGTAAAAGAGGATACAGATTGCAAAGAACGGAACGGCCAGATAATGGTTGCACTAGAATCGAAAGCCTGTGTATCTTATACGAAACTTTGCCGGATGAATCAGGCGGAAAAATAAATAAATCACTTAACATACACATGACCAAACCTCAGGATCACAAATTTAATTTAAATTGCAGCTACGGCAAGCTAAGATCTGCATGTCTAATAAGATCGGCAAAAGGTAAAACGTACATCCAGCTTTGCAATCGTCTCCATATTTCGCCCACAAGCTTTAAAGGCATCCAGATATCAATTATCTGAACAATTAAACAACATTCATATATGAAAAATGTTTTCATCTCCTCCGATCTTACGCATATTATCAACAGTAATTTTAAATGCTTATCCTACAGCATTTAAAACACAATCTACACCATAGACACTTATGAATGCTCGTTCCTCTTGCTCGGAAGCAGACAGGTCATTCATATATATCTGTTTTAGCTAAAAACATCTCACAATTCCCATTGTGTAATCAGTCGAATGATCATAACGAAGACTTTCATCGGAGAAAACCCAATGACGAAAATAGTAGTTCAAAGTATGATCTGCATATCCACCGTAGAGACAGAAGAGTGAAAACGTACCTCCAGCGCTATGCACCGTGCATAAACGGCAGGTTATTCTCACAGGACAAACTTGAGGCTTTCAGATCTTTTTCGAGTATCGATCTGAATTTCAACCTCGATTTTCATCAGTTCAGCATCTACAAGAAGATAATCCGCTTTTTGGAAATCTCTCACGATCGAAGCAGGACATTTTAAATCTTAAAATATAAGGCCTGAATTGCAAATCATCAGCTCACTAGAATGATCAAGATGATTTGCCCAAAACTCACAGTTCAAAATAAGCTGAGTCCACTACTGTATTCTACTCATAGTTATACATTGTAACTGCGCAACCTACTGCCTCAATAATATGGTACTTCGACCGATGCTACGGCGTCGGCGGGACCGATGCGCTCCGCAACCTAATCAACGGTGTGGGTGAAAGGTATGCGAGCTGGACAGCTAATCGGAATCGGACGCTTGTTATTGGATGCTGAAATGTGCGAACGTTCCTGGACCCTGGTACACAAAGTCTGATGGCGAGCAGACTTTGGCAATTACAACGTAGATGTGTGCTGTCTGCCAGAAGTCCAAATCCCTGACTCAGGCTCTCTGGAAATATAGATCCTGAGAGCCAATTCACACTTCACCCTGTTCCACAGTGGCCCTCGTAGACATGGTGTAGCGATCGCCTGCTCCCAACAAGCGAACCGTGCATTACCTGCATACGCGCAACGGAAGGATCACTGCAAAAACATCTCTATCGTCTCCGTGTATGCAAAATCTTCCGATGCCGAACAGAGCGAAAAAGAGGGGTTTTACTCGCAGCTGCAAGCGTTAGTCGAAGGACTTCCGCGTCGCGATCAGCGGATAGTTGCCGGGGGCTAGAATGACCGGACTGGACGTGGTGAGTCAACAAACAGTCATCTTATTGACCGTTTCGGACTTTGTTCTCGATTTGAAAATGGTGAGAAACTGCTGAACGTTGCTGATCATAACCGACTTTTTGTCAGGGAAACGTGCTTCCAGCATCGCAACAAACACTTGCTGACCTGGGATTCAAATAACAGTCATACGACTAGTCAGATCGACAATATCCTAGTCAGTTCAAGGTTCTGCGGCTGGGCTCATGATAGCAGATTGATGTGTGGTGCCGAAACTGATAATGCCCATGGGTCTGACCATGTTCTTGTTCGAACACGCTTGGAATTGCACCTATCATCCTCACCGAAAGCTGACAACCCGGCACTGCCGAGGCCCTTAGCAGATAACACGGGTTCTGTTTTACGACCCGTGCAGGCTAAGAAGGCAGAAACGAGTGGTCATCATTAAACGTCAGTCTATGAGGCAGCTGAGAAAATTCTTGGATATACTCAGCGACGCCGCAGTGACTGAATCAGCGGAAGAACCCTGCGGTTGTCTGTTCAGACGGATCGAGCCTGGTCCCGTAATGATGCTTCCTTCCGCCAACTCCGAAAGATGATGGTTACATCGACTAGTGAAGATCGGAAGAAATATTGGCCTAAAATAGCGACCTCCACGGAGCAGGCCTCAAACGTTGGTGTGACTCAAAATCTCTGCCAACTTATCCGTAAAGTTCGTGGTAAGCCCTCTGTCTCGCCTAATTCTGCTGGAGCCGTGAATGGTGGCTTTAGTGCTGACAACTCGGCCAAGGTCGAGCGCTGGCGTGGGCACTTCGAGCACCTTTTCAACTTCGATACTGTCCTCAGCCCCCTCTCGTTCCCACCGAGTCTCTTCCGTCTTCTGCCTTTGCAGTGTCATGCGGCTCCCCTTCTGAAGGAGAAGTCGCTGATGTCATACAAAGGTCGCGCATCAACAAGGCACCTGCAGAGAACGGTGTACTCGCTGAAATTTACATGTCTTGCGTCAAATCACTGGCGTCCTGGTTCCATGAAGTGATTGCACAAACGTGGAGAAACGAGGTTGTGTCTGATGAGCGGAGTTCAGACATCATTTGCCAGTCACAAAAAGGGAGATGAGACGAGATGTGAGGACTACCATGGCATAATTCTTATCGACATTGCTGCGAAGAATTTCGATATCGTCTCTATCAGGCGATTCCCGGCTGTGCATGACTCTAGGATGAGGCCCAACCAAGCTGGATTCCTTGCTGGACGTGGATGTGCGGACCAGATATTCACACTGAGTCACATCCTTGAAGTCCGTCATAGTAACCTGCAACCGACGGCCGTTTGTTTTTCAACTTCGCCGCCGCGTTCGATTCCGTGAATCCATATTTCGGATAATGGCACGAGATGGTGTACCACCGAAAAACGTCGACACGATCAACAGCTATTATAGCTCAAACCCTGCGTGAGTTTCGGTCCTCAACAACCTTTCACAACTTTTAGGCATTCAGGCTGGCGTTCAACAAGATTTTATCTGTCCAACTACACTATCGACTGAATTCTTGTGAAGGCCCTGCATGAAGAGGATTGTTTTGAGCTTGCACCCGGACGCCGGCTGACTGATCTCGACTATACCGAGGATATCGCCTTACAAGCTTCAAGCAGTGGTAATCTGCAGTCTATGGGTTCGCGGCTGAATGAGGTCGCTAAATCGGTAATCTTGTCCATAAACTCAAGGAAGAACAACGTTTTTTTAAGCTGCATCCCTGCACGGGCGAAGGCATTGAAAGACTCAGAGCATCATCCATTGAGTCTCCTGGTTCGTTGTACTCCTGAATTAATCCTGCAATTTTCCCATTTGTGAGATTTACAGGTTGGACGTGCTGCGTCCCAGTTGTACATATACAGTAGATGTCCTTTCTCATGGAATCCATAAGATATCATGAGTTACGGCCCGTTACGCACGCTGCGTCCCCCTATAAATAATCGATAGTTAGGAAAAATAAGGCTGATTGTGGTTTACAATTACTATTACATTGTCTAGAAATACCAATTTTTTAGAAAAGGTTCAAATTACGAAAATGTGAAAAATCGATCTAGTTGAGTTAACTTAAGTTTTAAATGTATAGGAAGTCTGTCCATGCAATTAAACGAGTTAATAAAGCAGAAAAAGCTGAATTACTTTTGAAAATAGTCTTTTTCAGAGTTTTGCGCATATATCTTCCTCCAGATTAATCGTAACGAAAAGTATGGCCGTCATAAAGCAGCCTAACATGCGAGTGTATATTCCAACACCGTTTAACGAGAATTGACAGTTTTTCTTCCGTTTCTACATTGAATATAATGCGCTTGGCCCAGACAAACAGATTTTCGCTTGTTTTCGCCTATAAACACGTCAGAGGAATATAATATTTCATATACAAACATGTTCACAGGTCACTCGCTGACTATTAAATATAAATAGAATCATTAGGTGCAATCATAAACGTACCATTTTGTGTATATAAAGAAGACTTTCTATTGTTAAATTTCTTAAGAAATATTTCGGGTTTTCTATTACGATGAATTTCAGATCGTCTTTGAAAATGTGGTAAATTCTTTACGATTTTCAGTGTCTTCAGTCGAGTGCCCACAAATTTCGATTCCGTTCGATGTGTTTAGTAAAACCTTCAAAATAAGATATTTCTTAATAGCACTTACCGAAGCAGTGAATTTTTGTACATTCTTTACAATGCAGATGGCCGTCTAGGTCATATTTGTAGACTCACTCAAACAGGAAAACCAGCAGTCAAGAAAAATGAACGTCCACAATAAAGCTAGAAAAATATATGCCAATAATTATTTAAAAACTTTTTACAATTAGTTACCTTTTAAAAAGTGCTCTGATTAGACGATTCACTGTGAAATGTCTGCGTACTTAACGTTTTTCCAAAGTGAATTCAAGGAAATACTGGAACGTTTGACGGGTTTTTCGCCTTCGCTGCAAAGCAGTGATACTATTTCTGAAGAAAATTAAATATATAACTTCTCTCTTTCTAATGGAGCGTTTTTGGATATATTTGGTTACTTCTCAGTGTAGTTCTATCATTTCAAACGCAAAAGAGAGTGACTGAATATATACTACGATTTTGCGATAAAATTTCAATCTTCTGCCCCTTCCGTTTCAAGTTCCTTATTCATTTAAAGTTAGCTGCAGAACGAAGGTGTCTTGAAAGGCTTCGCGTACACCATGACAGCGAAAAGTGGCGGCATGTCATCGTGCCTCGTATATACGCGCGTTTTGGGTCCTAATAATCGGTTTAATAAAACAAAGTACATTCAAAAACGTTTACTACAGTGTTTCTTTGGTACAAAACGTTATAAATTTGCAAAACTTACTTTTTTAAACTGAATCTGCCCTTTTTAAAGAAAACAATGGGATCTCTCAAAACTGCATTTACCTGATTTTCATGAAAACAAAACAAAATGTTCCGATCTACGAAGGGATATATTTCTAGTTTTTCGTGTATTAATGTGCATTCATAGTTCTGCGCAAAAAAAACAAAATATTTTGATCCGTAGCTTTTATTAGTGTAGGAAAATTCCTTGGTAGCACGAAACGTCGGATTTTGCCGAATTTAGCCCCATTTTCCTATCAATAAACCAATCTGAAGTAAACTCTTTATTATAAACAGCGTTTTGTGCGTCAATGCAGTACCGCAAACAGAACTAACACTTTAAAATGCCTACACTGTTACGACCTCAAATTCTGATATAGACGTTTCATGATATAGGCAATCTACTGTAAGTCGCGGTCACTGGGTAGGCTTCCCCGGTAAACAGCAAAACACCATCTCACGACAAGTGCCACTTACACGCAGGATGGAGCATGTCAAATTGCACATTGCTAAAAGCTTTTCTGGTGCCACGAATAGTAAACTATGATGGACGAACAACAATCCAATCGTAGGCTGAGAAAGGGGAGGTTTGAGTGAAGACAGTATTTCAAGCGTTCAAACTAACCTGCCGGGCCGTGTTGCGTTGTGGACAGGAAATGCATCCTGCCGCGCAGATGGTGCAGATTTATTTAAAAGCTGATTGCATGTTGAGGAGTCAGTACAATTCTCTTGGGATATCAGAAGCTTATTTACGACAGTTTGACCATAGATATTGACTAGATACATGGTGTGCTTCGCGGAATGCTGGTGCAGAAACGTGATGACTTGCGCTTGAGTTTATTTTAAGCGAGAGTAGACTTACGCTGCAGCTAACGCACTCTCTCTCTCTCTATTCTCTAACGCATCTGTGCTCGGAGGTGGGGTCAGACGCAGAAGGGGCTTACTTACAGAACTCATTTGACGCACAGACTAATGACTACTTAGTAGACCGTGCGGATTCGCAAAACAGCTCACATATCATCGCATTTACAGCCCTACTATCATCGATAGCACCAGGGGTGGACGAGAATGGTCTCACAGAACTGTTTATGCGCCATTAATTAGTTAATTCCCATGTTTGTGTAAACGTAAGTAATATGGCATCGCATCTTTAAACCCAGTTCTAGTCGATATCCCCCATTTTCATTATACCGGATATTAATGTATCTTTTTTTTCAAAAAATGAATCGAGATTTATTTTGGGACGATTAATATCAACTCAATTTTACTTAATTTCTGTGAATATTCCCATATTAATCTTAAAAATTCCAATCGGCAAACATATATTTTCAGTAATTCATCATCGGGCCAAAAAAGTTTTACTTACGGTTTTACTCAGGTACTTAATTGGTTCATTTACTTTGGACAGCTGAACGGTCTTTTAGCGCAGATACACTACCGTATTATATATCAGCGTAACCCTAACGCTATCCATTATGCTCGTTAGTGTTAGCATTTTTTGCCAACTTAGTCGTGCCACACAATCTTTCTTCGGTGACAGGAGGGCTGAAGTTTCGGGTCAAATGGCAGCTTTCCAAGTGACGACAAGTAGGACGTCGTGGTAGTTTCAAAACATATCCGTTTTATTTTGATAAGGAATTATCGCGCAGAGCGGGCCTCGTTCTTTCTCCCATCAAGAGTCCAAATAAAAGTGGGTCAGGTCAGCTAGGAATATTATCGCGCATATTGATCGGCGTGAGGTAAAGCCACGAGATCTCGTAATCCACACACTTGCTCAATTCCAAAGAAATCCGCTTTATTTTGAACTATCATTGCCAAATGTGTAGCAAAAAGTCCTTGATTCAGCGAAACAGAAGAAAATGGAAGATCACGAACGATATATAATCACGATTCTTGAAAGTGAGTTAGGAAATCAGCCAGTATGAGGGCGACGGAAAAGTCGGCGATAATGAAATCCCAGCAAGAAATCCGTTGAAAGCCCAAGTCGAGTGTGATGACGCGCTGACCAAGGATGAAACTGCTGGAGTTGTTGGTGGGTGTGAAACACAATGACCTGCGTTGTTTGTGGTCGGCAGGCATTCGTGGGATCACACTTATCTCGGCATCAGAGTCGACTATGAATGCAGTTCCAGAGAAACAAGTAGCGAGTGTGGAGACTGGCAGCTCTCTACTCTTCTCGGAAGTCTTGGAAGTAGACTTGGATGAACATGGCTGCCAACCTCATTGTGTTGCTGCTCTGAATTCTCTTTGCCATCACCTGTCTGCAGTGGTAACTTCACAGAGCTGAGCTGTCAGCCCTGCAAGTGTATGCTAGAGAAATTTGGTTGATGGGTGACTTCTCGTCTTGTGACGTCATGGGGCAAATTAAGGGAAGACTGTTCTTGTATTCAGAGCGTTAGCGAATTTCCCGTATTCGGAAATTGGCGGTCCGTAATGCTCTTCTGCCTCAATTTGGGGCTGCTGGTGAGACTCCAGGCCGAACCCTAAGGCAGAACGCGACGAGTGAGTCTCGTAACCGATCGGTTAGCATCCATTTACTAGCGTGGAGTTTGAAAGCAGCCCAAAGTAGGTGCTTTAAGAAGCTGGCAGTCCGACGGTAACAGGAAAAAGTTATTTATCTAATCAAAATGATATTTAATCCTTTCCTGGGATAGTCTATCTACTGTAATATCATTCAACTGATTCAAAAAACCACGAAGTGACGCATTATCGATTAGTAGTAATATAGAAAGAAAAAGTCTAGAAGTTTAACCCGATATTCAGAGCTAAATTAAGTATTTCACTAACTAGACCGAAAAGTAAGGATTGGGTTTAGCCGGAACTCCATCCCCACGATCAGAATCTTTGTGCACTGGCACGCTACAGGGATGCCATTCTATCGAGAACATATTTACTTCAATAGGCCAGGCATAAGCTCTGCGAATGTTCATCTCCTTCTCATGTATAAGAAAATAAATGTGCGCAAGCTGCGCCATTAATATAAACTGACATTATAAGCAAGCATCGAATATAACGTCCATGCTTAAGCATAGAAGTCAAATCTCGATTTTACAGGTTACCTTAAACATTCCATTGCTTAGACCATGTGGGTAGTTTCGATGATATGATTAAATAGATAATCTACTTCCTCAATGTCACGCTATACTTCATCTGACACCGATTCAATAGAAAACTCTATCTCCAAATTATGTTCATTATTCTTGAAGGTATACTCATTAACATGCCCATCTTCAAGGTATTTTGGAAGGATACATTTCGGGCTAAAACAGACAATTTTCAGAGAAGGGAATGTTTGTTCCCAACCATTCTGCGCTGGATGAATCCAAGGATGGGATGCGGTCACCAACGGATCTTCTTCCATAGGCTTGGGAATATCTCTTCGTCTGTTCAGCTCCCATTCGTTTACCAGGAAAGACATATCATTTAAATGTGTCATTGCGTTAGGCTGGCACAGCAAATCATTGAATATAGTGGATTTGTGTAAGAGCTATCATTTAAAACGATGCCCTCCAGTTTTTTTCGTAATTCACAGGGCCTAATGTTTTAAATGCTTAGCCGTAGACTTTATTTCATTCTTTTATCATAATCAACTAGGCATAACACCACTGAGGGAGAGTACTACTCTGTGGTGTGGTATATAGAGCAATTAAGTATTGATATAGAGTTGAAATAGCTCATGCTGCAGCTTATATCCTATGCGTGCCCTACCTTTAAAATAATGCATCCTATTCATGACACATCAGGATAAACCACAAGACTGAATGCCTTGGCAAAGAAAACGATCTGAATATCCGCATAGGGTTGCATAGGTTTTATACGTAACTCCGGACCCGCTCTAGGAAGTACTGTACGCTGCCCATTGCCAGTATGCCATTCGACCATCTTCAGGTTAACTGTATCAAAACGCCTGCGATTAGAATTATGGATTTTCATCTTCCTCGGCTACAAAATGCGCTTTACCTCGGATATTATAACGCCTAAAATGCAAGGCCTAGCCTGGTAGCAGTTTGTCACATTCCGTACTCTGCCACTCATATTTATACGCAGCTTTCATCTCTCTCGAATCTACAAAAAGCAAGTTCGCTTAGAATCTCTCATTAACGGACATTGACATTGTAAATGCGTAACCGATCGGTGAGAGTCCATTAAGCATTGAAAATATTCCCGATTGAAATTGACAAGACAAAGAGCTCGTAAGGCAGAGTATAAGATTGTTGGATTTACAACCTGCAATACCTGGGGTTGGTTGTACCTGGCTGACGATGGTTAATAAGTGCAAAAGGGACATTCCAGTCTCCCTTGTCTTTGCCGGTAGTGTCATTCTGTCTATATCACAAGACGCTACGGTTTCTGGTGGGAATCAAGTGTTCACCAGGGCAAATCGGGACGAGTGAGTCTTGTAACGGATTGGTGAGCGCCCATGCAGGATTATTGGAAATGCTAAAATGTTACACCTAGGTTATGTATCTCGCACATTAACAGAATTATCTGCAGAAATAGTTCAAATTCACAGCTGAAATAAGCTGTTCAACTGCTCCCTTCCTCTGCATAGCTTCGAAACTTTATTAAAATGCATAACCTACTGTCTCAATACCACAATGCACTTCAACCGACATTTACTTATACACGCTACTTACTCAAGCTCACCAAATAAGAGGCCGGTTAACCCTCTTTTGTAGCTAACATCCTATCTACAAATAATGTCCGTTATTGAAATTGCATGTGCAATAAATTTATTCTCTTGAAGGTATTTCCATAGGACAAATCTAAGGATGTAGACTATAATTTCGAACGCAGGTCAGAAACTAAGAATTAATATCAGCAAATTGCAATTCATACCTCCTTCTCCACGCTTCGCTTCTGTAACTGGTAGCAACTCGTCACATTCCATAATCGGCCACTCCTTTTCACACGAAGCTTTCATCTCTCTCGAATCTACAAAAAGCAAGTTCGCTTAGAATCTCTCATAAGCGGACATTGGCATTGCAAATGCATTACAGATCAATGAGAGTGAAAACTAAATCACCAAAAAGACCGTAGCGTCTAGTAATATAGACATAATGACACAACCGGTAAAGACGCGGGAGACTGGAATGACCCTTTCTGGCTTAATAGCAATCGTCAGCCAGGCATTCCCAGTAAGTCAAACAATCTTAAACGGTGTACTGTACTGCATGTATAATGCAATGTTTTGAAAATAATAAACGTAGGGCTAACTGAGGTTCAAAAATAATTTTTTAAATGGAATTTGATGCTTTGTTGTGCATATTTCGTGGAACCGTCAATTCCTCACCTATTTATTGCTTCTCCCTAGGGGAATTTTGCGACAAATGAAACAGATTACTGACCACTTTCAAGCATACTTTGCAAATAAGGATGACGAAAATTGTAAAAAGTACGGGTTTGATAGAATTTAATAATTTATTTCCCCAGTTGTTAAAAACTTGTTGACTTCGAAGGGATTCGAACCAAGGAAGAGGACGCTTAAGTACAGCCACCGCTCTAGCAAGCAGAGCTATGAGGCCGCACCAGGAACCGTGACTTTAAGCACACTTGAGTCAAATTACCCGCCCAGTGCCCCGCCATGCAAACACTATCAGCAGAAAATATTTTAGGTAGACTTGGGCACACAGGAATTCCCAAATTACGCGTTAGCCGTGGTTGGCGACATACATGTCAGCCTATCGCGTGCGAGCTCCACACAAATCGATCGGGACTGTTTTTGAATATTCGCAGGGGCTCTAGCACCACACACAATTACAAGCATTCCTTTCTTGTTATGTACCGTCAGTGGACGATATGGTTCACGAGATATTTACTGAGCTGGGTGACGAGGGAGAAGGGCGACGTTGCAGACGATGAGCAGAAGGAGGAGGATGTGTTTTGTAAGTCTCACTTGATGAACAATTTACATGCTATTCTTGACGTAAGGATCAATTAAATCAGCTTTCCGTATATAGCATTAAAAGCGACTATGAATGAGCAGTGAGCTAGGACTGACTAGCTGCATATTAACTGAGCCTAATACAAAGTCTCTCCATAAGGTATATTAGTAAACAGGTTGTTGCAAGGTTTCCTAGGTGGCAACCTGTCTGCTTGTATGATACTTCACGCAGCGATTTGCGTAATAAACAAAGATACTAAGAGAAGATATTACACTCCACCCTGCTCTTTAATAATGACCAAGAGGTAAAAATTATCTGGGCCCAAAATTTATGGTTGCTACGTTAATTACTGGTCATAAGAATGAATTCACCAAGGTTACATGAGGGTGATCGGCATAAAATGCTTTTTAGCATCTAGGTAAACTTTCTACGGAGAACCGTGCTTTAAGATCTTCTAGTACATTCCTGGTGTGCTAGCTGGCAAATTCAACTGGAACTGTGCATGACAGGTTTGAAGATGAAGAGATGAATAGATTTGCTGTCGCACACTAAAAGCAACCTTCGTGACCACATGGCGCATGAACACCTAACTTTATCGATTAATGGTCAGCTTGATCTGTGGCTAGTGCGTCAGAACCCCAAGCCAAATTTTGACCAAAGAAATGCATGCGATGTATCTACATTGGAAACTAATTTTCGCGTAATTTTTCTCAAAGTATACACTGCGATGGTATGGAATAGAGGAGGAGAACGGAGCAGTAGTTTCGGTAGCAAGATGAGCCATAGTTGATAAACAGTCCAAAGCTACCATTCACAATAGCTTGACGGTTATAGCAGGAGGTTTGTTGTTGAAAGCACGTAGAAATATGCGTGACCGACTGTTGCGTTCAAGTTGGTCAGGCACAGCTCGTACACCAAATTTTTCAGGTAATGAAAAACCCTTCTAACTTTTCTGCGCATACTCGTCGAAGTGCATTACAAAAAAACCAAGCATTTCCGTTGATGAATGATCACCAAGACCGATCGGAACTCACTAATCCCGTTCTGCTTCAGGGCTTGCGCTCAGCCCTACCAACAGCCGCCCATCACCTAGGCAGGTGAGCATTGCCACAAATGAGACGGAAATGACCAATTCTGGGTCATTAACTGTCGTCAGCCAGTCATACCCAACACCAGGTGTTTAAACACCCGAGTTTCGAACCCGCAACCTGTTGCTTAGAAGTCCAACACTCTAACCAACCATGCCATGGGCTCGTTGTCTTTCCGGCTTAGACCAGGAATACTGGCATCCGTTGATGAATGCTCGTCGATCTTTAACGCGACTCACTCTTCCCGTTTTTCCAAACTTTCGCACATACATATGCAAGACGAAGATGGATGAAACTTTGAGGATGCGAAGGATCATGGCTGTAGCTCAGTAAGCAGCAAACTGTCTATTCGTGTGTCATTTGAGGTTTTTGTCCCTGGTGCAGAAAGCGCATCCGAGGGACAGGTTTTTGGACGATGCCGTGCTCTCCCCGCGCTAATATCAAGTTCCGCGATGTGGTACTCACGGGCATAATTTGAAGCAATTTTTTAATTTAAGCGGAGATAAACGTTGCGTTTATTATGCCAAGCTTACGCAATAAGCATATATAGGTGTCCGTGGAAGACTAGTGTGGCATTAGGGCAGTATATTAGGCAATTCAGCAGATTAAGAAACTGCGCGAAAGACCTAGGCGGTTGTAAACGTTAGTTCAGATGTGACTGGGGCATAGAGGTATGCTTCCATAAAATTGTACAACACCGGAAGATTCGTAGGTTAGACCTTGCAATTTAGGCGTTGTTGAAATAAGTTGGAAAGTTGAAATTTAACTTTAAATGAGAAACAAATGAATCAATCTTGAGAGATTTTCAATGTGAGTTTCTTGGCCAAACAATTGCTATCGATAGGGCTGTATGACAACAAAGCACATACAGGCAGGGAACGAAAGCTAAAACCATACTGCTGCTGCTGCTGCTGTTGATGCTACTGCGACTGCCGCTGCTACATTTATGTCATGCTGCTGCTACTGATGCTTCTTCGGCTGCCGCTGCTGCATATATGTCATTAAGGACTTCTGGGTTTGAAGGATCCCTCTGGTACATCCAGGCTGAGAACGCTAGTTAAAACCCAGCTAGTGCTGCTACTGTTGATCAAATTGCATTAAGGTCCTCTGCATGTAATAAGGTCCCATCTAGTATATCCAGGTACTGCCGGTTGAAAATCCAAAAATCTAACACACTGTGCCACGAGCACTTCGTCTTTTCAGTTTCAACCGGGAGTATTGTCATTGGTTAATGGACTCTCACCAATCGGTAACGTATTTACAATGTCAATGTCCGTTAATGAGAGATTCTTCGAAAAACTTGCTTTTAAAGATTCGAGAGAGATGAAAGCTGCGTGTGAATATGAGGGGCGGAGTACGTAATGTGCCGAGGTGATACCATTTACAGACGCGAAGCAGGGTGAAGGAGGTATGGTTTAAAATATACTGATATAGTGACTGACCTGCATTCGAAATTTCTGTATTCATCCTTAGATTTATCTTAGGTAAATGGCTTCCAGATGAAAATTATACTGCGCATCTAATGTCGGTTGAAGTGCATTGTGGTATTGAGGCAGTAGGTTATGTATTTGAATAAAATTTCGAAGCCATGCGCAGGAAGGCCGCAGTTGAACAGCTTATTTCAGCTGTGAATTTCAACTTATCCTGCAGACAATTCTGTTAATCTTCATGACTTATTAAGCAGGTTTAACATTTTAGCATAAAATGATACTGCATGGGCGCTCACCGATCCGTTACGAGA
Source organism: Schistocephalus solidus (assembly GCA_017591395.1). NCBI lineage: Eukaryota > Metazoa > Platyhelminthes > Cestoda > Diphyllobothriidea > Diphyllobothriidae > Schistocephalus > Schistocephalus solidus. The sequence goes on along the minus strand of WEDG01000074.1, from coordinate 14,078 downwards.
CTCACTCGTCCCAATTTGCCTTGGTGAACACTAGATCTCCACCAGAAACCGTAGCGTCTAGTGATAATGACACAATGTCACTACCGGCAAAGACGAGGGAGACTGGAATGTCTTTTTCTGGCTTATTAGCACTCATCTGCCAGGCATAGCCAACCCCCCAGGTATTGCACGTTGTAAATCCAACAATCCTAAACTCTGCACCACGTGCTTTTTGTCTTGTCAGTTTCAATCGGGAATACAGAGTGCAGAGTGTAAGATTGTTGTATTAACAACCCGCAGTACCTGGATATACCAGATGGGACCTTCTATCACACAGAAGGCCTTTATGCAATTTGATCAGCAGAAGCTGGGTTTTTAATTAGCGTTCTCAGCCTGGATGTACCAGAGGGATCCTTCGAACCCAGAATTCCTTAATGACATATATGCAGCAGCGGCAGTCGCAGTAGCATCAACAGCAGCAGCAGTATGGTTTTAGCTTTCGTTCCCTGCCTGTATGTGCCAGAGACGACCTTCTTAAACCCAGAAAGCCTTAATGACACATGAGCAATCACAGCAGTAGCAGCACTTCCCAAGGAGTGATGGTCTCGTCGAACATCAAATAAATGAAACTTGGCCTCCCTCTGCACTCTGGGGCCCCTCTTCCTCCTCCTGCTCCTCCTCTTACCAGCCGCAGCATGTCGCTCATCAACCCACCAGTCGATGCAGCCACCTGCGCCCTCCTTATATATCGCCGACTCCTTGCCACAATAACCGCAGCACCAGCCACCAGTATCCGGCAGTCGCGGAAGCCATTTCTCCGCAATTTTGTTTTCTCTTTCCCCTTCCCCCGCCACACCTTGATAACCATGGCATTTTTTCTACTTGCTTTGTTGTCATACAGCCCTATCGATAGCAATTGTTTGGCCAAGAAACTCACATTGAAAATCTCTCAAGATTGATTCATTTGTTTCGCAACATTCAGCACATTGATTAACCCTCCCCACACACTTATGAACCAGGTATGAACCGTAACGTCTACTCATATAGACAGAATGACACTACCGGCAAAGACGAGGGAGACTGAAATGTCCCTTTCTGGCTTATTAGCAGTCATCAGTCAGGCATAGTCAACCCCCAGTTATTTCAAGATTTTACTTAAATGCATGGAAGTTATATTGGATGCTTGCTTATAATGTCAGTTTATAGTAATGACAGAGCTTGAGTGCCTTTATTTTCTTATACATGAGAAGGAGATGAACATTCGCAGAGCTTATCCCTGGCCTATTGAAGTAAATATGTTCTCGGTAGAATGGCATCCCTGTAGAGTGCCAGTGCACAAAGATTCTGATCGGGGATGGGCTTCCGGCTAAACCCAATTCTTTTCGGTTACTCATAGCTTGGTTTCTGCTAGTGTCTATTCTTTACTTTAATATTCTGATGTTTATCTTCAACGGATTCCATAATATGGACACTTGAACGATCAAACTCAAAAGAAGGAATTACATAATAAGGAATTTTCGGTTTTGGTTGAACACACTGCGTGGCACTGTGGCAGTGGGCTATGTCTTTGAATGCAAATTTAAATTTAAGCTTTTGGTCTATTTAGTGAAATACTTAATTTAGCTCTGAATATCGGGTTAAACTTATAGACTTTTTCTTTCTATATTACTACTCACCGATAACGCCTTACTTCGTGGTTTTTTGAATCGGTTGAATGATATTACAGTAGATGTGATATCCCAGGAAATGATTAAATATCATTTTGATTAGAAAAATAACTTTTTCCTGTTATAATTTTGATTACCGTTTGGCAAAATCCCCACATATTTCGGTACCGTCAGACTGCCGGCTTCTTAAAGCACCTACTATGGGCCGCTTTCAAACTCCACGCTAGTGTATGGATGCTAACCGATCGGTTACGTGACTCACTCGTCCCGTTCTGCCTTAGGGTTCTGACTGGTGTCTCACCAGCAGCCCCAAATTGAGGCAGGAAGAACATTACGGACAAAGAACAGGGAGACTGGTATAACTTCGAGTGGAAGACTATCCGAGGTTGTATATGACTGGCTGATGACGGCTAAGAAGTCAGAAATGACCATTTCAACTTTCTTAAAATGAGTAAATAAATTTCATGATTATCCCCATGGCTTCTTTCTGTGCTTTTTGTTCGTAGAGTTCACTAAATGAGCATTCTTCTAAAACGGTTATGAGTATATGTGCCAAAAATATATTTGCACTCAATGTTACCCGCGGGTGAGTGAGGCGACTGCATTAGATGCTGCATTAAGCCACAAGCAAGAATTAGCAAGTTTTGTAAATCGGAGCCGCAGTTTCTGTGTTCCGCATTCACGTTGGGATTTTCGCAATTGAATACCACCGAGCTTGTTTAGGCCGTAGCAACCACGCTATTGCCCGCTTCTCCGGTGCCAGTCGACGGCCGCGACAACCGCGCTAGTCTGCAGGCACACCGTTAGGGTACGGCCACCAACAAGGCGTGATCTGAACCGAGTTATGGCAGAGTTCACATTTGGGGTCACCTCGCAAAAGTTCGTCAGCACGCCTCGTCACCATAAGCTCATACTCCCCCGACTCGAACTTTGCACCAATTTATCAAACGAACATTTCACAAGTGCGCAAAGTCACCTCTACTCACGCACTCCCGAAAGGACACTTTCTGACAAAGCGAACAGCCAAATCGTGACAACCTGTCCTGTGTATTGTATGTACCAGTTCCCATAGCCCGTTGACTACTCTTGCTAGGCAAAAATAATGGTTAATGTCAATCTCACATTCTTGGTCACCGCACATTAATGACCGCGACTTGCCGATTACGGGGAATTCGCTAACGCTCTGACCACAAGAACAGTCTTCTATCATTTTGCCCCATGATGTTACAAGACGACAAGTCACCCATCAACCAAATTTCTCTAGCATACACTTGCAGGGCTGACAACTTAGCTCTGTGAAGTTACCACTGCAGACCAGCGATGGCAAAGAGATCGTTGGCCGATTTTCCCCTATTCCCGCACGCGCGAGAATTCAGAGCAGCAACACGATGCGGTTGGCAGCCATGCTCATCCAAGTTTTGTGTGCGGTACTGAATTGACGTACAAAACGCTGTTTATAATAAAGAGTTCTAAAGAAATGTAACAATAGAAAGTCATATTTGTATACATAAATAGTACGTTTACGATTACACCTGACGATTCTATTTATAATTATTAGTCAGCGAGTGAACTGTGAACATGTTTGTTTATGAAATATTATATTCCTGTGACGTGTTTATAGGCGAAAACAAGCGAAAATCGGTTTGCCTGGGCCAAACGCATCATAGACAATGTACAAACGGAAGAAAAACTGTCAATTCTCGTTAAACGGTGTTGGAATATAAACTCGCATGTTAGGCTGCTTTAAGACGGCCGTACTTTTCGTTACGATTAATCTGGAGGAAGATGTATGCGTAAAACTCTGAAAAAGACTATTTTCAAAAGTAATTCAGCTTTTTCTGCTTTATTAACTCGTTTAATTGCATGGACAGACTTACTATACATTTAAAACTTCAGTTTACTCAACTAGATCGATTTTTCACCTTTTCGTAATTTGAACCTTTTCTAAAAAAATTGGTATTTCTAAACAATGTAATAGTAATTTGTAAACCACAATAAGCCTTATTTTTCCTAACTATCGATTATTTATTGGGGGATGCAGCGTGCGTAACGGGCCGTAACTCATGATATCTTATGGATTTCATGAGAAAGGACATCTACTGTATCTGTGAAACTGGGACGCATCACATCCAACCTGTACAATCTCACAAATGTGAAAATTGCAGGAGAAATTCAGGAGTACAACGAACCAGGAGACTCGATGGATGATGCTCTGAGTCTTTCAATGGCAGCTACTTTCAGAATAATGTAGGTTGAAAAGTAATTTGTAGTTTTGTTGACACTCGATGAAAATCTGTGACAGGTTAACACCTCTCCCATTGGAAGTGGCCTAAAAATTGATCAATTATGTATAAACAGAGACATTTGCATTGAAATTGTGATGCTATATATTATCCCATGTACACATTAACTAATATATTTTTTTCAAATTATGAAATTCAGTTATAATTAGACAATGAACCTTCGAAAATTTGGTTGTTTAATAGATTAAAAAGGCAAAACTAAAACAAAACGCTGCATACATTTTAGCATGCAATACTGATCGAAATTATCACAATTTACTTACTTGTATCCGGTCTCGATGGTGTCACGGATTCTGTCTCTCCGCGCGTAACCATCCGCGGCAGCAGACCTGGACAGTTCAATCCATGCTATTCGCCAAAGGATGGAAGCCGAGTACCGAATGTCTAAGAACGACTTCTGTGTCTTGACAAATTGGATCGAGCCAGGTTTTGAGCTGACCCCACTAATTGGGTCGAGGGGTCGGATTAAGGGCAGTAGCACTGAGCTCGTGAGGGGGGCGACGAAGAACGTGCCCAAACCACCTCAGTCGTCGTTCCTCGATGGCTTAGGATATCCTTGCGATGTTTTCACAACGAGTGCGGACTGTTTCATCTGAGAGAATGTCACTGTTCTTCGTTCGCAGGATGGTTCTCCAACAGTGACGGTCAAATGCCTCGAGTATTTGCTAATCTTGCACGCGTACAGCTGAGCACTCACAGCCATAGAGAAGGACACACGGACAGACGCACGGTACACGCTAATCTTTGTGGCGATAGAAATGTCGCTTCCTGTCCACAGGCACTTTAGAAAACCCGAAGAGCAGCCACGATTCGGGAGACAAGGCCATCCCCTCTCTGTCCATTCGGCAGCAACCTTGCCCTGCATTTCCAAGTTGACAGCCATCAATTTCGAGGGGTGCCTTCGCCCGTGCAGGGATGTCAACGTTTTTCGGTGGTACACCATCTCGTGCCATTATCCGAAATATGGATGCACGGAATCGAACGCGGCGGCGAAGTTGAAAAACAAATGGCCGTCGGTTGCAGGTTACTATGGCGGACTTCAAGGATGTGACTCAGTGTGAATATCTGGTCCGCACATCCACGTCCAGCAAGGAATCCAGCTTGGTTGGGCCTCATCCTTGAGTCACGCACAGCCAGGAATCGCCTGATAGAGACGATATCGAAAATCTTCGCAGCAATGTCGATAATAATTATGCCATGGTAGTCCTCACATCTCGTCTCATCTCCCTTTTTGTAACCAGTAAATGATGTCTTAACTCCGCTCATCAGGCACAACCTCGTTTCTCCACGTTTGTGCAATCACTTCATGGAACCAGGACGCCAGTGTTTTGACGCAAGACATGTAAATGTCAGCGAGTACACCGTTCTCTGCAGGTGTCTTGTTGTTGCGCGACCTTTGTATGACATCAGCGACTTCTCCTTCAGAAGGGGAGCCGCATGACACTGCAAAGGCAGAAGACGGAAGAGACTCAGTGGGAACGAGAGGGGGCTGAGGACAGTATCTAAGTTGAAAAGGTGCTCGAAGTGCCCACGCCAGCGCTCGACCTTGGCCGAGTTGTCAGCACTAAAGCCACCATTCACGTCTCCAGCAGAATTAGGCGAGACAGAGGGCTTACCACGAACTTCACGGATAAGTTGGCAGAGATTTTGAGTCACACCAACGTTTGAAGCCTGCTCCGTGGAGGTCGCTATTTTAGGCCAATATTTCTTCCGATCTTCACTAGTCGATGTTACCGTCATCTGTCGGAGTTGGTGATCATTCATCAACGGAAATGATTGGCTCCAGGTCGAACCCTAAGGCAGAACGGGACGAGTGAGTCGCGTAACCGATCGGTTAGCATCCATCCACTAGCGTGGAGTTTGAAAGCGGCCCAAAAGTTGGTGGCTTTTAGAAGCCGGTAGTCTGACGGTACCAAAATATGAGGGGATTTTGCCAAACGGTAATCAAAATTATAACAGGAAAAAGTTATTTTTCTAATCAAAATGATATTTAATAATTTCCTGGGATATCACAACTTCTGTAATATCATTCAACTGATTCAAAAAACTACGAAGTAAGGCGTTATCAATCGGTAGTAATATAGAAAGAAAAAGTCTAGAAGTTTAACCCGATATTCAGAGCTAAATTAAGTATTTCGCTAACTAGACCGAAAGCTTAAATTCAAATTCGCATTCAAAGACATAGCCCACTGACACAGTGTCACGCTATTCCTCCTCTGATCCCTATGTGAGCTCATGTAGTAAACGCGAGGTGTATGTGTGTTCAACCAAAACCGAAAATTCCTTACTATGTCCTTCCTCCTTTAAGTTTGATCGTTCAATTGTCCATATTATGGAATCTGTTTAAGAAAAACTTCAGGATATTAAAGTTAAGGTTAGACTCTAGCAGAAACCAAGCTATGAGTAACCGAAAAGGATTGGGTTTGGCCGGAACCCCATCCCCCTGATCAGAATCTTTGTGCACTGGCACGCTACAGGGATGCCATTCTATCGAGAACATATTTACTTCAATAGGCCAGGCATAAGCTCTGCGAATGTTCATCTCCTTCTCATGTATAAGAAAATAAATGTGCGCAAGCTGCGCCATTAATATAAACTGACATTATAAGCAAGCATCGAATATAACGTCCATGCTTAAGCATAGTATTAAAATCTCGATTTTACAGGTAACCTAAGACCTTCCACTGCTTAGACCATGTGGGTAGTTTCGATGATATGATCAAATAGATAATCTACTTCCTCAATGTCACGCTATACTTCATCTGACACCGATTCAAACTCCGTACGCATGCTGGGCTTACCAAACTCGATTTTAATCGAAAACTATATCTTCAAATTATGTTCATTATTCTTGAAGGTATACTCATAAACATGCCCATCTTCAAGGTATTTTTGAAGGATACACTTCAGGCTAAAACAGACATACGTGAACCAAAAATATGTTTTTGCAATTTTCAAAGAAAGGCAAATTTGCTCCCAACCATTTTACGTTGGCTCACTCCAAGTATGGGATGCGGTCACCAACAGTACTTCTTCTATAAGCTTGGGAATATCTCTTCGTTTGTTTTGCTCCCATTCGTTTACCAGGAAAGAAATATTATTTAAATGTGTCATTGCATTAAGCTGGCACAGCAAATCATTGAATATAGTGGATTTATGTAAGAGCTATCTGAACTGAAAGAATCTATTATAATATAAGTAAAGAGAGCTGAAATAAATCAGTCTGCTTCCTAGGTCCGACAAATATCTTTGATGATATATTAAAATACATACTCGGTTGCCTAAATGCCACACCAGACTCGGCTTACTAATAATGCGGGTTTTTCTCTCTTTCATTTAAAACGATGCCTCCCAGTTTTGTTCGTAATTCACAGTGCCTAATGTTTTAAATGCTTAGCCACAGGCTTAAATTCATTCTTACATTATAACCAACCTGGCAAAACGCCACTGAGGGAGAGTACTCCTCTGTGGTGTGCTATATAGAGCAATCAAGTACTGATATAGAGTTGAAATAGCTCATGATGCGGCTTATATCCTATGCGTGCCCCATCTTTGAAATGATGCGTCCTATTCATGACACTTCAGGATAAACCACAAGACTGAATGCCTTGGCAAAGAAAACGATCTGAATATCCGCATAGCGCTGCATAGGTTCTATACGTAACTCCGGACCCGCTCTAGGAAGTACTGTACGCTGCCTCATTGCCAGTATGCCATTCGACCATCTTCAGTGCTACTGTATCAACACGCCTGTGGTTAGAACTCTGGATTTTCATCTACTTCGGCTACAAAATGCGCTTTACCTCTGACAGTATAACGCCTAAATTGCAAGGTCTAACCTACGAATCTTCCGGTGTTGTACAATTTTATGGAAGCATACCTCTATGCCCCAGTCACATCTGAACTAACGTTTGCAACCGCCTAGGACACCTATATGTGCTTATTGCGTAAGCTTGGCATAATAAACGCAACGTTTATCTCCGCTTAAACTAAAAAATTGCTTCAAATTATGCCCGTGAGTACCACTTCGCGAAACTTGATATTAGCGCGGGGAGAGCACGGCATCGTCCAAAAATTTGTCCCTTGGATGCGCTTTCTGCACCAGGGATAAAAACCTCAAATGACACACGAATAGACAGTTTGCTGCTTACTGAGCTACAGCCATGATCCTTCGCATCCTCAAAGTTTCATCCATCTTCGTCTTGCATATGTATGTGCGGTCATCCATAAATTGCTTACGCATTTATAGTGCTACGTTTTGGTAATAATAAACAAACGGCTAAATGAGGTTCAAAAATAATTTTTTAAATGGAAGTTGATGCTTTGGTGTGCATATTTCGTGGAACTGTAAATTCCTAACCTATTTATTGCTTTATTTAAGCACACTTGAGTCAAATTACCTGCCCAGTGCCCCGCCATGCAAACACTATCAGCAGAAAATATTTAAGGTAGACTTGGGCACACAGGAATTTCCAAATTACCGGTAAGCTGTGGTTGGTGGCACGCATGTCAGCCTATCGCGTGCGAGATCCACACATATCGATCTGGACTGTGTTTGAATATTTGCTGGGGCTCTAGCACCGCACACAATTGCAAGCATACCTTTATTGTTATCTACCGTCAGTGGACGATATGGTTCACGAGATATTTACTGAGCTGGGTGACGAGGGAGAAGGGCGACGTTGCAGACGATGAGCAGAAGGAGGAGGATGTGTTTTGTAAGTCTCACTTGATGAACAATGTACATGCTATTCTTGTCGTAAAGATAAAAAGTCCATATCAACCATTCACAATAGCTTGAACTTTATAGCAGTACGTCTGTTGTTGAAAGCACGTAGAACTATGCGTGACCCACTGTTTAGTATCTGAACCCTGGAAAAGATCTAAGTGTGTGGGTAGGGTTAATCAATGTGCTGAACGTTGCGACGGAAGTTATTTAATCAGGATGTTATAAAAGACTATTTGATATCATAAGCTGTCCAACAAAATAGAGGTTAAATACGAATAAAACATTCCTCCTATTATAAAATTTTAGCAAAGGTGGAGAGCTTACTCGAAAAGAAACATAAAACATAATCTTATTTTTTTTAATATGTTTCAGATGATATTGAATTGAAATGCGCAGAAGTCCGTTTGGAGAAGGTAGAAGAAGAAGAAGGACGCCGATCTCCGCATTAGAAACTGGAAACCTCGTATTGGTGACAGGTGCGTACTGATTAAGTGAAATGAAAATAAAAAATAATTTTGATAAAAGTTAGAAAGGTAATAGTTAAACATGACAAGTCCTAGTAATAAGTATGAAAGTTGAAATTTAACTTTAAATGAGACACAAATGAAACAATCCTGAGAGATGATTAATTTGCTTTTCTTGGCCAAACAATTGCTATCGGTAGGGCTGTATGACAACGAAGCAGTGCAGTGGTTTACCAGTTATGTGGTCAAGTGCACCTCTGATATTAAAACAACGCGCAGTAGTCTTCTTTACGCAATATCAACTCCTCACCTTTGAGTGCTTTGTTTGATGATGCTGTTTAGGGAAGCCAAATAGAGGCATACGAAGGTGCAGTGTAACATATTTCTGAGATCAAGGCAGAAAAAATTATAATAATTAATTGGTGAAAATTCAATGAGCAATAGCTTGGTTTTCGATAAATTCTCCTCAGGCCTCTACATTTATACCACTGTGTATCTAAGTCAAATTTACGGGCAAGTAGAAAAATTACATGGTTGTCAAGGTGTGGCGGGGGGGAAAGAGAAAACAAAATTGCGGAAAAATGGCTTCCGTGACCGCCGGACACTGGTGGCTGGTGCTGAGGCTGCTGTGGCAAGGACAAGTAAGCAGTCGGCGTAGGTGATTGCATCGACCGGTGGGTTGATGAGCGACATGCTGCAACTAATGGAGGGAGGAGCAGGAGGAGGAGGGGCCCCCTGAGTGCAGAGTGAGGCCGCCTTTCATTTTTTAATGGTCGACGAGACCATCACTCCTTGGGAACTGCTGCTACTGCTGCGACTTCTCATATGTCGCAACGGGCTCTTTGTCTTGTCAGTTTCAATCGAGAGTATTGTCAACGTGGTGCGTGCATGTGGGGCAGGGGTGCTTGTCAGGGGAGGCATCGCTCTGGTAGTATTAGGTCGTTGCAGCTGGGGCCCCCTGCGCGGGCCTTAACTATTATCTGTGACTTTTCGATACCGGCCTCAGCCCAGTGGAAACCTGCGGGTAACCGCCTCGACCGGTGGGCTAAACGAGGTGAGGGTCTCTGGTTCTGTGTGTGTGTGTGCCTCCACACCCGGTATGTCTGACTCCCAAACTTCCCACCTTCACCCCCCCCCCCCTCAAAAAGTCCTACGCTGGAGGCGACAGCAACCCTGTAGGCGGCCCAGGCTAACTTGGTTCTCTCTCCACAAAAAATCAACCCGTAACCCATAATGGAGTTTGGCAGTCGTCTGGCTTGTACTAGCAACCCTATTTAGGGACTGCACGGCTTGCCCCCTGGCGTAGAAAGGGGGTAGAAAAGTTGCCCTGGCAAAGACACAGTATGACACCCAACTCAGTGAACAAAAACTAGGGTAACATTTAATACAGGACCGTCGGTAGGGGGGGATTTTCTGGGTGGGGCAAAACGATGGGCAGGAGAGCACGATAATAGGTTACTATTTACAAATGCTGTATCTTCGCAATAATTGTTCAAATAAGTCCCTTTTCTCCTTGAAACTGAGCGGGAAAATAAAAAATATGTGTTAGTTAAGGTCAAAAATACACAGCATTGGAAAATATTAACAACCAATGCTTTTTTTCCCTGTTACTTATGAAGGTATAAATTTTCATGCATAACCTTTGATTCACAGTTTAGCCCATTCGCACGAGGAGCCTACGTTGGGGTAAATGGTTGGAAAGTGGTATATGGCATGGTTGCTGTTTGTTAAATGTTTCCATGTGGGTGGTGCTATGGGTTGAGACGAATCAAGCTTCCATAAGCAGATTCATCAACAAGGAAACCGAGAATTCGACAGTAAACCCGTCTCTACCGGGCTAAAACCAATTGATGGTAGCAAGTAACTAAAGGTTTCAATGGAGCTGGACGTCAAATAACCTCTCGGAGACAAAGAATGCTAACGGGTACAGTACCCAACCGGAAAAGGAAAAAGGTCTCGCACTGAAACAGACTAAGTCAGTGTCAAACACAACACCCGAAAGTAAACACCCCTTCTTTCACAAAATGAATAGGTACTTATAAGTATTATTTTGAGCTGGGTGGCATACTGCATTCTTGCAATTGTTCTGAAAAAACGCGGGGTCTCAGCTCGTCTGCAGGCGACTGCGTCTCACAGATCGCAAAACACGCGGTCGAAATACTCAAATGAACACCAACATTCCCCGGCGCTCTTTACTCCGGGCTGCGTGGGTGCGCCCGCACATGCTACGTACATATGTGCTGCAGGCACCGTACTGACCATTGCTAACGGGGCAGGGGATCGTGCGGATCTACAGACACTAACTGTAACATCGAGTCCCCACTAGGACTAAACCCAGTAGCAGCTTCCTCCTTCATCCCCCTTCATCCAGCCCTTCCATAATTGTAATTCAAAATGTCATCCCCTACCTGACCGACAGCGGAATGTTTGGTACTTTCTGCCTCTTCTGTTCTATCACTGTTAACGCGACTCGGGAGTTGCCGTGTGTAATCCGTTCACCGATCACTCATACTCGCTCAGTGTTTTTTAAAATGCAAAATGTAGGGAGACAAAGAGATCAAACGCGAAAATTCAAGGTGCTGATGCGACTCGAAACGGGCGCAAGAAGTACTGTGCGCAGGAGAAGGTGCGCGGTCGCCATTTCCTAGGGAAGAGAAGGGGGCAGGGTTGTCAAAAGTGGATCAGAATGAATTCACCAAGGTAACATGAGGGTGATCGGCATAAAATGCGTTTAATCATCTAGGTAAACTTTCTACGGAGAACCGTGCTTTAAGATCTTTGAATATATTCCTGGTGTGCTAGCTGGCAATTTTTAACTTGAACTGTGTATGACAGGTTTGAAGATGAAGAGATGAATAGATTTGCTGTCGCACACTAAAAGCAACCTTCGTGACCGCATGGCGCATGAAACACCTAACTTTATCGATTAATGGTCAGCTTGATCTGTGGCTAGTGCGTCAGAACCGCAAGCCAAATTTTGACCAAAGAAATGCATGCGATGTACCTACATTGGAAACTAAACTTCGCGTAATTTATCTCAAAGTATACACTGCGATGGTATGGAATAGAGGAGGAGAACGAAGCAGTAGTTTCGGTAGCAAGATGAGCCATAGCTGATAAACAGTCCAAAGCTACCATTCACAATAGCTTGACGGTTATAGGCGGCCCAGGCTAACTTGGTTCTCTCTCCACAAAAAATCAACCCCTGACCCATAATGGAGTTTTGCAGTCGTCTGGGTTGTACTAGAAACCCTATTTAGGGACAGCACGGCTTGCCCCCTGCCCCTTCTTATTTCTACGTTTTCTCATGTTAAACTATTTCCTTTCTTACTTTTATCAAAATGATTTTTCATTTTCATTTCATTTACTCAGTACGCACCTGTCACCAATACGAGGTTTCTAGTTTCTAATGCGGATATCGGCGTCACTTCTTCTTCTTCTACCTTCACCATACGGACTTCTGCGCATTTCAATTCGATATCATCTCTCCGAGTAAGCACATTTATAAAACCCTACCCACACACTTAGATCTTTTCCAGGGTCCAGATACTAAGCAGTCAGTCACGCATAGTTCTACGTGTTTTAAACAACAGACCTCCTGCTATAACCGTAGGCTATTGTGAATGGTTGATATGGACTTTTTATCAGCTATGGCTCATCTTGCTATGCAATGCTAAGCAATGACAATATTCCCAATTGAATCTGAAACGACAAAGAGCTCGTCATGCAGAGTGTAAGAGTGAGAGTGTGTTGGATTTGTTGATAAACCTGTACTGGGTATGCCTGGCTGACGAAGGCTATTAAACCAGAAAAGGCCATTCCTATCTCCCTCGTCTTTGCCAGCAGTGTCATACTGTCTGTATCACTATACTTTACGGTTTCTGTTGGTGATAAAAGTGTTCTTTCTCACCGATCGGCACTGCATTTTTAATGCCAATGTCCGTTTATGAACGATTCTCAGGGAACTTCCTTTTTGTAGATTCGAGAGAGATGAAAGCTTCGTGTGAAAAGGAGTGGCCGATTATGGAATGTGACGAGCTGCTACCAGCTACAGAAGCGAAACGTTGAGAAGGAGGTACGGTTTGCAATTTGCTGATATTAGTTCTTTGTTTCTGACCTGCATTCGAAACAACAGTCTCCATCCTTAGATTTATCTTATGTTAATGGATTCCTGATGAAAATTCTATTGTGCATGTAATGTTACTTACGGACCTAAGTCAGAGATATGATGTTAGCTACAAAAGAGAGTTAACCGATCTCTTATTGCGATCATGAGTAAGAAGCGTGCATAAGTAAATGTCAGAGGATGTACATTGCGGTATTGAGACAGAAGGTTATGCATTTGAATAAAATTTGAAGCTATGCGGAGGAAGGCAGGAGTTGAACAGCTTATTTCAGCTGTGAATTTGAACTTATCCCGCAGACAATTCTGTTTATGTGCATGATATATAACCTAGATGTAACATTTTAGCATTTCCAATAATCCTGCATGCGCGTTCACCGATCCGTGAACACTAGATCCCCACTAGAAACCGAAGCGTCTACTGATATAGACAGAATTACGAAAACCGGCAAAGACGAGGGAGACTGGAATGGCGTAGAAAGGGGGTAGACAATTTGCTCTGGCAAAGACACAGTATGACACCCAACTCAGGGAACAAAAACTAGGGTAACATTTAATACAGGACCGTCGGTAGTAGGGATTTTCTGAGTGGGGCAAAACGATGGGCAGGAGAGCACGATAATAGGTTGATATTTACAAATGCTGTATCTTCGCAATAATTGTTCAAATAAGTCCCTTTTCTCCTTGAAACTGAGCGGGAAATAAAAAATATGCGTTAGTTAACGTCAACAATACACGGCACGGGAACATTGCAACAATCAATGCTTTTTTTCCCTGTTACTTATGAAGGTATAAATTTTCATGCATAACCTT
>WEDG01000073.1:0-312334 GCA_017591395.1 Schistocephalus solidus | reverse complement strand
GGTCGGCAGGGCAAGGTCAACAAGAGCAGCTTGACCAACCAGTCACGGATGTTGTGTGCAGCGTCGTAGGGTTCTGGGACGAGGAGGGTCGACCATCCCTCTCAACGTAGAGCGTCCCTAGCAGATCCCCTCCTCGCCCCAGAACCCTACGACACTGCACACAACATCCGTGACTGGTTGGTCGAGCTGCCTTTTTTTCTTGTTGACCTTGCCCTGCCGACCACACGCGATATATGTTACGTTTCCTCACACCCCCACCCGTAAGTTGGCGATGACTTCCGGAATTTCTCTCCTCACGCCTTTCCAAACAGCCCAGTACATGTGATCTCATTATTCGATAACCAGAGTTCCCCCTCGGTAGCCGGCGATCGACTGTACAGCCTCCGCCAAACGCAAAAGCCCGCCGACGAGTTCGCCACCGAGTTAATACAGCTGGCGCGTCGCACCTTCCCCAACCGATTGCGATGATCTAGTCCTCGACCGCTTCATATCTGGTCTCCGAGATCGTGCAGTCTCGAATCAATTCACCCTTACCCCGCCTACAAACCTGGCAACTGCACTACAACTCTGCCGGCGGTATGGCAGTCGTCAAATTCAAGACACCACTCCGAACCTCTGCAAACCCTGCCCCAAGGAACCAAAAGCTTTATCCTACTCTCTTCACATCCACGCGAGCCCCGGATACCCGACCACCTACCAAGAGAACGACGCTCCCGATGCGTTTCCCCAACCACAACCCAGGGTGCCCATACTGCGCGGCGTACGGACCCCACGCACGTCATTGCGGGCCCAACGCTTCCTGTAAGTCCCCGTTTGTTTGTTAACCAACCCAGTCCTGTCTCTGCATTTTACCATTCCGCTGCTTCTCTACAACCACACGGTCCACGCACTCGTCGATACTGGAGCTAACGTATCCCTTTGTGACACCCCTTAATCTCCCACAGCATTAACTTAGTCAGGTAGAACCATTGCCAACACCCCAGCATCTCCGAGCGGCAAATGGCATCTCGATACCTATTTCTGGAACTATTTCGTTACAAGTGGTCATCAACGATTCCCAAATAACTCACGACTTCTTAGTGACACCTAGCAGCTCGTGGCCCCTCGTTCTTGGATTAGACTTCCTCACGACCCATGACTGTATCGTCTACGCCCGCGACCGACGTTAAGCATTAGCCCCTCACACCACCCTGACTTCCCCGGCAACCTCTTCCGACGACCCCGACCTCGTATATAATGCTGTTCTGTCAGCAGTCGCCTTAAACCCCACACCTTTGGCTGACATCCTCCCTCCCCTCTCAGTAGGCACCGTAGCACATTCCCACTCGAGGAACCTACTCACCTCTTTTACCGGACTCTTCACATGGTCCGTGGACACAATCGGTCGTACACACCTAGTACAGCACAATCGACACCGGCGCAGCCAAACCGATCTGGAAACCCCCAGGACGGATCCCAGTACGGTACCGCGACGAGGTCGAAAAAAATGCTGGATGAGTTGTTAGGAGGCTAAAATCATCCAACCCTCCTCGTCCCCTTTGGCATCCCTATAGCCTTAGTACCCAAGAAGGACGGTTCCTTACGTCTATGCATAGACTATCGCCGCCTAAACGCCGTGAAGATACACGATTCATTCCCACTCCCACGTTTAGACGATATCCTAGCGCGCATGGAGTTATGTCTTGTCTACAAAAAAACGGAGAAGCCTCTGTTAAAAACAAAGGGTAGTTTCGGTCCGGTACATTTGCGCAAAGAAACCAAACCCCCCACGACTAACACACTAACTTCGATTTGGTATCAGCCTAAATGTTTGGTTAAACAAACGATAACTAACCGTAACAATAATATTATTTAAGTGTGACAAATGTTTACATTTATTCGAAAATATGCATACTGAACGATTTTGCTATCTGTCCTTGAGTATCTGCTGAAATTGAAGACCAATTTTTTTTTCAACTAACGACATATTCGTGTGTTTGCCACGGTCTGTAAGACTTTAATAACCAGAGCTAATCGCCAAATTAATCAGGAAGAATCTCGGAAATGGGACAGAAATAATGCCAATTGAATACCGAAATGTGGTAAAATGTATAATCATCGGGATTTTTTAAAAAAGGGACTATTGTTTAGGATGTAACAGAACAGGAGAAGTGCAACCAAATAGTAACTAAAAAAGGCAATTACTAATCGAATGTATGCCAAAACAAGAACATGAGAGGTAAACAAACAACTTGTCTGATGTGGAGATACATGCACAAATGTGTATGAATGAATCAGTTATATGAACTCAGCAATGCATGCTTATTTATCCTGACAGTAAACGTCCCCGAGTGTAATCCAAGATGAAAAGCTGCAATAAATGCATGGTATAATTGAAGTCTGACAAAAATTGATCTCACCTTATTTGACAAGCATTGCCACATAATAAAGGAGTCCAGTTGTTTTAAAATTAAACAGACCAAGAGATAATTCACCATGGTGAATGGTGCAGAAAACTTATAGATCAGGCCTATCAAATACTTTCTAATGGAACCAAAGGCATCTTAAAAACCTTTACGTTCAGTGGTAGAAGACTGGAAGCTTACTTCTTTCTCATATTCCACCCTATCCCTCTGCCCAGTCGTCTTCAGTTTTCAACCCCTACCCCCTGTTAGACCTCCATGCAGCCTTAATAACCCTTCTTAAAGTGTTCCACCTTCTGCCTGCTTCTCGTCCTCCTCCTTGTCCTCCTCCTCAATGTCATAGTTCAGTATAATTCAGTATAATTCAGTATATATAAGGGAGATAGGCAGAGCCTTTGAAAACCCTATTTACAGATAGACGCTAGCAAAACAAGCAAATGTTACATGGCGATAGTCGTTTTAGTATATCAATCATTGCTGTCGACTAAATATATGTTCATCAAGTAAAAATGCATCAAGTCTTCTTTTAAACATTTCAACGCTTTCAGCCTGAACAACTGAGGCTGGCAGCTTGTTCCATTCGTCAATCACCCGTTGGGAAAAGAAGTTGGCCCGTACTTCAAGTTTGGCGTGATTTCTTTTCAGTTTGTATTGGTGACCTCGGAGACTTGTCATGTTTGCCAATTCAAAAAAGTTGGCCATCTGAAGAGCACAATCAACTCCTCTGACCAGTTTGAAGACTAAGATCATATCCCTCTGTATTGCCTATAAGAGAGAGGAAAAATTTTAAGTCTTTCTAGGCGGCCCTCATAGGGTAGGCATTCCAATCCGCTGACTAGTTTCGTTGCCCTCCGTTGAACTTTCTCCAGCAGAGCGTAGTCATGTTTCGTCCAAGGGCGCCACGCCTGAACGCAATATTCCAACACCGGCCGGATAAATGTTCCATAAACGCGCCCAAAAAGCTCTTTCGTCAAAAATTAACGAAGGACCTCCTGATTGCGCCTAAGATACACATTGCTTTCTTTTGCGATATTCGCACAGTGCGACGATGGTTTTAGAGTTGGTGTTATCCATATACCCAAGTCCTTTAGAATATTTACCTCCTGGAGTTGGTAACCACTGATGGAGTACTGGTATTCAAACTCAATCAGCCTTCTGGAACTAGACCGCAGGCGGATTATTTGGCATTTGTTAAGATTAAGGTTCAGCAGCCACTCATCACACCATGTTTGCAAGCGATCTAAGTTTTGTTGTAATTTTCGCGCATCCTCCGGTTTTTCAATCGAGTTCCATAACTTCAAATCGTCAGCGAACATTACCTTCTCGCATGTCAGACAATCCAGGCAGTCGTTTACGTATATCAGAAACAAAATGGGACCCAGAACGCTGCCCTGCGGAACTCCACTGTGAACGGTTTCCCAGTGAGACTTGGTGTCTCCGATACAAAACACGCTGGCGCCTGTCTGTGAGAAAGTCGGCCAACCATTTGAGTAGGTTGCCAGTCACACCCATTTGACGGAGCTTAAAGATCAGACGTTTGTGTGGAACCCTGTCAAAGGCTTTGCTAAAGTCAATGTAGACCGCATCGACTGACAAACCCATTTCTAATGATTTTTGTCCAACTTTCCATGGATGTGAGCAAGTTTGTGAGGCAGGATCGACCACTTCGAAATCCATGTTGATATGAACTTAGCAAGTTATTCTCTTCAAGATGCCTCATCAGTTCCGTTTCCAATAATCTTCTCCATCATTTTTGCAACAGATACTTGTGAGGCTGACTGGTCGGAAACTGTTTGGGGATGTCCTCTCTCCTCCTTTATAGATGGGGGGGTTATGTTGGCTATCTTCCACTCGGTAGGTAGAGCCCCCGCCTCCATCGAACTTTCAAATATCTTGGAGAGCGGAAGGGCCAGCTGTTCTGTGAGTTCATTGAGAACTTTTGCGGATATACCATCTGGGCCAGGTGATTTAGTGGGCTGTAGCTGTTTCAGAGTTTTTTTCTTACTGTGTCCATTGGGAACGACACCGTGCTTATTTTGTTTGTAGATGTGGCAGTACTGTAGTATTCATCCTCGTCAAAAAATGGTTCCTCGGTATACACGGACATAAAGAAATTGGATAAGAGGCAGTAGTTCAGTATATTTGAGGGTTATAGGCATTGCCTTTGAAGACCCTATTAAAAAAACGATACCTATAATATTGCAGTTGAAATACACGTAACTGCAAAGTAGTTAATAATATATTCACGTAGAAAGAAAATTGTATTGCAACCGTGGAATCTAGGCACAAGAATCTTGAAGAACCGATTATTACCTATGTCAAATAATAGGTATCACTGTTATCTGGATGTATGTGCAAAGCTTTTGTATGATGTAGCAGCTCCTTCCTGTAAGAAAGAACGGTATTTTTCAAGCGAATATAAATCCAGTTTATTTTTGAATGTGTCTGTCGTGTCCGCCCGTATGACGTCTACAAGATTCCATTCCAGGCACCGACAACTCGCTGCGAAAACGAGTGGCGACGAACATCGAGTTGGGATAAGGTTAACCGAATATATTCCAGTTCAAATACATATGGTACTATAAAGTATTGAGTAACAGAGTTTGAGGTTTTAAGTTTTCTCCTGTGTTCTAAGGATTTGACGGCGCCCGAGAAGTGTCCAATCAATAAACCTATTTATAGTCACGTAGAAAGAAAATAGTTTTGTAACACTGGGATCTATATCAAATAATAGATAGCACCCTTATCTCTACGTATGCGCAAAGCTTTGGTGAGATGTATCAGTGCCTTCCTGTAAGAAGGAACGGTATTTTTCACGCAGGTTAGTTGTTTTGGCCAATAAAAAGTCTTCGAAGTGTAGAGCACAGTTCAGACTCCTTACGAGCCGGTATGTCTGTATGAGATCGCCTCAAATCTGCCTGTACACAAGTGGAAAAAGGTGAAGAGCGTCAAGTTTGCATTTGTATGATAAAGACTTTAGTTATTTATTTATTTATTGCCAGATTACAGTCAAAGTCAAAAGAGATATAGAGTACAGGATCGAGCTGCAAGTGAAAAAACTCATGATCGTTCTTTCAAGTGTTTTCAGTAGAAAAAACTGCAGCTTATTGAGTGATTAAAGTTCGGGGCGGGTAAGGGTTGACACAGGTGCATGGTGTATTCCTTCTCCATTCAATGTTATGGATCCGGTATTCTGCACCATCAGCGGGTATGTTGGCGAACGGTTGATCGCTGTCGACTGAGGAAAAAACCGATTACGGACTGCAGAGCCAGCAATATTGATCTCAGCGTGAAGTCTGGCACATAATTCAGAGTACGTGACGCCATCAGACCGGAAGAGAGCTTCCACCGAGTCAGCAACTAAAATAAGTTGAAGGTGTCCTTAATGTAGAAAACTAGTGACAGCTCTCGTAAAAAAGTTATAGCTGTGATGAATTTTGATTTTTCTGGATAACTTATTACAAATTACAATAGCGTTTACTGAAAAAACTGGCGGTATCTAACGGTGCGTGCCAGAGGAAGATATAAAAAGACATTTCGATGGCTGGTGCGCCAAGAGTGGTCGAGCTGCCTCAGAGTAGTAACGGGGTTAAAAGATCAACGGTTTAAAAGTTTAAACAGTAAAAAGCGTATCAAAATATGGGTGCTGCTTTTTTCTCTGCTATTTACTGTGCGCGGAAAGAGTTTCACAACATTTAACGAAGGGTTTTTGCTAAATTTGAACACATCGGCTAGTTGTTTTTTTTTCAGACAGCTTGTTGGCCTGTTCAAAGTTTAGTAGGATCAAGGGCAGGACGGGAGAGTCGATATGTAGATGAAAACGACGTGGGAGTACGCAGTCAACGGTGGAACGATAAAGGGAGGTAGACTTCATCCTTGACCTTAATTATTTTCTTACGGGGAAGAACACGAGAAATGAGTGGATCTAGATCTTGGTACAGTGTATTAGTACAAATATTCACATCCAAACATAGAAAGAAGGTAATTCAATCGTGGGAATTAAGGTTTTTTTAGTAATTCCCCCATATTTGCTGATCGGAAGTCACGGAAAAAATTCTATTTTTTTGAAAGCGTTTCATCAGCTTCGAGTTCTAGCGATGAAAGTACTTGGGCATGCTCAGAGCTCCCAAGTGGGTCTTAAGGTGACACTGACAATGGCTGACAACATCTACAGAAAATAAGATCAAGTATGTTTGATCCTCGGGTGGGAAATCAACTGCCTGGTCCCAAAGGCCGATATTTTTGGCCTCAAGTAAGTCTTCGAATTTTGCAGGACCAGAAGGTGCAAACTATTTAATTTCATGAAGATTGAAGTCACCTGCAATCAAGCAGTACTTCAGATTTAAGTCAGCTGTGGCATGAACTGCCTGCGAGAGACAAAGATCTTAATCCTCACTTGCGTTGGGAGAGCTATAGTCACAACCAACGAGTAAAGAGTAGTTAACCTTCAGAACAACTCGGGGCCAACAGCTCTTTACTACCGCGTTAAATTATCAAAAGTCCAACTGCAGATATGTAGGTGGTTTCTTAACATAGATACAGCTTCTGCCGCCACGGCCCCCGTGTTGATCATTCCGAATGGTAGCGGAGTCTAGAATAGAGAGTTCGGAATCGGATAAACAGGGTGTTGCCCATGTTTCTGTTACTATTACAATGTCAGGGTTGTGGACGAAAAACAGAGTTTGGAGCTAAGGCGTCTTATTAAACAGAGATCTGGTACAAAAAACGAACATTTTAAGTGGGCACGTTTTTGGTTTCTGTAATGGGACAGTAAGGCTGTCAGAGTAACTACCTTTGGGCAAAGAAATGCTCTTTTCACTTGAACTACTTGTCCCTCCCTTATTTGGAGAAGTGCCTCGCCATTGGTCCTCCGTCTTTCCAGTTTTATTGTTAATTGTCTCATTTTCATTCGCTCTTTCAGCCCGTATTGCGACTGAAAAAAGCTTATGAATGCAGACTCCTTAGTGATGATTTACTCTGTAGCAGGAGCTGTGTCTGCGCTTCGTTTTCCAAAAGGATTTGAATCGGGTTTTGGCGGAACCTTCTATAGGTCTTGAGAATTTGGATGGACTCGCCGTCCGTTAGCAACGTTTTTGCATACAATTGAAGTAGATCCAAGTCATGTTTAACTCGCTCCTTTTAATTATTGACGCTGAATATGGCACCACTTTTATGCGTTTATGGACACATAATTTCCTATCAGCGAGCAATTTCTTCCGCAACCTCCGTTTTTTATTCATTTTATCAGTGTGTGAGTCATCTCCTGGGGTTTGCTGTTGAGCCCCTTCCGTGAAATCGGACAGTGGTTTCTGAGGAAAATATGTACTATCTCATTGAACTATTACCAATCCTCGGCTATATTGCTGAAAAAAGATGAGATCCAGTGTTTTTTGTTGAGGTCGGTCTTCATTTGATCGAAGTGACCACTCCAAATATTTCTTCTAAAGCTGGTGGGCTGTTCAGGCACCTAAAAGGTTGACTAGTTCCAATGAAGAAGGACGTGTTCATTTTGACCTAGGGGAGGTAGACATTGCACCTCATCAACACTATTTAGCGAGTTTGTGGGCACCAGACCCAATCAGTTTGACTGCTGGCTCTCACGCACCCTCAAGGGAAATAGGCAATGCTGAGTGATGAATGGCCTGGTTGCCATGTATAATAAACGTCGATAAAAAGCTAGTTCTAAACCACGTGCGTATATTGAACTCCAGTAAATGAACGTTGCATTGAGTCACCCATTTTCAAGACGTTTGGAAAAGCAGAAAATCATTATAGCTCTTCTAACAGGCGAGCGTCAGCCTAGGAGTCACTCCTAGGTGGTTGATAGATGGCCAGAACTTCAAGGCTATGTGATTAATGTACCTTTAGAGTGAGAATAATAGTTTCGGAGGTGTATGCAAACTGTTTAATTTTTTCTGACACAAGAAGTCCATAGTTTATGAAGGTAACAACCCCTCCTTCCCAGACGTCCTCTTCTATCTTGTCAGAACAACTGAAATTCCGGTAGTGCCAATTTTCCGGCTTGACAGAGTGTGTGTAATCTGAGTCCGACCTCAGGTCTTACCTTGAGGGCGATGGAGCCGTCTCTGCAGCCTGCAACTGGGGAATTCTTCGGTAGACAGCGAGAAACCGTACCCGGATGCACTCTCGCCTGGAGCAGAATCCAAGTTCCTTAAAAAGACAGAGAGACTACCAACACACCGAACTTGTGCTAACCCTTCCCCGCTCTGAATTACTATCATCCCACGGGTAGTAGTTTTTTTCCTAAATAACATAAATTTAGGAAAAAACACTAATAATGATATACATCCGGGAGTTTTTCACTGCAAGCTTGATTGCCACTGCATATTTCGTCTGATATTGTTTGTAAACTGACATGCGATACAATTATTTATTTATTTACTTTGCGCTTCTCTTCGTTTTCGGACAACCAGGTTTCTACCAAAGAGTTGATGTCGGGGAAAGTTCACACGTTTGTATTTTCCATTCATTTAATTCAGACAGTATACTTTGTGTGTTGGTGTAAAAAAATGTGTTTCATATTTAGGGAAGTTTTATTATGGTGCAGCCTGATCCTGCATTTACGCAACCTATTGTGTCCTCAGTCTGTTTGGTCCCGTCCAACGAATAAGAGGAGGATGTTGTGATATTTGATCACTGATATCCCTAGGTAAGTCTCCCCATTCCAGAACGAATGGTCGACGTTTTATTCTCTCTGCTGGTGAGTAATCCGGTTGAAAAATGCCACATTTGTGTCCTTGATTTTAAATCGTCGTTAAAGAATATGTGTGACTTGTTATTCATTAGCTAACACTACCCTGCGTGGTCGGGGGCATCGCTCCGCTGATATGTCGATTTGTTGCTTTCCAAGTCTTAAGGCCTTCAGTGCCGAAACTTCCTCATTTGGTCACAGAAGTTGGTTGAGAAGACACTAGAACAGTTTATTATTTATTATTTTATTTATTGCCAGTTTACAGACAAGGTCAAAAGGAATATATACAGTAAGGGGTCCAGCTGACAGTGAAAAAAACTCCTGATCGTTCTTTAAGGTATTTTCAGGAGAAAAAACTGCAGCTTTTTTGAACAGATTAAAGTTTAGGACAGGGAAGTGTTGACACAGGTGCACAGTGTAGTACTTCTCCTTTCGGTGTTGTGGATCTGGTCTTCTGTACTAGCAGCAAGAATGCCGGCGAGCGGCTGCTAGCTGTAGACTGAGGAATAACCCGATTACGGACTGCAGAGCCAGCAATATTGCCTTCAGCATGAAGTCCGGCATAGGATTCAGAGTCCGTGGACGCCATCAGAACGGAAAAGAGCTTCCAGAGAATCAGCACCCAAAAATTCGCGGAAGGTGTCCTGAATGTAGAAAACTAGTGACAGCTCTCGTAAACAAAGGATAGTTTTGCTGAATTTTAATACTTCTGGGTAGTTTATTCCAGATTGCTATAGCGTTTACCGAAAAAAACTGACGGTATTTAACGGTGCGTGCCAAATGAAGAAATAAGAATACATCTCTATGATTGGTGCGCCGACAGTGGTCGAGCTGCCTCAGGGATGTAAGGGGGTTAAAGGTAAAACCGTTTAAAAGCCTGAACAGTAAAAATAGTCCCTTCTGTAATCTACGAAGCCACAACGGGTCGAGGCTTGTAAGCTCACAGCGTTGTTGGTAGGACAAGTTTCTGTGCTCTGAAGTAATAACTATTTTAGTAAAGAAGTGCTGGACTGATTCTATCTTCCTCCATTCACTCGCGTGCAGAAGGCTAAATAGAAACGAGCAGTATTCCAGACTAGGTCTGACATACATTTTATAAAGGCTGGTCCTAATATTGAGGGTTTTAAAATTTCTGAGAAAAAACCCAGTGGTTTGGCGTGCTTTAGAGACAATCAGGGCGCAGTGCTCTGACAGATTAAGACTACTAGAATATGATATGCCTAGATCCGTTATAAACCCGGGCACATTTAAGTCATGACCGTCTATGCTTAGATGAGGCTGATGGT
The DNA here is from genome assembly GCA_017591395.1 of Schistocephalus solidus. NCBI lineage: Eukaryota > Metazoa > Platyhelminthes > Cestoda > Diphyllobothriidea > Diphyllobothriidae > Schistocephalus > Schistocephalus solidus. The sequence continues at coordinate 301,934 of WEDG01000073.1, read as the reverse complement.
TGTCACAACTAACCATAACGGAGCATTTGTGCCAAGAGAGCGAAAGGCGCCATGTGCGACACCACTGAGCGAAGGCTTGAAGATCCTTTTTTAAGAGCTCAAGCACAATGTGGCGATCGACCGGTTTATAACGATAGGCAACTTTTAAATCATCAGCGTACATAAAGGGCCTACCATATTGAAAACAATCAGGAACATCGTTCACAAAAAGGCAAAATAGAAGCGGGCCGAGTACACTACCCTGAATAACACCACTCCTCACGTGCGTGGGGTTGGAGATAACATCGGAACTTTTTACCCGTTGTGCGCGATCATTCAAATAGGAGGATATTAAGTTCAGAAGCTTGTTAACTATGCCGAAGGAAGTAAGTTTCAGCAGGAGGAGATCGTGGTCAACACGATCAAAAGCCTTCGTGAAGTCGAAATAAACGGTGTAAATTGCAAAACCACTATCTCTAGATTGTAGCACATGATCAAAGTAAGAGAGCTGGCAGGTGTCACAAGATCTTTTTCGAGAAACCCATGCTGAGCCGCATTAAGTAGGTTATTCTCTGTTAGGTGACGCATCAACTTGTCTTTAATCAAGGTCTCTAATATCTTCGAGGCTGCTGGCAGTGTATTTATTGGCCTAAAGTCGTCAAATGACGTAGTTCTGCCGTGTTTGGGTATAGGCAAAATGTGCGATTCCTTCCATAAAATAGGGAAGGTTTCACTTTCAAGAGCAAGATTGAATATCTTATACAGAAGTGACGGAAATATATCATTTGCATCCGCCTTTAGAACGCTGACCGGGACGCCATCTGGTCCAGGACTGTAAGATTGGCGAGAACGCCGAATGGCTACGGTTACGTCCCAGAGGGTAAAAGTTATGTTTTCGAGGACGTTACCGGTCCAAACCCGGACGTTTGGAAAGGGGGCGACCGAATGTTCGCTGAAAGTTCTAGACAAGAAAGCATTGAAGCTATCAGCCGTCAACTTAGCGACAGCTATAGGGTTTCCAAAAGCGTCTCGAAGTACAGGGTACTGAGTTTTTCTCTGCGCTTTTACTGTCCGCGAAAAGAGTTTTGCAACATTGTACGAAGGGTTTTCGGCAAAGTTAACCTCTTCAGCTAGTTGCTTTTCGTCGGAGAGCCTCTTAGCCTGTTCAAAGATTTGCTGGATCAATGGCAGGACGGAAGTGTCATTTAGTCGATGAAAACGACGCGAGAGTCTACGCAATCTACGGCGGAAAGGTAAAGGGAGGTAGACTTCATCCTTGACATTAATTATTTTCTTACGAGGAACAAAACGAGAAATGAGTGGACCTAGAACTTGGTAGAATGTATCAGTACAAACATTCACATCCAAACATAGAAAGAATTTAGTCCAATCGTGGGAATTAAGATGTGTTAGTAATTCCCCCCATATTTGCTGATCGGAAATCGTGGAAAAAGCTATATTTTTTGAAAAAGTTTCATCAGCCTCGATTTCTAGTGAAGAAGCAACTATAGCATTGTCTGAACTCCCAAGTGGGTCTAAAGGTGAAACTGACAGTGGCTGACAACCTCTGCAGAAGATAAGATCAAGTATGTTTGATCCTCGGGTGGGAAATCAACTACCTGATCCCACATGCCAGTATCTATGGCCTCAAGCAAGTTTTCGAACTTTGCAGGACCGGAAGGTGGAAACCAATGAACTTCAGGGAGATTGAAGTCACCTGCAATCAAGCAGTACTTCATATTTAGGTCAACTGCGGCATGAAATGCCTGTGAGAGACGGAGATCGTACTCCCCACTTGCGTTTGGGGGGCGATAGACACCACCGACGAGTAAAGAGTAGTTATGTTTAAGAACTACTCGGAGCCAATGTCTCTCTTCTACCGCGGTAAATTGTCGATAATTCAACGGCAGAAAGGTAAGTGGCTGCTTAATATAGATGCAGCTTCCTCCGCCACGGCCCTCGTGTCGATCGTAACGAATATAGTCGTACCCTTGAATATTGAGTTCAGAGTTGGATACACATGGTGTTGCCCAAGTCTCTGTAACTATTACAATGTCGGGGCAGTGGATGAAAGCCAGAGTCTGGAGCAATGGCATCTTATTAAGCAGAGATCTGGCATTTAATACGAATAATTTAAGCGCGCACGTTTTTGGTTTCTGAGAAGGGACAGTTAGGCTGTCAGAGTGAATGCCTTCGGCCAAAGAAATGTTCTTTTCACTTGAAAAATTTGTCCGTTTCTTATTTGGAGATGTGCCTCGCCATTGGTCCTTCGTGTTTCCAGCTCTATTATTAACTGTCTCATTTTTAGTCGCTCCTTCAGTTCGTATTCCGGTTGAAAAAAAACTTCAGAATGCAGGCCCCGTAGGGTTCTAGTTCTGCCGAGACTTGCTCTTTGGGCATAATGTCTGTGGACTCGGGAAATCCCTCAATTATCAGGTGTTAATCTCTGTCCAGTGAGTCTCTCGATATCGCAAGGATTTCGTGTCTCGAGAAAGGAAATATAGGTTGCCATGATCGAACAATGACATAGGCCACGATCGATTAGAATCCACTTTTGTTTCCGTTTCCTTTGCATGATAGTTATCCCTTGACAAAGGGAGAAGTAGTTCGATCTCTAAAATGCTGGCGTTGTCTGAGAAAAACCTGCTTGAGCTGGCTTTATTGCAAAGGTCTGTATTCTTTTCGGATGCAGAGGAAATCTGGTGTTTTAGACCTTTTGATTTAGTTGTAATTGTGGGTGCAAACCCATCGATAGTTTCTCCCACATGCATGTAAACTGTGTTGTTTCGTCTGGCACAAGCAGTCCATGTTTTACCTAGGTAACAATGTCTCTTCCCTGACACCCTCTTCTATCACTTCGAAACAACTGAAGTCCTGGCAGTGTCGATTCGCGGTCATCCACGTTTTCGGACAAAAATATTTCTGTCAGAGAGATAATGTTCGGAGCAGTTCACAGTTTTGGATTTTCACTTCATTTAATTTAGACAGTATACGCTGTATGTTGGTTTTAACAAATGTGAGTTTCATTTGTTTGCAGCCTGATACTCTACTTACAGAACTTATTGTGCTCTCATTTAAATTACTTCCATCCAATTAATTAGGAGAGGATGATGCTTTATCTATTTAGAATTTATATTTAATTAGCACCAGGAAGGCACTGTCTGATCGGTATATGTCACTTGTAGCTATTTGTACAATTTGCCTGTTTGTATCTTTCTTGTTCATCTGAACCTTTATGTACGCTTGTTTTACTGTGCTAAAAAATACACACAGCTCAACTTCAAACTGCATGTGGGACGTCTCCTGTTTTCCCTGCTGCCTGTTACCAGTAATCCCTTAATTGTACTGATTTGTCTTAATTATTTGCAGTCAATTGCTACGACCGGTCTTTATTCCTCGATTGCATTTCATCAGATGTCATCTCAATTGAAGTCCTGACTCTGCTCACCGTCCTTGGCACATAGCTTTCTGGGTCTAGTGCTGGACTCATTACAATCCTCAACAACACTTACTATCTAAGAAGGCTACGCTTTCGTTAGTCTGAATTCTTACAATCCTCTGTCGTTTTTTACCGTCCTTCTGTTGTTTGTAGTTTAGACACACAATTCCCAAATTAGCGTTAGTTTTTTTGTACACCTTAGTTCTTAGCAGTTTTGACCCTTGTCTACGCTACGCACTTTATTTATTTATTTATTGCCAGTTTACAGGCAAGGTCAAAAGGGATATATACAGTAGGGGGTCAAGCTGACAGTGAAAAAAAACTCCTGATCGTTCTTTAAAGTATTTTCAGGAGAAAAAACTGCAGCTTGTTGAACAGATTAAAGTTTAGGACAGGAAGTGTTGACACAGGTGCATGGTGTAGTACTTCTCCTTTCAGTGTTGTTGATCTGGTCTTCTGTACTAGCAGCAAGTATGCCGGCGAGCGGTTGCTAGCTGTAGACTGAGGAATAACCCGATTACGGACTGCAGAGCCAGCAATATTGCCTTAAGCATGAATTTCGGCATAGGATTCAGAATCCGTGGACGCCATCAGAACGGAAGAGAGCTTCCAGAGAATCAGCACCCAAAATTCGCGGAAGGTGTCCTGAATGTAGAAAACTAGTGACAGCTCTTGTAAACAAATGATGGTTTTGCTGAATTTTAATACTTCTGGGTAGTTTATTCCAGATTGCTATAGCGTTTACCGAAAAAAACTGACGGTATTTAACGGTGCGTGCCAAAGGAAGAAATAAGAATACATCTCTATGATTGGTCCGCCGACAGTGGTCGAGCTGCCTCAGGGATGTAAGGGGGTTAAAGTTTAAACCGTTTAAAAGCCTGAACAGTAAAAATAGTCCCTTCTGTAATCTACGAAGCCACAACGGGTCGAGGCTTGTAAGCTCACAGCGTTGTTGGTAGGACAGGTTTCTGTGCTCTGAAGTAATAACTCTTTTAGTAAAGAAGTGCTGGACTGATTCTATCTTCCTCCGTTCACTCGCATGCAGAAGGCTAAATAGAAACGAGCAGTATTCCAGACTAGGTCTGACATACATTTTATAAAGGTTGGTCCTAATATTGAGGGTTTTAAAATTTCTGAGAATAAACCCAGTGGTTTGGCGTGCTTTATAGACAATCAGGGTGCAGTGCTCTGACAGATTAAGATTACTAGAATATGATATGCCCAGATCCATTATAAACCCGGGCACATTTAAGTCATGACCATCTATGCTAAGATGAGGCTGATGGTTGTCACAACTAACCATAACGGAGCATTTGTGCCAAGAGAGCGAAAGGCGCCATGTGCGACACCACTGAGCGAAGGCTTGAAGATCCTTTTTAAAGAGCTCAAGCACAATGTGGCGATCGACCGGTTTTATAACGATAGGCAACTTTTTAAATCATCAGCGTACATAAAGGGCCTACCATACTGAAAACAATCAGGAACATCGTTCACAAAAAGGCAAAAATAGAAGCGGGCCGAGTACACTACCCTGAATAACTCCACTCCTCACGTGCGTGGGGTTGGAGATAACATCGGAACTTTTTACCCGTTGTGCGCGATCATTCAAATAGGAGGATATTAAGTTCAGAAGCTTGTTACCTATGCCGAAGGAGGTAAGTTCCAGCAAGAAGAGATCGTGGTCAACACGATCAAAAGCCTTCGTGAAGTCGAAATAAACGGTGTAAATTGCAAAACCACTATCTCTAGATTGTAGCACATGATCAAATTAAGAGAGCTGGCAGGTGTCACAAGATCTTTTTCGAGAAACCCATGCTGAGCCGCATTAAGTAGGTTATTCTCTGTTAGGTGACGCATCAACTTGTCTTTAATCAAGGTCTCTAATATCTTCGAGGCTGCTGGCAGTGTATTTATTGGCCTAAAGTCGTCAAATGACGTAGTTCGGCCGTGTTTGGGTATAGGCAAAATGTGCGATTCCTTCCATAAAATAGGGAATGTTTCACTTTCAAGAGCAAGATTGAATATCTTATACAGAAGTGACGGAAATATATCATTTGCATCCGCCTTTAGAACGCTGACCGGGACGCCATCTGGTCCAGGACTGTAAGATTGGCGAGAACACCGAATGGCTACGGTTACGTCCCAGAGGGTAAAAGTTATGTTTTCGAGGACGTTACCGGTCCAAACCCGGACGTTTGGAAAGGGGGCGACCGAATGTTCACTGAAAGTTCTAGACAAGAAAGCATTGAAGCTATCAGCCGTCAACTTAGCGACAGCTATAGGGTTTCAAAAAGCGTCTCGAAGTACAGGGTACTGAGTTTTTTTCTCTGCGCTTTTTACTGTCCGCGAAAAGAGTTTTTGCAACATTGTACGAAGGGTTTTTCGGCAAAGTTAACCTCTTCAGCTAGTCGCTTTTTCGTCGGAGAGCCTCTTAGCCTGTTCAAAGATTTGCTGGATCAATGGCAGGACGGAAGTGTCATTTAGTCGATGAAAACGACGCGAGAGTCTACGCAATCTACGGCGGAAAGATAAAGGGAGGTAGACTTCATCCTTGACATTAATTATTTTCTTACGAGGAACAAAACGAGAAATGAGTGGACCTAGAACTTGGTAGAATGTATCAGTACAAACATTCATATCCAAACATAGAAAGAAGTTAGTCCAATCGTGGGAATTAAGATGTGTTAGTAATTCCCCCATATTTGCTGATCGGAAATCGTGGAAAAAGCTATATTTTTTTGAAAACGTTTCATCAGCCTCGATTTCTAGTGAAGAAAGAACTATAGCATGGTCCGAACTCCCAAGTGGGTCTAAAGGTTAAACTGACAATGGCTGACAACCTCTGCAGAAGATAAGATCAAGTATGTTTGATCCTCGGGTGGGAAAATCAATTATCTGATCCCACATGCCAGTATCTATGGCCTCAAGCAAGTTTTCGAACTTTGCAGGACCGGAAGGTGGAAACCAATGAACTTCAGGGAGATTGAAGTCACCTGCAATCAAGCAGTACTTCATATTTAGGTCAACTGCGGCATGAAATGCCTGTGAGAGACGGAGATCGTACTCCCCACTTGCGTTTGGGGGGCGATAGACACAACCGACGAGTAAAGAGTAGTTATCTTTAAGAACTACTCGGAGCCAACAACTCTCTTCTACCGCGGTAAATTGTCGATAATCCAACGGCAGAAAGGTAAGTGGCTGCTTAATATAGATGCAGCTTCCTCCGCCACGGCCCTCGTGTCGATCGTAACGAATATAGTCGTACCCTTGAATATTGAGTTCAGAGTTGGATACACATGGTGTTGCCCAAGTCTCTGTAACTATTACAATGTCGGGGCAGTGGATGAAAACCAGAGTCTAGAGCAATGGCATCTTATTAAGCAGAGATCTGGCATTTAATACGAATAATTTAAGCGCGCACGTTTTTGGTTTCTGAGAAGGGACAGTTAGGCTGTCAGAGTGAATGCCTTTGGCCAAAGAAATGCTCTTTTCACTTGAACTTTTTGTCCATTTCTTATTTGGAGATGTGCCTCGCCATTGGTCCTTCGTGTTTCCAGTTCTATTATTAACTGTCTCATTTTTAGTCGCTCCTTCAGTTCGTATTCCGGTTGAAAAAAAACTTCAGAATGCAGGCCCCGTAGGGTTGCTTTTCTCTGTAGCAGGAGCTGTGCCTGTGCTTCGTTTTCCAAGATGATTTAGAGTGAGCATAATAGTTTCGGAGGTGTATGCAAACTTTTTAATTTTTTCTGACACAAGAAGTCCATAGTTTATGAAGGTAACAACCCCTCCTTCCCAGACGTCCTCTTCTATCTTGTCAGAACAACTGAAATTCCGGTAGTGCCAATTTTCCGGCTTGACAGAGTGTGTGTAATCTGAGTCTGACCTCAGGTCTTACCTTGAGGGCGATGGAGCCGTCTCTGCAGCCTGCAACTGGGGAATTCTTCGGTAGACAGCGAGAAACCGTACCCGGATGCACTCTCGCCTGGAGCAGAATCCAAGTTCCTTAAAAGACAGAGACTTCCAACACACCGAACTTGTGCTAACCCTTCCCGCTCTGAATTACTATCATCCCACGGGTAGTAGTTTTTTTCCTAAATAACATAAATTTAGGAAAAAACACTAATAATGATATACATCCGGGAGTTTTTCACTGCAAGCTTGATTGCCACTGCATATTTCGTCTGATATTGTTTGTAAACTGACATGCGATACAATTATTTATTTATTTACTTTGCGCTTCTCTTCGTTTTCGGACAACCAGGTTTCTACCAAAGAGTTGATGTCGGGGAAAGTTCACACGTTTGTATTTTCCATTCATTTAATTCAGACAGTATACTTTGTGTGTTGGTGTAAAAAAATGTGTTTCATATTTAGGGAAGTTTTATTATGGTGCAGCCTGATCCTGCATTTACGCAACCTATTGTGTCCTCAGTCTGTTTGGTCCCGTCCAACGAATAAGAGGAGGATGTTGCGATATTTGATCACTGATATCCCTAGGTAAGTCTCCCCATTCTGTAATTTCGTTTTCAATTCCAGAACGAATGGTCGACGTTTTATTCTCTCTGCTGGTGAGTAATCCGGTTGAAAAATGCCACATTTGTGTCCTTGATTTTAAATCGTCGTTAAAGAATAGGTGTGACTTGTTATTCATTAGCTAACACTACCCTGCGTGGTCGGGGGCATCGCTCCGCTGATATGTCGATTTGTTGCTTTCCAAGTCTTAAGGCCTTCAGTGCCGAAACTTCCTCATTTGGTCACAGAAGTTGGTTGAGAAGACACTGGAACAGTTCTAGTTCTGCCGAGACTTGCTCTTTGGGCATAATGTCTGTGGACTCGGGAAATCCCTCAATTATCAGGTGTTAAGCTCTGTCCAGTGAGTCTCTCGATATCGCAAGGATTTCGTGTCTCGAGAAAGGAAATATAAGTTGCCATGATCGAACAATGACATAGGCCACGATCGATTAGAATCCATTTTTGTTTCCGTTTCCTTTGCATGATAGTTATCCCTTGACAAAGGGAGAAGTAGTTCGATCTCTAAAATGCTGGCGTTGTCTGAGAAAAACCTGCTTGAGCTGGCTTTATTGCAAAGGTCTGTATTCTTTTCGGATGCAGAGGAAATCTGGTGTTTTAGACCTTTTGATTTAGTTGTAATTGTGGGTGCAAACCCATCGATAGTTTCTCCCACATGCATGTAAACTGTGTTGTTTCGTCTGGCACAAGCAGTCCATGTTTTACCTAGGTAACAATGTCTCTTCCCTGACACCCTCTTCTATCACTTCGAAACAACTGAAGTCCTGGCAGTGTCGATTCGCGGTCATCCACGTTTTCGGACAAAAATATTTCTGTCAGAGAGATAATGTTCGGAGCAGTTCACAGTTTTGGATTTTCACTTCATTTTAATTTAGACAGTATACGCTGTATGTTGGTTTTAACAAATGTGAGTTTCATTTGTTTTGCAGCCTGATACTCTACTTACAGAACTTATTGTGCTCTCATTTAAATTACTTCCATCCAATTAATTAGGAGAGGATGATGCTTTTATCTATTTAGAATTTATATTTAATTAGCACCAGGAAGGCACTGTCTGATCGGTATATGTCACTTGTAGCTATTTGTACAATTTGCCTGTTTGTATCTTTTCTTGTTCATCTGAACCTTTATGTACGCTTGTTTTACTGTGCTAAAAAAATACACACAGCTCAACTTCAAACTGCATGTGGGACGTCTCCTGTTTTCCCTGCTGCCTGTTACCAGCAATCCCTTAATTGTACTGATTTGTCTTAATTATTTGCAGTCAATTGCAACGACCGGTCTTTATTCCTCGATTGCATTTCATCAGATGTCATCTCAATTGAAGTCCTGACTCTGCTCACCGTCCTTGGCACATAGCTTTCTGGGTCTAGTGCTGGACTCATTACAATCCTCAACAACACTTACTATCTAAGAAGGCTACGCTTTCGTTAGTCTGAATTCTTACAATCCTCTGTCGTTTTTTACCGTCCTTCTGTTGTTTGTAGTTTAGACACACAATTCCCAAATTAGCGTTAGTTTTTTTGTACACCTTAGTTCTTAGCAGTTTTGACCCTTGTCTACGCTACTCACTCGGTTTGTTTCTCCATTCTGCAATCTTGTTTTTAGTTCCATGGTCAAGGATAGGTAGCTGATAGGCATCACAAACCGTGTACTGAGGAATCTAGGCCGAGCCACAATCAATAGGTCATTCTCTCTGAAGTTATACATAAGCTTATGTTTGGTCTAGATCTCTAATATTTCCAAACTTCGGGACGTGTTTTTTGGCCAAAAGACATCAAATGATGTAGATAGGACGTGATTGGGATAGTCAGGCTGTGCGATTCCTTTGACCTACTGGGAAATGTTTCAACTCCGAGTGGGACAATAAATAACTTACGCATGAGGGCAGGAAAAGACTCATTTGCATTTAAGTCACTTTATTGAGGAAATAAGGCTTTCGCCTTTGAGCTCCCTTTTTACATCAAAATTGCAATATAATCAACTATTTATATAATAAGTCTGGTACGTGTAAATTTGAAGTCATCAGTAGGTGTTAGCGAGGTGAAATCTCCCGCCAGTGACAAAATTTTGATTATATATTTAGAAGTTTGTCAGCATACGAGTATATAACTTGCATTTAAATGCTTCAACAGTATCTGAGAGCACTAGTGCACCAGGGAGTCCGTTCCATGCTCCAATGATCCTCTGTGAGAAAGCGTTCGACCGGACGTCCGTATGTAGCACTTTCCTCTTCAATTTAAATTGATGACCCGCAGATGGTCCGTCCCAGCCAGTTCAAAGAATTCATTAAATTCTAGGGCACACTCGCGACCTCTGACAATCTAGTAGGTTTGAGTGAGGTCATTGCGTAGTTGCCTGTAATTTAGAGGACACAAGTCAAGTTAAGCCAATCTGGTTTCAAAGGGCAGATGACCAAGATTCTGGACCATATTTGTAGCCCTCGCCTGTACTCCTTCCATTTGGTGATAATCCTCCTTAAAACTTCTTCTTTGCCTTGAGAATTCTGACTGAGATACCGTCTAGTACAGAACTAAGCGATTGCCAAAAACTGCGAATGGCTACGGTTGAGTTTCTCAGGTCAAAAGTTATAGTTTCGAAAACAGCACCGATACACACCTGGATACTTGGAAGTGGGTTGGTCGACGTTTCAATAAATTTAACTGACAAGGACGCACTGGAACCATCAACCGTCAACTTGGCGTCTGCTATGGGGTTTCTGATAGCTTCGCCTGGGATGGGCTGCCACGTTATTATATGAGATCCCTGTGGGCGAGGAAAATGTTTCGCGATATTAACTGAATGGTTTTCGACAAATATGCCCTCTTCTGTTAGCCTTTTTACTTCGGACACCCTCTTGGCCAGCTCAATAATACGACCGATCAAGGTTTACTCGGAAACAACAAGGCAAACAACACTGCGACCAAATAGGACGTACAAAGGAGCATGGAGCTCTTCACCACCGGCCGTGCTAATTTGGACTAACAAGCAACACCGAAAAAACGGTTATCACGCACCAACGGTCTCCCAACACGGAATACAACACTCCTCGACTCAATGTCAACGGCAGCTAATTAAAAAGCATGGAATATTTTGACTATCTGGGAAGCACATTTGCATGTAACACAAAAAGCGATGATAGGGTTGCTCATCGGATCACCAAAGCAGGCCAGGACTTCAGCCGGCTGCAAGCCTCCTTGTGAAAGCTAAGTGAAATCTCAAATTTTGAACGTATTGCTTCGTTTCTTGCTGAATTTATTGGCTTAATTGTTGATAAAAGTTTTGCATTTCTAACCCTTAATAAAAATAAATTATTTACAGTAAGCATTTTTATTGTCAATATATCAACCATTATGAAATCAATAGCAGCATACATTATTTTACCCTGCGTATCCTGCGTAGATTTCACTCATATTGTTAGACGAAGGATGAAACTAACAACCTCAATTCGTTGTGAACTACCTGACTCGGGCCCCAAGCGTTGCTTGATTACGCCTAATAATCTCAACATTTATTCAAATATTCAACCCATAGTTAAAGCTAAACAGCTAGATCTGTCCGCTTTACAGAACTGCAATGAACACATGATGAAGTTTGGATGTATTTTATCTATACTCGGCAACCGGTTCAATGGTAACATATCCGATATTCCCTCTCAGGATTGCAGACGTCTCGATTCGCTTGTACACTTGGTCGCCAGCGGGGCTTTTGATAGATAGAAACGTAATCGTAATTTTCTCCTAAAAAATGCTCCCATACACAGATGCCCAGTTAACGTTTCTATGGACTTTTTTTACTCGGGTGGTTTCAACTACAAAATAGTGGATGCAAAACGCCTCTCTTCGCGTAGAGAGAATCCTCTTATCTTAGTTAAATTGTTTTCAACAATTGAGGTGGACTCAATCTTTGCTCAACGAGGTCACGCTTCTCGATATTTGGAAATAACAAAATGTTTCCTATATCGAGGTATTACACCAATGTAGCGAAGAAGTGGGTCCTTCCTATCATCAACTTCTCAATGTAATATTCACAAGTCTGGTCGTATTTCCACTAACCTCAATGCACCAGTTAATTCATCTCCTCAGATGTCCAGTTTGGTCAGTCCCTCCACCCCACCTTCTACTTCGTTTTCCCCATGGCCGATTTATCAAATTTCCAGTACTTTTTTTAGCCCACCTGTAATGTCCGCACCCCCGTCTAAAGCATTTATACCACATAACCCATCCAAAGCACTTAGACTGACAGCTTCCACATTTAAACGCAGTTCTCAAGGCCTCTACATGTAAGATCTCAGGCCACATCGCATAAATAGTGTACTTCAAATACAAAATCCACTATCATCTCAATTTAAAGACAGCTTATTCAACCCTTTACATACTAGCTCGTCCCATAACCTCAAGGGTTATCTTATACCCCAAATTATACCACCTAGGGCAAGTCGTCCGAAGGACGTAAATCCAATCCAAACCGAAAAGCAAGGAAGCGCAGTTCTAACTTACCGCATGTTGCCTTCTCCAAAACTAACCAAGCCTCTCCAACAGGCAAAAAACCCTAACCATGTTAACTGATATACAAGACCCGACTTCCCAGCACTTATTTCTTATAGCTGTTGGGCCCTCTCCCACCAGTCTTTATATTCCATCTAACTTCCAGCCATTCCGTTTTAACTACCAACAGGCATATTCCGGTCTTAACCCCTATGGTGGTAAGATACCGAAAACTTATATTCCCACACCTTTTAGATATCCCTCTCAGCCTTTTGTAACTGACGTTCCTTGTACCAATAGTTCTGGCGCAGTTGGCAGCTAGCCTCAAAACCACAATAAATTCCAACATATATAAATAACAATAGCCCTAGTTTGGATACTCGAACTACACTAGATGTCATATTACTTAATGCTAGATCTGTTATAAATAAGATGGCCCGACCGAGAGCCATTGCTTTCGAGTTACTGCCCGATGTTTTATGTGTAACTGAATCTTGGACCAATCCCTTAATTTCCGACTCTTTGCTTGTAATAGACCAGTATTATCTCTACCCTCAAGACCACATTAGTTAGCGTGGTGGTGGCTGTCTTCTCTATATTAAAGCTTCATTTAAGCACTTCCCGTTCAATCTAGTTGCCACGTCATTATCTGGGAATTACTGCTTCGCATCTACTATCCAGTCGCCCCGGCAAAAGGCAATTCTCGGATGCATTTACAACCCGCTTAATTAATCATCCGATAATTATGCAAAACCTTGTGAACTTTTAAAATTAGTTTTTGAGTCCAATTTTAAAATTAAAATACTCGCTTGAGATTTTAATTTTCTTGAAATTGACAGAATTTTACAATTGTTTCCACCCAGATTTCTGCATTTCCTAGATACCATTAATTGTTCTAAGCGGAACTAACTAGTCCGTTCTTCAACGAGAGACAAGCATATTTTAGACCTGATTTTCACAAACGACATTGCTCCCCTCTTCGTTGATTTTAAGCAGGGCCTCTTCCCAAGTGACCATACATTAATTCTATGTTGCGTCCCGATTGTTTCATCGAAAAAGGCTAGCGACGTTCGTACCTATCCTGCTTTTGACCTCGCAGATATGAGCTTAATTAATAACCTTTTGGACTCATTGGACAGGCAGCATCTCTACTCCATGAACGACGCAGCAAGTCTTTGTGACTTCATGTCAGTCGTTTCAAATAACATCCTGGAATTTGTGCCAACCAAAATTGTCAGGCTCATAGCTTCGGAATCCACCATTCCTCACATTCTTTTGTCACGACTATAAAAATTGAGGAAGCAGCTAAAATATCATTAAACTAGATCGTTATTTGTGCATCTAAGGATGACAAAGATTTTTGAATAAGACTCTAAGATTTTTTCTGCACGTGACAGACAGAGGAAATCTTGCGCACTGAGTGAGCCAAACTCTGCAAAATCTGTTGCTCAACTGTGCCGTCGTCGATCCTCCTCTAAACGAGGTTATGAAATTCCTCCATTACTAAATGAAGATAAGAACTTCGTTCTCGAAGACTCTGAAAAGGCAGAATTGTTTAGTGCGTTCTTTGCAAATCATCTTACGATGAAATATGAACCGGTTCCGACGTTTCAGGCATCCTAATTCAATGTTATCAGCACCATTGATTTCTCCTTAGAACTAATTCGTTAGCAAATAATTCGTCTACAAAATTGCTCTCTTCGGGGACTAGTGGTGTTCCAAACTCAGTTATCAAGAGAGTGCAGAGCTTCCCCGATTGCTTTGCCATATATTCTCAGTGTATCTTTTAGACGAATTCCTTCCTAACTTATGGAAGACATATATTATTCTTCCTGTCTTCAAGTCAGGATCTCGTTCGGACGTAAATACTTATCGAGGCGTTCAAAAAACTCCGGCTTTAGCAAAACTTCTAAAAAAATTATTTTTTAATCAAATTCTCGACATTTGCCTAGAAAATAAGCCTTTAAGCGACTCGCAATATGGTTTTCTATCTGAGAGATCATGCGAAGTGTGTCACTTAGCTTTTCTTAACCTCATCAGTTCCCTTCGTAATGAGCAGCAGTCAGAGGTAGTGATCTACTTTGACATGAGCAAAGCCTTTGACAAGGTACCGCACAGACGTCTTCTGGTGAAACTGGAAGCCCTCGGCATCTGGCCTTCTCTCCTTGACTTCATTGGTTCGTACTTGTCTAACCGCAACCAGAAGGTCTTAGTGAGTAATAGCCATTCAACGCCTCAACATATCACGATTGGCATTTTTCAAGGCACGGTTCTAGGTCCCCATCTCTTCATTCTGTACATAAACGAAATTTCATATTTTCTCATTTATTCACAAAATTTTGTTTAAGCTGACGATCTCAAGTGCATTTATTCATTTTCTAAAGACACTGCCAATAGTTTCGTTGATAAAATCAACACTGATCTACTTATGCTCTCACGTTGGAGCTCTAGTTGGCAGATGGAATTTTCTCCATCAAAGAGTAGTTTCATGTGTTTCGGCCCCACCAAGCTTCCTGGACCCCTAGTATTTCAAAATAGTATACTTTTAGAACGATCAACCATAAGAGACTTAGGTCTTAGTTACACGAATAAGCTAGCATTATCGCCTCATGCAGATCGAATTTCTGCAAAGACTGCACAGATATGTGGTTGTATATCACATAATTTCTTCCTTCCGAAAATAAAGTTAAACCTGTACCGCGTGTTTGTTTTTCCTATCCTAGAAAATTGCTGTCCTCTCTTTGGGCTGATTAACGCCTCTGACCGCAGTAAGATTGAAAAAGTTCAGAGGGTTTTTACTCGAAGAGTATTTTCTTTTCCTGGATCCAGTATCTCTTATAGGGATAGATGCCAGTTAGCAAACATTAAATTTCTCTGTATACGAAGACGCGAAGCCGGTCTCTGCTTCCTGTTTCGCGTTAACTCTAGCCCAAATCTCCCATGAATTAACGCTCTCACTCCGGTTGTTCAACCCCATGCCACTCGTAATTCCTCCATGATCATTTAACCACCCCTTAGCTCTACAACTAACCCTTCTCCGTTTTTTGCCTCCAAATATGCTTTCATATGGAATAATCTTCCACTGAAAATTAGGTTGTCATCTACATTAGCTATTTTCAAAACCAAATCACGCAAACGTTTAACTTCCGAAGATATAAAGTCCTTATTGTCGGTTTCCTTCCCAAACTCACAAATTTTGGATTTTGAAAAGGGTCCTCCTGGTATTTGAGGCAGTTCCCTTGATATTATATTGGTCTCTACAAATTTTTCCATCATCCTCTGCAGAGTCAATCTTTGCATTCACTTTTTCGTCCCCTCCTTTTAAACAAGCTGTAACTGACTTTATCATGAACGACCATCCGTGAATGTCTCGCAAATTGCGCTAGATTTTCTTCAAAATAATGCAGGCGTCGTTTGAAAATGACCTTCTAATCGTAGTTAATATAGATAAATAGTTGTAAATAGCAGTATTTAATAAGAAAAAGGGCCAGCCCATGTACATATAATAAAATTTTCATGTGAATGGAGGAGGAAAAAATGGTGGCTCGAATTCAAAGCTGACAGAGCAAGACAGGATATCGGACACCGAAGTGCTGGAACAAAACCGAATCCTCAGCATCCAAGCCATATTGAGACAAATGTAACTGTGATTGGGCGGCCATCTGATGAGGATGGATGACGAGTGACTACGCAAACGACTCCTATACGAAGATACCGCTTCGGCTGCTTGCCAACTGGGAGGACAAAAATGATTCTACAAACAAACCTTTCAAAACTCTGAAATGACTGCAAATAAAAAAATTGTATAATTAATGCCCAGAGGTCCCCATCACTACAAACTTAGTATCAAGGTCAAGTCACTTTAAAGTCACTTTATTGAGGAAATTAGGCTTTCGCTCTTGAGCTCCCTATTCACATGCAAAAAATGACAATAGAGTAAACGTTTACAGCAATAACTCTGACAAATTAAAATGTAAGGTCCTCGATATGTTTGGGCCTGGCGTAAGCTGCCACTACTGACACAAGCTTCATTATATGTACAATAGTTTCTCAGCAAATGGTATCTAGTTTGCATTTAAATGTGTCAACAGTTTCTGAAAGGACCACCTCATCATAGAGTTCGTTCCAGGCACCAACGACCCTCTTTTGAAAAGGCGTTCTGACGGACGTCCGCGTGTACCAATTTCCTCTGCAGTTTAAAGGGATGACCCCGCAGATGTTCCGTTTCAGCCAATTCGAAGAAGTCAGCAAATTCTAGGGCACACTCGCGGCCTCTGATAATCCGGTAGGTTTTCATGAGGTCACCGCGCATTTGCCTGTACTTGAGAGAAAACAAATCAAGTTCAACCAGTCTGGCTTCGTAAGGCAGATAACTTAGATTCTTGACCATCTTTGTAGCCCTCGCCTGCACTCATTCCAGCTGTAGATAATCCTTCTTAAACCACGGAAGCCAGGCCTGGACGGCATATTACAAGTGAGATCGAACAAATGCTCCGTAGGTTTTTCGCAATAGTTCCTTATCAATCTGTACAAATCCACGTCTGAGCGCAAATAAAACTTGTGTTGCACGTTAACCTGCCTTTACACACTGTGAAGATAGTTTAAATGAGGAGTTTATTAGAACACTGAGGTTCTTCTGTTCCCCGACAATTAAAAGGGGCTGCCCATTGAGAATGTATTGGTATGAATCATCCTCCTCACTGGTCCTTCTGGTACGGAATCTTAGGACCACACACTTCCCAACGTTAAAATTTAAGAGCCAACGAGCAGACCAGCTGCTATGACGGTTGAGACTCTCTTGAAGTGCGTGCCTATCGGCATCAGATCTGATGACCCTTCACAATTTAACATCGTCTGCAAACATGACGGCGCTGCAACCCAGGTCTTCAACGCAGTCGTTGATATAGACTAAGAAGAGTAATGGTCTTAAGACGGAGCCTTGGGGGGACACCACTTAGAACCGGAGTAGGTGTTGACTTTGAGGTATCGATGCACACAGTTTGAAATCTTCCTGTAAGATGGGTGGGCCATAAATGATCATCTCACCACCACTTAGCTCCAAAACTAACCGTTCTCAGTTTTTTGTCCCCAAATATGCTTTCATATGGAATAATCTTCCGCTGGAAATTAGGTTGTCGTCTACATTAGCTATTTTCAAAACAAATTACGTAAACATTTAACTTCGGAAGATATAAAGACCTTATTGTCTGTTTCCTTCCCAAACTCACAAATTTTGGATTTTGAAAAGGGCCCTCCTGGTATTTGAGGCAGTTCCCTTGATATTATATTGGTCTCTAAAAATGTTTTCATCATCCTCTGCAGGGTCAATCATTGCATTCACTTTTTCGTCCCCTCCTTTTAAACAAACATCGCCAACTCTTGACAACGTTTATACTTTCCTCCGACATTGCAACCCTCACGATGATCTCCAGGTTCACTTGATAATCGAGGCGGTTTCTGATTGTTTCACCTCTTTGTCGGTGGACTATGCAGTCAGCAAGGTCATATCTCAATGATGATCTCGTGACCTCTTCTTTCCCCTCTTCATTTTGACCGTGTTGTCCACGATGATTTCCTCCTCTCTCAACTCCACTGGTGGTTAGAATCAGTAGCTCTGACTGCTATATTATCTCTCACCCGACAAAGAGCGTTCCGTACCCTCATACGTTGTCAGCAACATCAAAATACTATCCCATTGCATCGTACCAATCCCATCAACCTTACCTATTTATTTTTAGAGAAGCAGTTTTTTCTCCTATTTTTTTTTAATTGGCGGCTCGCCAAACTCCGCCCCGATTTAATCGTAGGATGTTTTTACTGCTTCTTTTCTAGTTCACTGTATATGCCAAATATTGCTGAATATTGTTTTAACAATGGCAAATCATTCTGAATTGGATATGCCTACCATATTACTCATTTCTGCTGTTCATATGGCTGCTCCCATAGTGCAGAAATTATCCACTTTGTATTTATTTATACCACAATACTAACTTTGTAATGATGGGCCCTCTGGGCCTCAACTATACAATTTTTTATTTTTTTATTTAAACTTATTTAGAAACCAATATAATATCAAGGGAACTTCCTCAAATACCACGAAGATCCTTTTTAGCATACAAAAGTTGCGAGTTTGGGAAGGAAACAGACATAAAGTACTTTATGTTTTCCGAATTAAAATGTTTGCCTTATTTGGTTTTGAAAATCCCTAATGTAGACGACAACCTAATTTCGCGTGGCCAGATGAAAGCATATTTGGAGACAAAATCGAGAATGGTTAGTTGTGGGGCTAAGGGGTGGTGAAATGATCAGGGAGGAGTGGAGCGTTAATTCGTGGGAGGTTTGTGATAGAGTTAATGCGAAAAAGGAAGCAGAGACCAGCTTCAATTCTTCAAATCTGGAGACCTTGGAGGACCTAGCTCAGGATCGAATGGCCAGGAGAACAAAATGAAGACTAGCGAAGCAAACCAGATATTCCCTGCCAATTTAAAAAGGTCAACTCGCAAGTCACAAGGGACTCGAGTACACAACGCCTATGTCTAAGCCCTCCCAATATGCTCACGCTGACAACGCACGTTCCACGCGCGAATCGGTCTTGTCGGCCATCTCCTGACGCAATGCAACAACAATCGGACAAACACAGCCGCTAAATCCATAAACGTCCAAAACGTCAGCCCTGGCGCAGCTCTCACGATGGTGATCACTTACACCACCGCTTATTGCACTCCTGACCCCACCAACCATATATCCTCGGCACCATCCTCCGTGCCCTAAGATCATTCAGCGGTCACAAATTCAACCCACTTATATGGTTCATCAGCGACATGAGAATCAGTTGCAGTGTGAAAGATGCACCGGTGCAGGAGCCCCAAAGCACACTCGTCTTAGCTGTCTCCCTTGCCCTCACTGAACACGTACATTTACTCACTGCATGGGCCTATTCGGTCCTATGTGCCTCAACAAAACACACCCAAACACACCTTTCAAAACTGAAAAATCTCCATCCACCAGCGTGACCATCAGTAGTGCCCTCACCAGCAAAACGAATTACAAAGCCCCCAATCTATCCTGCCTTCACTGTCCCCACACATGAGTGTCTTGCATCACTCTGGCCGGTCACTTGCGAATCCATCGTGCAGAGACTGGTGAACCTGTGCCAAGAGCATAAGCATACAATCATTTCACCCGCCTTAACTGTTCGCACTGCACACGCAAATCCACTCATTGGATTGGCCCGCTGTGTCTCATGCACCTCCATGAGGGCATGTAATAGAACCCCGCCAGTCAACGAAGAACCGCGCCGGTTGAAATGGATTTCTGATTACAAACCTTCGAGCTTACGAACGTTTAGTCCCTACCAAAATATAGACGACAGTTTGTTTGGAAATATCTACTCGGAAGTGACAATTCTGTGGCTTGCAAATTATTCTATCAAGCCCAAGAGTTTAGCTCTACGAATATATCGGAATGCTTCGAGTCTATTATGTTGGAGCTCTTCATAAACTGTGCCCAAAGAGAAATGCTGCTGAAGCACTTCAGCGATTACTCACCTCTCAATTCACGCTATTTAACCGCATCTCTATATCGCCCTCAACAGTGAACTAACGAAGCTCAACAATTTGTGTAAGGCAATCTGCTTAGCTAATATTCTCACGGCCCATCGAAGAACACAGACGACTGACATTGTTTGCTTAATACGATGCATTTATGTTTTTTATTGCTTGGGACTCAGTCAAAAATCTTAAACACTATTCTAAAACTTCGTGAAAATAAGCAGTTTCCCAGTGATGCGCAAAACAAACAACGAAACATTATCCACGAAAGCACCCCAGATTGAAACCCGATACATATCGCAGCAAAAAACAGTGCAACTAAGACTAAACAACGTGGGCATGGATTGTGGGCGAGCAGAATAATACTAAAAGCAATGAACAACAGCTCAGCACCATTTTAAAATCACTCCGGTTTTCTTTTACTATAAGAAACCTAGGCGATCATAAATAATAGAATAAAGGAGCCTCGGCATAAGAGTATAATTAGTGTGTTGTCAAAAGACACTAAGAACTCTTAAAAAGACAACATGGCAAGCATACGTTAGCTTTCGCTAAATTCTCATCAGGCCTTTACATTTATATCACTGTGTAACGAAGTCAAATATGCGGGTAAGTAGAAAAAATTGTACGGTTGTCAGGGTGGGGGGAGGGGAAAGAGGGAAAAGAAACAAAATTGCGGTCCGTTTTCTGATCATGGTTAGAGGAATGGTGACCGCCGGGACAGGTAATGAGATGCGGGCGGCTAAATTGGTGGCTTTCGGCCATGGTAATTGCGGTCCGCAGATAAATCGTTCAAAATATTATGGGCGCTAGGTGGATGATATCTTTGCGGTTGCATCTGAACAAACAGACATTTCAGCTGTAATGGATACCATAAATAAGGCGCACCTGTCAATCAAATTTACAATGGAAAAGGAACAATCCGGATCGCTCCCTTTCCTGGATGTGCTTCTGAGTAGAAGGCCTGAGGGGAGTATTCGACGTAGTGTCTATCGTGAGAAGACATGGTCGAGACAATACACGCGCTTTGGGAGTTTTGTACCGCTGAACTTTAAGCGTAATTTAGTGCGATGTCTGACACAAAGGGCGAAAAGGATCTGCTCGGTCGATTGCATAGACGAAGAGCTTAAGGTTTTAGAAAGCACTTTTCGACAGAATGGATATCTAGATAGATTTATGGCTAAGCATATGACTGAAAGACCACCAAGGCTGCCGTTGCTAACGGCAACAAAAAACAAATATTCATCAATGTCCCATTTCAAGGGGACGCAACAAGTGAACTCATACGAAGGCGCCTAAGCCGAACTGTGTCAAGCACCTTTCCAGCAGCTGATGCCCATGTACTTGTATCGACTTCTCCCATCCTATACGGAGGAGGCAAAGACAAACTGCCAGCCCAGACCACCTAAATTTGCATTTATTCTTTCACCTGCTCCTGTGGGGCAGAATATATTGGTCACACGAGCCGGAGTTTGTCCAAAAGAGTACGAGAACACCTTCCAGCATGGTCAGGAAAGGGGCAGATAAAGATCATAAACAGCTCTATCCTCGTGCATGTGGTAGACACAGGCCATCGTGTAAATGCCAAAGAGGCCTTCCGGGTAATTTACAAGGTCCCTTCAACCTTTTCAAAATTCTTTGGACAGCGTCTGTTGGCTATGGCAGAAGCAGCTGCAATCAGGCTACGCAAACCGGTCCTGTGCACTCAAAAGAACTGTATACAGGCACCGAAATTACCGTGGCTGAAAGCCACCAATTTAGCCACCCGCATCTAATTACCTGTCCCGGTGGTCACCATTCCTCTAACCATGATCAGAAAACGGACCGCAATTTTGTTTCTTTCCCCCTCCCTCCCCTCCCCCCCACTCTGACAACCGTACAATTTGTTCTACTTACCCGCATATTTGGCTTAGTTACACAGTGATATAAATGTAAAGGCCTGATGAGAATTTATCGAAAGCTAACGTATGCTCGCCAAATTGTCTTTTGAATTTTTCAATGGGAATATTCGTAACACTAAGAACTCTATTTATGTTATAGAATTTATATTTGGTTAGCGCCGGGAAGGCACTGTCTAAACAAACTTTCTTTACGAAATAAAATTATGACACTGTGGGCAGATAAAATGTACAAATATTTAATAATATAGGCAAAACTTGTTCTGTTAGGTGAACAATTAGCGATGTTTTTAAATTAATAGTGAACTAAAAAATAGGCAGTGAAAAAAAAGCCTACCTTAAAAATGTAGGCAGAGTTCAATAGGCCTCCATTTTCGAATAGAGGGTGGGAGAAAAAGACTGCTAAGAAAAATAAGGTAAGGTATTAGAGTAGGCTAATGCTGCAGTTGCATTTCAGAATGAGATAATGAAACGCCGATGTTGTTCGTTCTTGATCACTGAGGCACAGGTAACAAAATCACGCGAAAAGCCGTCAGTGAACTTGAGGCCTCAGCATCTTAGGATCCAGAATAGAATTTTGATGATAATAAGTATCCAACCGAACGGCAACATTTAAGACTGTGTACGTCCGAATGGATTCATCTTTTGAATGACTGGTGATATAAGGAGACGTCATGATTCCTGGGGAACTCAAGGTAGAGGAAAAATAGTTTCAAGAGGGTCACTTAAATTTCATATGGTCCTTTCTCCGAGTCATGGGGAAAGCTGCTAGGAAAAGATGATGAAAATAAGAGGTTAATATAATCAGTGTTAAGATAAATGTGCAGTCTTCTTTTGAATTAAGATAGACTATTTAACAACCTAATTTCAAAAAGCAAGTTATTACAACGAAAGCTTTACCTAAACACAAAAATTACAGAGCGTTTAAATGTAGAGGATGCCGGAGGAAGTATAATTAGTGCGCAATTTCTTTGGTTATAAGGAAGAATAATGGGGGTAAGGACAGAAAGTTTGGGGAGATTTTAGCTACTATTTAGTCGAAAAAGGAAACAAAAGACTGCTTCTAGTCTCCTGATCCAAAGAAATTTGAAGCTTTGTCAGCTGGCATCTAGTTGAGTAGGAAATATTTGAATGAGTCGGATACAGGAGGTTTTTTGTGAAATCTCTTTGGATATTTTCAATTTTTAACGGCTAGATTTTTTCATTAAACCGAAGAAAGGACAGCAAAATTCAAGAATGGGAAGTACGTACATACAATAAAGTCTTAATTTAATTGCAGACAGGTGGAAATTATAAGAAATAAAGCCGCAAATCTGAGCAGCTTTGGTCATAATTCTATCGGTATGAGGCGAAACGTCTAATTTATTGGTGTAGCTTAAGCGCAATTCCTTGATGGAGGAACATTCAGTCATAGGGCAACCTTTTAAAATAGCAGGTTGCAGCAGCCTTACAGGACCAAAAATCATGTAGCCACATTTAGAATGTGAGAATTCCATTAGCCATGCGGAGCTCCACACTAAAAGAGCGTCTCAATCCGAATGAATTGGTTCTAGGCATCATTCGGCCTTCGAGTTAGAGAAGGAATACACGCATTTGAGGTCATCAGCATAAATATAATATTTAGAATGTTTAGCTATCGATGAAATATCATTAATGTTAAGTAAGAACAACAATGGACCTAATGCGGTACCTTGAATGACACCACTCACAATCGGGGTAGCACTTTAGTATGAGGACCCCACTAAAAATTTTGTTTTCGATCAGGTAGGTATGATCTAATAAAGTCAGTGAGGGGAATACGAAATCCTAGTTTAGCTAGAAGTCGTCCATGAGGCACTTTATCGAAAGCCTTACTTAGATCAAAATAGATAACTACTACAGATAGATGATAATTACGAAGAAAGGTTAGTAGATTTAGAAAAGACTTGTGGCAGGTTTCAAAAGAGCGGTTCGGTAAAAAGCCATGTTAAAAGGAGTTGAGAATTTGATTACTTATGCAAACCCAGTCACAGTCAGTCGGTGCATAGGTTGGGAGGAACTCAAGAAGCGAGTTATGATAGTGGATGCCCATCAAAATTTGAAGATAAGTGAATTCTCAAATTTTCAACCTATTTCTTCGTTTCCTGTTGAAAATATTAGCTTAATTATTGACAATTTATTGTAATTCTACCTAATTATCAGCTGTACAAACTTGCAGTTATTGCAATTGCAAAAGGGAGAAATATACAGTTTATTAAACTTTTTCACCCTACATAGCCTCATTAAAGTTCTCTCAGATTTACGTCAAAAGGACGGAATCTAAAGTTTAATTCTAGAAATAAAATTGAAAATTTGTAAGTTTACTTTATTTCCAGCGAAAAATAATTTGCATTAACTGGTATACCAGTTGATATAATTTTTCATCCTGCATAGCCTCTTCGCTAATTCTATTTACAGTTTAAACTCGTTACCTTGCAGATATTTGCTTGCAGTGCCTTGCTTAAAACACATTTTTCATATATTACATCTTTTATTCCGTAAAATGTCACTAGTGACAATTTTTCTCTCGTATTATCGACTTATATTTTAAAATCAATATGAAACCCCCGTCAGTGCTTAGACGCAAACATCCTCTTCGCGTTAAACTTCCACTAGAGCAACCCACCTTAAACATGAAGAAATTAGACCTTGACGCCCTGCAAAACTTTAATACCTTTATGTCTAAATATGGTTCTCTCTTCACGATCCTTGGAACCATTTTTGAGGGAAAGTTGTCTTCACTCACTTCTCAACAATGCGTGAAACTAGAGCCTTTTATAAACATGGTCAGTACTGAGTCAATTGACCGACATAAAAGGAGTTTCAATTTTTTCTTTTTAAAAAAACGTTCCCAAGAGTAAAAATCCCCCTGGACCTTGCATTTCATTTCCTTTTACTCGTGCGGCTTTAACTTTAAAGTCGCTGAAGCTAAAAGGTTGTCTTCCCGTAGTAAAAACCCGCCTATTCTGGTCAAACGTTTTTCAGCAATTGAAGTTGACCTTATTTTCTCTAAACATGAGCACTCAGCTCAATATTTGAAAAAAATAAGTTGTTTATCTGTAGGGATAAAACCCCAATGGAACGTCGGGTTTCACCCTCCTTAGCAAACAAGAAGCCTTGGTCTACACCTTCAATACCAAAAGTTATCTCAGAGGTTTGTCCTGTAGCTAATGCATGCCCACGGCCCTGCGGATCGACAGGAATTTTGATTCCAGCTGAAACTTCACCCGTTAACCTTGTTCCTGGTTTGAGTGAAATTGTGTCAAAACCACTTCTTTCTCATCCCAAGCAAACCATGCCTGCTATAGCTGCAAAATCTACTAACTCTAAGAAAAACTCCCCAGTAAATCTGAATCATTGGCTAATCCAGGCATTAAAATCAGTAATGTTATTACCAATGGGAAACCTGCTAACCCCTCAGCATCTACGACAGCTG
The DNA here is from genome assembly GCA_017591395.1 of Schistocephalus solidus. Lineage (NCBI taxonomy): Eukaryota > Metazoa > Platyhelminthes > Cestoda > Diphyllobothriidea > Diphyllobothriidae > Schistocephalus > Schistocephalus solidus. Next base: position 276,597 of record WEDG01000073.1, on the reverse strand, counting down.
CGAACGCTAACTTTAGCATCTTTCCCAACCCAAAGAGTGTCCGAAATCCCCAAATAATTAACGCTTCTAATTATGCTACCAGTTTTTCGAAATAATTTATTCCTTTTTCAAATGCACGTTTTCCGCCAATTTATGCTAACTTCCCTCAAAATATCATTTCTATGCAACCCCATATCTTTCAAACGCCACAATATAGCCTTCCATTCCAAGATTTTCATCCAAATATGCCGTTGTACAATAATCTCAGTTCTCTTAACAATAACATTTTGACAAATTGTAGACCAGAGCGATTTTTTTTCCCACCTCTCGTTTCTTCTTTCCAGTTTTCTTCTCCACCACCAAATTATCCTTTTTTATAAATACTGATGAGCGTAACCTGCAGCTCAGGAATACGCTCAGCTTAGTTTCACTCAATGCGAGATCAGTTGTAAATAAGATGGCTGAGCTTAGAATAGTAGGCTTTGAGCTTGATCCAGATGTGCTGTGCATCACTGAATCTTGGGCTCACACTCTTATTTCTGACTCGACGCTTGTTATAGATAATTTCAATTTGTACCAAAAAAAGACCGCGCTGAAAAATGTGGCGGTGGTTGCCTCCTTTATATTAAGTCATCCTTTGTACATTTCCCTTTTCAGCTGAGCATTTCGTCCTTTTCTGGAAATGTATGCTTTGCTTCAGTCATCCTCCCGCACAATAACAAAGCGATAATTGGCTGTGTCTATAATCCTCCGTGTTATTCTGGCAATGAAAGCGAGCACTGTGAAATATTTGAAAAAGTTGCAGACACTCAATTTGATATCAAAATAATCGTAGGCGATTTTCAATCTGCCAGACATTGACTGGCATGCAAATTCCTCTCCGCCTAAACATCAGAAATTTGTCGATACTGTTAACTTTTCAAACATGTCCCAACTGGTCAGATCAGTTACTAGAAATGACAACATTTTAGATTTAATTTTTACAAACGATGTCCACCCTCTCTTTATGAATTTCCATCATGATCTTTTCACAAGTGATCACGCAATAATTCACTGTTGTTTTCCAGTCCCCCTTCTTCCGAAGCCTGAGGTTAAATGCAATAACCTTGACTTTGCTAACAAAAACCATGAAACAATAAATAATTTCGTAAGCACTCTTGATTGGCATAGCATATTCTCAATTAACGATCCAAACTTTTTCCGTGAGCTATTGCAGAGCCTCACAGAAAAAATCCAGGCCTTTATCCCGTTTAAGATTTTTAGTTCAAATACAGCTTCTTCTACTGTTCCGCATTTTTCTCCAGAACAGACTTAAAAAAATTACGAAAAACAACGTAAAGATTCATCTAAAAAGCTCTTTTGTCAGTTCATTTAAGGATTGCACAGATATTTGAATTAGCATCGAAAATTAGGCTCGCGAGAGATAAGCATAGGGAGTCTCGGGCACTAAGTGATGCCAAGTCATCCAAATCTGTTGCTCAAATCTTCCATGTTCGGTCATCGGCTAAGCGTCTGAATGTAACTCCGCCCTTACTCGACTGTAACAAAAAATGTGTTACAGACGATTTGGGCAAAGCTGAATTGTTAAATTCGTTTTTTGCCAACCACTTTACCACTGAAACTAACCCCACTCCCACAATTCATCTGCTTTCGAATTCGCTTCAAACAACCATTAATTTCTCGCCTTCATGTATTCAAAAAGAAATAGCTCACCTAAAAAATTCACATTCGATTGGAACTGATAACATTCCAAACTCATTTATTAAACAGTTAAGGGATTTTCCACCTTTACTAAGCAAGTTATTCTCAGTATTTCTCAAAAATGGTTTCTTCCCCGATTATTGGAAAACTTCTATTATAATACCAGTTTTTAAATCTGGTTCCCGCTCGGACATTCATAACTATCGCGGTGTTCATAAAACGCCCTCTCTTGCTAAACTCTTCAAAAAACTTATTGCAAAACAAATCACCGATTTTTGCTTAAGCAATCAAATTATCAACTTTACCCAACACGGCTTCTTACCGGACCACACTTGTGAAACCTGCCACATGTCTTTCTAAATCTACTAACCTCTCTTCGTAATGATCATCTATCTGTAGTTGTTATCTATTTTGATCTTAGTAAGGCATTCGATAAAGTGCCTCATAAACGACTTCTAGCTAAACTAGAAGCTATAGGATTTCGTAGTCCCCTTTACTGACTTTTTATTAGATCATACCTAAATGATCGAAAAAAATTTTAGTAGGTGCCTCATACTCAAGTGCTACCCCTATTGTTAGTGGTGTCCTTCAAGGTACCGTATTAGGTCCTTTTGTTGTTCTTACTGTATATAAATGATATTTCATCGATAGTTAAACATTCTCAATCTTTTATTTATGCTGATGACCTCAAATGCGTGTATTCCTTCTCTAACTCTACGACCGAACGGTGCCTAGAACAAATTCACTCAGACTTAGACGCTCTTTCGGCCTGGAGCTCCACATGTCTAATGGAGTTCTCACCTACTAAGTGTCGCTACATGAGTTTTGGGCCTGTAAGGCTGCCGCAACCTCTTATTTTTGAAGGTTGCCCTATGATTGAATGTTCCTCCATCAAGGACTTTGGCTTAAGCTACACCAATAAATTAGATCATTCGCCTCATGCCGATAGAATTACGGCCAAAGCTGCTCAGATTTGCGGCTATATTTCTTATAATGTCTACCTCCCTGAAATCAAATTAAGACTTTATCGTTTGTTTGTACTTCCGATTCTTGAATTTTGCTGTCCTTTCTTTGGTTTAATGAACGAAACTAGCCGTTCAAAAATTGAAAATGTCCAAAAACATTTCATAAAAAACTCCTATATCCGACTCTTTTAACTTCCTCCTACTCCACAAGATGCCAGCTAATGAAGATAAAATTTCTTTGGGTCAGGAGACTTGAAGCAGGCTTTTGTCTCCTTTTCCGACTAAATGATAGTTCAACTCTCCCCAAACTTTCTGTCATTACCCCCGTTAGTCTTCCGTACAACCTAAGAAATTATACATTAATTATAACTCCCCCTGCATCCTCCACGTGTAAACGCTCTCGTTTCTTTGCTTCTAGGTATAGTTTTCTTTGAAATACTTGCCAATTGAAATAAGGTCGTTAACTAGTCTATCTGTATTCAAGCGAAGACTGCACATTTATCTTAACACTGATTCTATTAACCTTTTATTTTCCTCATCTTTTCCCAGTAGCATTCCCCATGAATCGGAGAAAGGACCATCGGGAATTTAAGTGACCCTCTTGAAACTATATTTTCACTACCTTGAGTCGCCCATGAACTATGATGTCTCCTTATATCACCAGTACTCCAAACGATGACGCAATTCGGTAGTCCACAGTCTAAAATGCTACCGTTTCTTTGGATACTAACCATCGTCAGAATTCAATTATTGATCCTAAGATGCTGAGGACTTAAGTTCATTGACGCATTTTCGTGAGATTTTGTTTCATACGCCTAAGTGATTAAGAACAAATCACCTCGACGTTTCAATATCTCATTATGAACTGCTTCTTCAGTATTACCCTACCCTACTCTACCACCTGACCATTTTTGCTAAGCAGTTTTTTTCTCCTACCTTCTATTCAAAAATGAAGGCCTATTGAACTCTGCCTCCATTTTTATGGTAGGAGTTTTTTTTCACTACCTATTTATTTCTAGTTCACCACTAATTTTTAAACATTGCTAACTGTTGACATAGCAGGGCAAGTTATGTATTTTTACATTTTATCTGCACAAATTGTCATACCTTTATTTCGTTACTAATGTTTGCTTAAACAGTGCCTTCCCAGTGCTTACCAAATATAAATTCTAAATTCTAAAACCATCTGACTGGCATCGTCGCGTTTGTGCTGGAGCACAGCAAAACCAAACCGCTTAGAAACAAATCAATTCTGCAACAGGTAACCCAGGGATATGCTGTTGAGTAAAATATTGAAATAAAAGGCCCAACGAATATCAGGAACCGAAAGCGAACTATGTTACCGGAGCGAACCTCATATAACTGTGTCCCACAGTCTGTCAATGGTGTTGATGCGAATAGGACAGAACTAATTCAATTACCGCTACCAGCCAGGGAGACGCAACCAGCCAACGTGAAGCATATTGATACCAACAAAACTGGCATACGCATCAAACGAAGCGCCAAAATCCTTATGAAAGATTGATCCATAATTCAAGAGGGTAACTATGCCACTTAACTTCATATTAAAGTCAGCCCAGAAAGGGCGCTCGATCGAAATCGCTCTTATGGTAGTAATTAAGCTAGAACTGTGTTCAAAGCATTGCAGAAAAGCATAGATCACAAATTTTCAAGGTCGAAGCCAGAACGTCACACGCAGATGTGGGGGCCGAAACTTTGCTCTGACAAAATTCGTCCTAATGCCATTAAAAAGCTCCTACGATGAACACCATCGTAACAAACAAACCATAATTGCAAAGACAGTGAACCCAAAAATTTAACCGTAAATAGTAAGCAGTTTATCGTAATAAAGGGCGTTCCGAGTCTACATCATGCACTAGACAGGAATGAGTGGCGCACGGACTCGATCTTCTTCGTGATTATGTCAGCAGTGTTCTGCAGGATGGGAAGCTTATAACCCTACAAAAACCTTACGGACTAGACAAAACAGACTCAGGTCGTGATATGATATTAACCCCGAGACCCATCAAAATAATGAAGAGCAGGCAGCGCCACTTCTATCAATATTTTTTTTATTGATATAGCACTCCATGTGCGCCGCAAATCTCCTTAGAACTCAGAAAATAAACCCCAAACAAACACCTCTTTTTAACCACAATACTGCGTGAAATGTGAAGATAATTTTAATTAGAATCATGTATCCAAATAAAATTTCTCTTTCTGGTTGAATTTTATTATTAATTACGCATCCCTTAACCGATTGTTGAAAATAGTGGTTACCTATCTGTCATTGTTTATATATACTGTGATTATCTCGGGCGCCCACTTCAAATTGCACGCGTTTCGCACCTGGCATGCAGATATTTGTCAAGACCCTCACAGGGAAGACTATAACCCTCGAGGTTGAGCCTTCGGACTCCATCGAGAATGTAAAGGCCAAGATTCAAGATAAAGAGGGTATCCCTCCAGACCAACAGCGGCTTATATTCGCTGGCAAACAGCTCGAAGATGGACGTACTCTGTCGGATTATAATATTCAAAAGGAGTCCACTCTACACCTGGTCCTCAGACTTCGCGGCGGTGCTATCGATCCCACGATGCGAGCATTGGCCCAGAAGTACAAGTGTGATAAGATGATTTGCCGTAAATGCTACGCAAGGCTGCATCCGCGTGCTACGAACTGCAGGAAAAGAAAGTGTGGTCACACCAGCAACTTGCGTCCCAAGAAGAAGTTGAAGTAATTTATGTGATCAATAAACTATTTCAAAGGTATACAGTATTATTTTTACCCGACTAATTTAAGGCGTAATTAATTGTTTCTTCTTTAAACCACCCTGGTTCTAGTGCTCGCAAGCTTAGTTTCTGAGAAACCGGGATGCTATTTCCCTGCATGTTTGCTTTTAAAGAACCTAAGGGCTTGGTATTAGCGGTTAAGTTCGCGGTTTTATTCACCTGACAGTATCTGCGTACTTATATCGTGTTCATTGCTTCTCCATGGTTATTGTAGGCGGCAACGTACATGCAGGCTTTGTGGTAGCGGTTATTCATGTTCAGCTGTCAGTCATTCGGCTGCCATCCGCGAAAAATCGGATAGAATAAACGAAGGGTATGGTTATCCATAGACTTAATTTAAATTCATACGATTCGTGTGGTTGCCTAGTCATCAGACACTATTCCGCCTTTGGCCAAACTCGGCTGTCGGAGGCTTTCCATATTTGACTAGTAGCCGTGAAACGATGACAATGCTCGGTTGTTGGCGTCACGTCTGCGTGCACGACGAGGTTCGTGCATTATCTCCTGTATACACTCGTTATTTGTCCTTTATAAACCACCGAGCTTCAATTCGCAGCAGATCTATCGTTTGCTCAGTATTTATTTTGTGTTAAGATACGTTTTAAATGTGTCTTAAGTCGGGGAAGTGACATTCGCTGCCATTAATTGGTTAACTCTTTCGTTAACTTAGTCATCCACAGTGTTTTTCTGTTGGTAGAGGTTTCTGGACTGTTTCCCTGGGACTACGAGTATTGTGCGTGCCGCAGTCGTCCAATACTTCTTAGCCGACCTCCCTAGGTCCTCCAATATGATGTGCTCCAGCCTTGCATAATTCTTTCTAGGGAAATTTCAGCCACCAAATGGACGGCAGGAAACTGTCGAATTTTTATCTCGGCCACAGCTCTGTCGTATCGGGTACGCGGAGGTCGACGAAGGCTTATGAGAAGGGTGGATTCACGAATCAACTACGCCTCCAGTGTTAGGGTACCTGTCGCCTTCCTGTTTTGGAAAATTGCCTAGCCCGACCTGAAAATCCGTGTTAAAAAGAACTCAAATCCCCACCTTTTATCTAAGTTTGGTGATGATAGAGACTGGCCTGGGGTAACATGCGGTGATTGCAAGCCACATTTAAAAATGGACAGCGTCACGTCTGGATAGGACGATCTATTGAATAATTAATGCCCCTGGTTGTCTTCGTTCACCGTCCCACCGGGCACCTTTTCGACGTTTTCTCATGGCCTCTTATTTGTCTGTTATCTCGTCTGTATGCCCGTAGTCACGGTCTTTTGTGCAATTGCCACACTGATTTTTCTTAAGGGCTCTCATGGGCAGTCTTTCAGAGTTTGGAAACCCGACAATAGGCTGGTTTGGAGAAAGTTTTTTTTCCACCTGGGCTTTTTGACCAGCCCTCTGTTTATTGCCAGACGTTTCTTTGTGGAATGAAGGTAGCAGTGAAATAAATGGTTAGCAGTATAGTAGCTGACAGTCTGTCCCAACTTGTTGATATTTAATATTTCACAACAGAAGTTTCACATGGAACTCAACAAGGGTATTTGTTTGCCTAGCCTAACCCCAACAACAGAAGGGGATAGTCTAGTAGGGCCGACTTTTACATGAAAAACTTTGACAACAGTTGCTATGGAGACCGAAGATTTCCTTGCTCTTTGCGGTGGCCGACTAACCGAGGGTCAGAGTAGTGGGCCTTCCGGAGAGATTTTTCTGAGGCTTTTGAGAGTCGACCGGGATTCTGATCTCCGGAGTAGCCTGTGCATTCGTGTTTGCCCCCTTACATTAGGTTGAAATTAAGGGTTCATTGCGGTTCTAATTGTTTGCGTTTGTATGAAATCTGTCGCGAAATAAGTTGTTCCTTCGTTGTCCAGCTTGCCCACTGGTTGTTTCATACGTCCCAGTTTCGGCGAAAAGGTGAACAGCTGAGGAACGCAGTGTATCCCACTGGGTATTTCCGTTGGGATTGGTCGTTGGTTCTGTACATCAGATCAACTGACAAACTTTAGTGGGGATTTGTCTGTTTTGTATTTTCCATTTTGGGGCATGCATCCCATCGACTCGATGTTTGAAAGACACAATGAGCAGCCGATACCGTTTGTGGTTCATTCTTAAAATAGTCCATGTTTATGCTTGCGTTTCCAGAAAAGCGCAGAATCGGGTTTACTAGGTTGACTGTACGTCTAGCCTACGGCCTGCATCTTTTTAGACATGTGTGACCTGTGGACTAGCGGAAGCCGCTGTAGTCTGTTAATTCGCTCTTGTAGGCGTTGGTTTCCCTAGTCCGGTCGGGTGGTCGAGTATTTGCTACCTGCAGTATTGATTGTACTCGAGAGCAAAATTTCATCTTCCACCATCATTTGGATTTGACGTCGACGTCAGCGATGACAATTAACAGTGATGCGCAGGGCTCACTTGATTCCTCATTTTCCGACTCAAAACCCTTTTAAGGAAATCAAAGTAAATGGCATTTAGGCCCTTTTGATCTTTTAACTTAATTACTGATTCCCAGAGATCGCCTACAGCATCAGGCTCCGCCTAGGCTGACACCGAGCGGAAAACAGTAACTAATTAAGAACTGGCGTACGTAAAAGGTAGCAAAATGCTCCTGGTTACTAGGATAAGACGAGTTGGATGCCGCGGTTTGAGAGATTGGGAAACAAGCATTCTGTAACTGCGATGCTCGGTAAACCTGGCACCATGCCGGACGGTGTCAATAATAACCTAAAAATATATTCGAAGCTCATTTCTCCAAGTAAACGGCTCTGCTATCTAATCATAGTACGTTTCAAGGAAATTGCTCAAGCCACGCTGTTCGATTAGCTGTTTCTGGCGTCGGAGGGCTGCCAGCTGACTGAATAACTTGTTCCTTAACGTCACATCTACGGTCTCTTCCAATCTTAATATCCGAGTTAGATTAAGTTTTGGCGGAGTCTGCGCGAAGGGACTAGCGTGTGTGGAAGATTTTAATAACATCCGTCACTATGCTCTACATCCTCTCCATCTGCTTAGATTGAACTTACCCCTGCCTCGTGATGGGAAAGGGAAGAAGTGAGGGAAGACTGGCTGTCGCAGGCGTGAGGGTGCCATGGTAAGCCATGTATATGGACCACAAACGATACTGCTGAGCACTGACGGCGAGCGAATGTCGCTCAACGAAATTGAGGAGGCCTCGGACGTTGTCATAGTGAATGCGTATTGCCTCTACAAATGGAGTCAGCATACTTCACCAGATCGATCGTTCTCAGGCAAGTGATCAAAAACCCCTAGCTTTGGCTCATCTTCCGCACTTACAGCCCAACATCCTTAGCCATAGACTGAGCGGATGTTTGCTAAACTTGGATCCTTGCGAAGATTGAGTTATCGCAACTGACTCGGGAGTTGAAAAACTTTGAAAACACCAACGACTCAGGCGGCGATATCTTACCCATCCTCCATTTAGCAGCAAATAAATTCCGAGGTATTTAGAACTAAATTTCTGTAAGCTCCTAGCCATTAGTCGCAAAATTCAGATGTGCGGCTTGATATCCTCTTGGTATTCAAGCTGTTGACAGATGAGCTGGCTAAGTCATTGAAAAATTAAATTTCATAGGTCAGTATAGCTCAAGATTGTCCTGGCCGTGAACTAAAATTTTGATCGTAGGTGAGCACTCAGAGAACGCAATGAGTAAATTTGGCAGAATTGTTTGTCTTTGAATTCCTAAACGTGCGGTTCCAGGTGGTGCAGATTAGTACTCCGAAGGAGCTGCTCTTTCTCATTGCCTTCAGGTAATTAACTCTGGCATCCACACGCATGTGAAATCCGAACCGCCCATTCTTTCGTGTCAAGTCCCGGTGTGTTATAGGAGAGGTCAGCTCGTGTATAGCACGCGCAGATGAGCTGCATAGCTCTGTCAGCCACTGCTTCACTTGACAGACTGGCTCAGACTATCAGCTGGTCCATTGGAGGGGGGCGGTTCAGGTCAACCTTCAACGCGTACGTATCAACTAAACAATCTGATGTGCTGGAATTTTGCACAGGGCACTAAAATCCGTGACTTCAAAGGTTGCCGACTGACGGAATATCGCGTTCCTCCACGCAGGAAGTAGATTCAGGTCGCAATGGCCGCTTCCTGATGTAACCTCGATGGCACACCCACTAAGTGGGACGCGAGTCGTCCCCTGTCTTGTTTTGTTAAATCTTGTACCTTTGTGCTCGGACCGGGGGTGTGGTGGCACACCTAAGTGCGGGTTCACGCGATGTCAGCCGCCTGCTTCGGAGTTTGCTTCCAACTTTCTTGACTCTGTCATGACGCCGAGTCCAGGTGGGGAGAGGAAGAAAGAGTGCGGTAGACACTGTGCAAGTCTACTATCACTATAAATTAATTCACATGCAAGTCACCGTCCTTTTGCCCACCTTGCTGTGGAACTCGTTGGAATAGACGGTCGAACCGTCCAACAGGATTAGTGAATTTTGTTCCCCGCGCTAGACCTCTGACCTAGTATGTAACCATTTGGTAAGGTGTCTTGAAGCACACCTCCTGCTCTGAACGTTTCGAATATTCCACATTTCAGCACACGTTTAATGGGCAATTTCCAAGTAGGATAACCGAGCCTTGTTTTGGGTCTGCGTGTTTGAGCCTTGCATAATCGGAACTTACGGGCCCGCCGCGCAGTCAACACCATAAAACAGGAAGGTGGAAATGGGGTTGTTGCTGTTTGCGTTGCGTTGCATCCGAGCGCCCAATTCCACCTACATGGTTCGTTAAATTTGCTTAAACAGGGGTCTTCGGAAAGTGTGTCAGGTTGATCGCTCACATTTACTCTTTAGAAAAACAGTGAGCAATCAATTCAGCCCACCAGAAGTTTCGGACGTGTTCCTTTAGGCATGACTCAGTATCATTTGGGCACTATTCATCAAAACCGCAGTGAAAATGCCGGAGGAAAAAGTTTCCGCTTAAATTGCTCACTTGTGATCAGTACGGCTATTTCCAAAGTGATCATGGGCGTGATTATCGTGGGAAGGACGTTCACTGATCATGTTACGAGAGGTGCTTGTCCCGATGCGCCTTGGGGCTCAGTCTAGAGTCCTCTCAGGTTATTGCAGAAGGAGAGCTCGAAAAAACCAAAGGAGACTGGGATGGCAATGTCTGGTTTATAAGCTGTCATCAGCCAGCAATAACCAACCCCGGGTAAGGTGGTGTTTTAGTGGTACCTTGCTGTCAAGGGAAGATGGAATTCACAGTGCTGAATAGTAGATACTCCGATTTCAGAGTGTTACCATTGATCATCAGACGCAGTCGAAGGCCTATAAAGGGATGTTTGTAGAGGAAATCTTCTAACACTATAGGAACAACAATGCCATTGCTGCGGTTTGGAAATGAGAGAACGGAGATCGAATGGCTGAATCGATAACACGGTACTTAATCTTTTCTCTTCTGCAGAGGGTTACCAAAAGGCAGCTATTGCCACTAATCGAAGGCACTGTTGATACAAAACAGTTAAATTCATGTGTAAAGAGAGATAGTCTAAGGTAATAGATAAGTATGGCTTCAATCTACATGAGCACACTTAATAGAATGTAGAAATCCCAAAAATTGGAGCAACCAGCCTGAAGTAAGTATACTGTGTGTCTGAATTTTCTGTCCGTTTGGTTAGCTGTCATGCTCTGAGAATAGAGGACCGAAAAAGTAGTTGGATCTTTTTAGGACGCTCCAAAGTGACCAGCCCTGTCATTTACTTTTATCATGGATTGACAGGTGTGTCAGCGTATGATGTATGTCGGGGAATGAGTGTAAGTGGTCCCGTCGTAGTTCTCTTTACTTGTTTCAGAGAATGGAAAGACAAAACGCGGTTGGTTAAGTCATTCGGGAGACCCTATCCAATAGGACCTTCTGGACCGGTTCCGTATGAGAAGAGAAGAATCGAGATGCCAGTTGGGTGGATAGTTTATTCCATACAGAACTATCGGAGGAGGTGTTGAAAGAAGTTGGGTGTTAGGCGAAGGCACGTCTGCAGTTGCGAGAGAGGCATCCTAGGTGTGAGGTAGTGACAAGATCATGTGCCAGTCGGCCTTGAAGACGATTGGCCAGTTTGGACAGCCCAGATTGTCCGAGAATCAGACAGCCATTGGTGCAAGTAGTCGCGAGAGGCTCAGCGTTGCAACATGCGCCCAGAGTTGGGCCACTACAGGCAATTTTAAGTTTAAATCGGTCAGTCTTTTCCTCGTCGTCAGAATTTACGCATGTGAACTGCTGTATGCCCTCATTTCGTACAAACCACGGAGTCCTGAACCGCCTGGACTAGTTAACGGTGAGTCGCCGGTCCGCTGATTAATTTGTCATAGACAAAGATAACCTCCAGAGTAAGCTGTCCGGTTAAAAAAAATGCCCCAATTAAGAATTTTCTCACCGTCTAACTCAAACTTGCAGGCCGTAAGTAAGCACAACAACCGGAGAACTTGTGTCTGCGTTCATACCACCACTTAGTATTCACGCAGCCAGGAACTCTTCCAGCAGTTTCTACGAAGTTTTTGCAGACACCATACATACAGCCAAGTACTTAGGCAACGACAACGTTCTTCTGGTAAGGCGGGCAAACTTAGAACCTTAGCACATATAGTCAGAATGCAGTTTAATGTGTGGGTCACCAACATTCAAATAGCATCTGCATTCCTGTGGTGCGCTTTTCTGTTTGATTTTCGATGCCCTTATGAATTCAAATATATTTTATAAAACTATGCAAAATAATAACCTTTTACTTATTCTTTTAGTGGCACCTTAACCGTTTCACAAATTTTAAATTTGCAGGAAGAGTTTCTTTCGGTTTTAAAAAAGTTTATACTTATGAAATTTTTGAAGAGCGTTAAATTTTCATTCATGGTTCGCGTAAACTTAGTTTTGAAGACCGCTAATGTAGACGACAACCTAAATTAGAGTGGAAGATTATTCCACACGAAAGCATATTTGGAGGCAAAAACTGAGAAAGGTTAGTTGTGGAGCTAAGGGTGGTAAACTGCGATCATGGAGGAATTACGAGTGACATAAGGTCGATCTACCGGAGTGAGAGCTTTAATTCGTGGGAGACTTGGACTAGAGTTAAAGCGAATCAGGAAGCAGACACCGGCTTCGAGTCTTCTGACACACAGAAATTTGCTGTTTGCTAACTGACATCTGTCCGTATAAGAGATACTGGATCCAGGAAGAGAAAATAGTCTTCGAGTAAAAACCCTCTGAACTTTTCAATTTTACTGCGGTCAGAGGCGTTAATCAGCCCAAAGAGGGGACAGCAGTTTTCTAGGATAGGAAGAACAAACATGCGGTACAGGTTTAACTTTATTTCCCGAAAGAAGAAGTTATGTGATATAGAGCCATATATCTGTGCAGCCTTTGCAGAAATTCGATCTGCATGAGGTGATAATGCTAGCTTATTGGTGTAACTTAGACTTAAGTCTCTTATGGTTGATCGTTCTAAAAGTAAACTATTTTGAAATACTAGGGGTCGAGGAAGCTAGGCGGGGCCAAAACACGTGCAATTACTCTTGGATGTAGAAAATTCCATCTGCCAACTAGAGCTCCAACGTGAGAGCATAAGTAGATCAGTGTTGATTTTATCAACGCAACTATTGGCAGTGTCTTTAGAAAATGAATAAATGCAATTGAGATCGTCAGCGCAAACGAAATTTTGTGAATAAATGAGAACATTTGAAATTTCGTTTATGTACAGAATGAAGAGAAGGGGACCTAGAACCGTGCCTTGAAAAACGCCACTCGTGATGGGCTGAGGCCTCGAGTAGCTATTACCTACTAAGACCTTCTGGCTGCGGTTAGGCAAGTAGGAACCAATGAAGTCAAGGAGAGGAGGCAGGATGCCGAGGGCTTCCAGTTTCACCAGAAGACGTCTGTGCGGTACCTTGTCAAAGGCTTTGCTCAGGTCAAAGTAGATCACAACCACTGACTGCTGCTCATTACGAAGGAAAGTGACGAGGTTAAGAAAAGCTAAGTGACACACTTCGCATGATCTCCCAGGTAGAAAACCATATTGCGAGTCGCTTAAGAGCTTATTTTCTAGGCAAAAGTCAATAATTTGATTAAAAATAATTTTTTCAAGAAGTTTTGCTAGAGCCGGGGTTTTGTGAACGCCTTGATAATTATTTACGACTGAACGAGATCCTGACTTGAAGACAGGAAGAATAATATATGTCTTCCATGAGTCAGGAAAGAATCCGTTTAGAAGATAAACTGAGAATATATGGCTTAGCAATCGGGGGAAGCTCGGCACTCTCTTATTAACTGAGTTTGGAATACCGTCAGTCCCCGAAGAGTGCGAGTTTTTAGACGAATTATTTGCTTACGAATTAGTTCTAAGGAGAAATCAATAGTGCTGATAACATTTAATGAGGATGTCTGAAACGTCGGCACCGGTTCAGATCCCATCGTAAGATGATTTGCAAAGAACGCACTAAACAGTTCTGCCTTGTCAGAGTCTTCGAGAACGAAGTTCTTGTCTTTGTTTAGTAATGGAGGAATTTCATAACCTCGTTTAGAGGAGGATCGACGGCGGAACAGTTGAGCAACAGATTTTTAGCAGAGTTTGGCTCACTGAGTGCGCAAGATTCCCTCTGTCTGTCACGTGCAAGACGAATCTTAGAGGCTAATTCAAAAATCTCTGCGATCCTTAGATGTACAGATAACAAACTAGTATATTTATCTTTCAACTGCTTCTTCAATTTCTTTAGTCGTGGCAAAAGAAAGTGAGGAACGGTGGATTCCGAGACGTAGGGCTTGACTATTTATGTTGGCACAAGCTCCAGGATGTTATTTGAAACGACTGACATGAAGTCACAAAGACTTGCTGCGTCGTTCATGGAGGAGAGATGCTGCCATTCCAATGAGTCCAAAAAGTTACTAATTAAGCTCATATCTGCGAGGTCAAAAACATGATAGGTACGAACGGCACTAGCCTTTTTCGATGAAACAATCGGAAGGCAACATCGAATTAGTGTATGGTCACTTTGGAAGAGGCCCTGCTTAAAATCAACGAAGAGGGGAGCAATTTCGTTTGTGAAAATCAGGTCTAAAGTATGCTTGTCTCTCGTTGAAGAACGGACAAGCTGGGACCAATTAGAAAAATTAATGGTATCGAGGAAAGGCTGAAATCTGGGTGGACAAAAGTTTGAAATCCAGTCAATTTCAGGATAATTAAAATCCCCAGCGATTATTTTTATGTTAAAATTGGACTCCGAAATCAATTTAAAAATTTCACAAAGTTTTGCATAATCATCGGATGATGAATTAGGCGGGTTGTAAATACATCCGAGAATCGCCTTTTGCCGGGGCGACAGGATAATGGATGCGAAGCAGTAATTACCAGAGAATGACGTAACATCTAGATCAAATGGGAAGTGCTTAAATGAAGCTTTAATATAGAGAAGACAACCACTACCACGCTTCCTAATGCGGTCTTGACGGTAGAGATCATACTGGTCTATGCCAAGCAAAGAGTCGGAAATTAAGGGATGGGTCCAAGCTTCAGTTACAAATAAACATCGGGCAGTAACTCGAAAGCAATGGCTCTCGGTTGGGCCATCTTATTTATAACAGATCTAGCATTAAGTAATATGACATCAAGTGTAGTTCGAGTATCCAAACTAGGGTTATCGTTATTTATATATGTTGGAATTTATTGTGGTTTTGAGGCTAACTGCCAACTGCGCCAGAACTATTGGTACAAGGAACGTCAGTTACAAAAGGCTGAGAGGGATATCTCAAAGGTGTAGGAATATAAGTTTTCGGTATCTTACCACCATAGGGGTTAAGACCGGAATATGACTGTTGGTAGTTAAAACGGAATGGCTGGAAGTTAGATGGAATATATAGACTGGTGGGAGAGGGCCCAACAGCTATAAGAAATAAGTGCTGGGAAGTTGGGTCTTGTATATCAGTTAACTTGGTTAGGGTTATTTGCCTGTTGGAGAGGCTTGGTTAGTTTTGGAGAAGGCAACATGCGGTTAGTTAGAACTGCGCTTCCTTGCTTTTTCGGTTTGGATTGGATTTACGTCCTTCGGACGACTTGCCCTAGGTGAGTATAATTTGGGGTATAAGATTACCCTTGTGGTTATGGGACGAGCTAGTATGTGAAGGGTTGAATAAGCTGTCTTTAAATTGAGATGATAGTAGATTTTGTATTTGAAGTACACTATTTATGCGATGTGGCCTGGGATCTTACATGTAGAGGCCTGGAGAACTGCGTTTAAATGTGGAAGCTGTCAGTCTAAGTGCTTTGGATGGGTTATGTGGTATAAATGCTTTAGACGGGGGTGCGGACATTACAGGTGGGCAAAAAGTACTGGAAATTTGATAAATCGGCCGTGGGGAAAACGAAGTAGAAGGTGGGGTGGAGGGGCTGACCGAACTGGACATCTGAGTAGATGAATTAACTGGTGCATTGAGGCTAGTGGAAATACGACCAGACTTGTGAATATTACATTGAGAAGTTGATGATAGGAAGGACCCACTTTTTCGCTACATTGGTGTAAGACCTCGACATAGGAAACATTTTGTCATTTCCAAGTAGCGGAAGCGTGACCTCGTTGAGCAAAGATTGAGTCCACCTCAATTGTTGAAAACAATTTAACTAAGATAAGAGGATTCTCTCTACGCGAAGAGAGGCGTTTTGCATCCACTATTTTGTAGTTGAAACCACCCGAGTACAAAAAGGCCATAGCAACGGTAACTGGGCCTCTGTGTATGGGAGCATTTTTTAGGAGAAAATTATGATTAAGTTTCTGTTCGTCAAAAGCCTCGCTGGCGACCAAGTGAACAAGCGAATCGAGACGTCTGCAATCCTGAGAGGGAACATCGGATATGTTACCATCGAACCGGTTGCCGAGTATAGATAAAATAGATCCAAACTTCATCATGTGTTCATTGCAGTTTTGTAAAGCGGACAGATCTAGCTGTTTAGCTTTAACTATGGGTTGGATATTTGAATCAATGTTGAGATTATTAGGCGTAATCAAGCAAGGCTTGGGGCCTGAGGCAGGTAGTTCACGACGAATTGAGGTTGTTAGTTTCATCCTTCGTCTAACAATATGAGTGCAATCTACGCAGGATACGCAGGGTAAAATAATGTATGCTGCTATTGATTTCATAATGGTTGATATATTGACAATAAAAATGCTTACTGCAAATAATTAATTTTTATTAAGGGTTAGAAATGCAAAACTTTTATCAATAATTAAGCCAATAAATTCAGCAAGAAACGAAGCAATACGTTCAAAATTTGAGATTTCATTTAGCTTTCATAAGGAAGCTTGCAGCCGGCTGAAGTCCTGGCCTGCTTTGGTGATCCGATGAGCAACCCTATCATCGCTTTGTGTGTTACATGCAAATGCGCTTCCCAGATAGTCAAAATATTCCATGCTTTTTAATTAGCTACCGTTTAAATTGAGTCGATGAGTGTTGTATTCCGTGTTGGGAGACCGTTGGTGCGTGATAACCGTTTTTTCTGTGTTGCTTGTTAGTCCAAATTAGCACGGCCGGTGGTGAAGAGCTCCATGCTCCTTTGTACGTCCTATTTGGTCGCAGTGTTGTGTGCCCAGTTGTTCCCGAGTATACCTTGATCGGTCGTATTATTGAGCTGGCCAAGAGGGTGTCCGAAGTAAAAAGGCTAACAGAAGAGGGCAAAGAACAAAGGCGAAACCGGCCTACAAATAAAAGGAGGAGAAATAGTCCACATTGAACGAAATTTTCTTTGGCCGGAAGTAGTCCGGCGGAAAACTTAACCAAGGTCAACCGGCCGGCTCTGGAAGATACCACAAGCAATAGTGGCCGCTGCCTCGAAATCTATTATACCAATTGTCCGAGTCTCTTCAATAAACTTGACGAACTCAAAACAATAGTATCTGAGCAGAAACCGCATATAATTGCATAAGCAGAGACTTGGCTGACCGAAGCAATAGGGATCAGCGAAGTCAGCATTGAAGGCTATCAACTGTTCCGCTGCGACAGATCTCAACGTAGGGGCGGAGGAGTGGCACTTTATGTAGCCAATGAAATTTCCTGTTGTCAGAGGGAAATTGCAGACATAACCCTACGACGATATGAAATAATTTCATGCAAAATTAAGATAAGGCAACATCCGGCACTCAATATATGCGTTGTTTATCGGCCTCCCGGCTCCAGCGAAAGTGACGACGTAGAACTGCTAAGTTCACTGACGGTTATCTGTAAACAGGAAAATCTATTAATCCTGGGTGATTTCAACGCTCCTGGCATCGATTGGATGGGCAACCATGAAGTTCCTTGACGGAAACCAATTACTCTCAGATCTCCAGCATGGCTTCAGACAGAATCGCTCCTGTCTTTCTAGTTTATTACTCTCCACAGAGCAGTGGACTCATGCACTGGATGAAAATGGTAGGGTTGACGTCATATACACTGATTTCAAGAAGGCGTTTGACAGTGTCCCACACAAACGACTCATCTAAAAATTATCTGAAATTGGCATAAGAGGAATGCTGCTGATATGGATCGCAGACTTTCTTACAGATCGATTGCAAACTGTGTGCGTCGATACCTCGAAGTCATCACCTACTCCGGTTCTAAGTGGTGTCACCCAAGGCTCGGTATTAGGGCCGTTACTCTTCTTAGTGTACATCAACGACTGTTTCGACGACCTGGATTGCAGCACCGTCATGTTTGCAGATGATGTTAAATTGTGGAGGGTCATCAAATCTGATTTCGATAGGCACGCACTTCAAGAGGATTTCAACCGTCTTAGCAGCCTGTCTGCTCTTTGGCTCTTAAATTTTAACGTTGGGAAGTGTGTGGTCCTAAGACTGCGTACAAGAAGGACCAGTGAGGAGGATGATTCCTACGAAATCATTCTCAATGGGCAGCCCCTTTCAATTGTTGAGGAACAGAAGGACCTTGGTGGTCTAATAAACACCTCACTTAAACCATCTTCACAGTGTTTAAAGCTAGCTAAACGCGCTACACAGGTCATTTTGCGCTCAGACGTGGATTTGTGTAGATTGATAAGGAACTCTTTCAAAAAACCTACGGGGTATTTGTTTGATCTCACTTGAAAACTGCCGTCCAGGCCTGGCGTCCGTGGTTTAAGAAGGATTATCTACAGCTGGAACGAGCGCAGGAGAGGGCTACGAAGATGGTCAAGAATCTTAGTCATCTACCTTACGAAGCCAGACTGGTTGAACTTGATTTGTTTCCTCTCAAGTACAGGCAACTGTGCGGTGACCTCATGAAAACCTACCGGATTATCAGAGGCCGCGAGTGTGCCCTAGAATTTGCTGACTTCTTCGAATTGGCTGAGACGGAACATCTGCGGGGTCATCCCTTTAAACTGCAGAGGAAGTTTCTCCACACGGAAGTCCGTCGGAACGCCTTTTCACAGAGGGTTGTTGGAGCATGGAACGGACTGCCTGACGAGGTCGTCCTTTCAGAAACTGTTGACACATTTAAATTCAAACTAGATACTCATTTGCTGAGAAACTATTGTAAATATAATGAAGATTGTGTAAGCAGTGGCAGCTTGCGCCTGGCCCACACATATCGATGACCATTCATTTTCATTTGTCAGATTTATAACCGTAAACGTTTGTACTATTGACATTTTTGCATGTGAATAGGGAGCTCAAGGGCGAAAGCCTACTTCCCTCAAGAAAGTGACTAAAGTGACTATAAAGTGACTATATCACATAATTTCTTCCTTCCGGAAATTAAGTTGAGACTGTACCGCATGCTTGTTCTTCCTATCCTAGAATACTACTGTACCCTCTTTGGGCTGGTGAACACCTCTGAGCACAGTTAGATTGAAAAGTTCAGAGTTTTTACTCGAATACTATTTTCTCTTCCTGGATCCAGTATCTCTTATATGGACAATGTCAGTTAGCAAACATCAAATTTCTGTGTGTCAGAAGACTCGAAGCCTGTGTCTGCTTCCTGATTCGCTTTAACTCTAGTCCAAGTCTCCCACGAATTAACGCTCTCACTCCGGTAGATTGACCTTATGCCACACGTAATTCCTCCATGATCACAGTTCACCACACTTCGCTCCACAACTAGCCATTCTCATTTTTTTGCCTCCAAATATGCTTTCATCTGGAATAATCTTCCACTCGAAATTAAGTTGTCGTCTACATTAGCGGTCTTCAAAACCAAATAGCATAAACATTTATTTTGGAAAATATACATTCCTTGTCGTCCGTTTCCTTCCCAAACTTGCAACTTTTGGATTTTAAAATGTGTCCTCCTGGTATTTGAGGCAGTACCCATGATATTACATTGGTCTCTAAATATGTTTACATTATCCTCTAAAGAGGCAATCTTCGCAGCCATTTCGTTTTCCAACGATTATTCAAAAGACGGCTTGGTGAGCACACGCGTTGCTTTCGATAACTTCTCTTCGGGCCAGTACAGTTCTAGGGTAACGTTGGAACGTAGTAGAAATTTAAAACATAAAATCGATAATATTTGTCCGTTTGTGTGTGTTGTCTGAGAGGTGTGCATAGGGAGAGGATGATAAGAAACAGTGTGATAAGCGGCAGTGAGTGTTCGATAGAGCCGTTCCAGGGGAATGGGGAGGACATAGATTGCGCGGGAGAATGCATGCAGTTAAGCGGCTGTTGGCCAAGCTAAGTGTGGGGCTTGTACGAGGTTCTTTTGTGCACACAAGACCGGCTTCATCAACCTAATGGCAGTCGCTTCTGCTGCTGTTAGTAGACGTTGAACCAGTGGCTTGGGGTAGTTTGTTGGGACCTTATAAATTACACGGAAAGCTTCGCTGGGGTCCAAACTATGTCCGGTGTCAACAAGATGTGCAAGGATGGCACTTTTTACGCTCTTGACTTACCCTTTGTTCAGCCATGCTGGGAGGTGTTCTCTTATTCTTTTGGATAGGCACCGACTCGTGCTGAAGTTATCGAAAGCAACGCGTATGGTCGCCAAGTCGTCTTTTGAATCTTTTTATGGGAATTTTCGCAACTTCAACCATAGTTGCCAACTTTTGTCAACCTTGATGCATTTCTCCGTGTCTGCAACCCTGATGGTGGTCTCCGCGACCTCTGTTTATGATCATAGTGGTTTCTGCAGTTTTCGCTACCTTTTCGGTGGACTATGCAGTCAGACAGGTCACATCTCCTGGTCACATCCTCCTTGTCACATCCTCCTGTCACATCCTCCTGGTATTTGAGGCAGCTCCCTTGATATTATATGGGTCTCTAATTATATTTTCCATCATCCTCTGCAGAGTCAATCTTTGCATTCACTTTTTCTTCCCCTCCTTTTAAACTAGCATTGCCAACTCTTGACAACCTTGATACTTTCCTTCGAATTTTCAACCCTGACGATAGTCTCCAGGATCTGTTGATGATCGAGGTGGGTTCTGATGGTTTCGCCTCTTTGGTGATGGACTATACAGTCAGCAAGGTCGCATCTCGATGATGATCTCGTGACCTCTACTGTCCCCTCTTCGTTTCGACCATGTTGTCTACGATGAGTTCGTCCTCGCTCACCTCCACTGGTGTTTATAAACAGTAGCTCTGACTGCTATATTACCTCTCACCCGACAAGGAGCGTCCCGAACCCTCATACGCAGTCAGCAACATCACAATACTATCCCATTGCATTTAGCTATTAATTTTTTAGTGAAGCAGTTTTTTTCTCCTATTTTTTTTAAATTGGTGGCTCGCCGAACTCCGCCTCCAATTTAACCCTAGGAGTTTTTTTAACTGCTTCTTTTCGAGTTCACCGTATATGCCAACGATTGTTGACTTTTGTTTTAAAAATGGCAAATCTTTTTGAATCGGATATCATTACCATACTACTCATTTATGCTGTTCATATGGATGCTCACATAGTGCAGCGAATATCCACTTTTTATTTATTCAAACCATGGTACTAAGTTTGTAATGATGGGGCCCTCTGGGCCTTAAATAAACAATTTATTTATTTATTATCTTGGTGATGATCTCGTGACCTCTACTATCCTATCTGCGTTTCGATCCTGTGTCTACTATGACCTTCTCCTGTCTCACTTCCCATATGGTTGTAAACTATAGCTCTGGCTGTTATATGATCTCTCAAACCACAAGCAGTGTTCCTAATCCCTCACATGTTTTTATCAAAATCACGGTCCTATCTCACTCCATCGTACCAATCCTAACAACTCTAACTACTAATTTTTATAGGGAAGCAGTTTTTTCTCCTATTTTGTTTTAAATTGGGGGCTCGCTAAACTCTACCCTCGATTCCACCCGTAGGAGTTTTTCACTGCTTATTTACTAGTTCATCATATAATCCAAAGATTGTTGACTATTCTTTTAAAAAAATTTCGAATAGTTGTGAATCGGATGTACCTACCATACTACTCATTGCTGTTGTTTTATATTGTTGTTCACACAGAGCAGAAAGTATCCACTTTGTATTTACTCATACAACGGTACTTATTTAGTTATGAAGGGGCCATCTGTGCCTTAAATATACAATATATTTATTATTTATTTCGTTGGAATAATTTGCCAATTGAAATAAGGTTTTTAACAAGTCTATCTACATTGAAGACTGCACATTTATTTTAACCCTGATTCTATTAACCTTTTATTTTCCTCATATTTCTGAGCAGCTTTTTCCATGACTCAGAGGAAGGACTATCGGGAAGTTATAAGACCTTCTCGTAACTATTCTTCTCTACCTCGCGTCCCCCAGGAACCATGATGTCTCCTTATACGACCAGTCATTTAAACGATGAAAGTCATTTGGACGTACACTGTAAATAATACACCAGTTTCGTTGGATACTTTCCATAATCAAAATTCAATTCTGGATCCTGAGATGCTGAGGCCTCATGCCAACTGACGCCTTTTCGCGAAGATTTATTTAATGCGCCTTAGTTATCATGAACGAACCATACCGACGTTTCATTATCTCAACCTAAAATGCTACTGCAGTATTAGCCTAATCTACCACTTGACCTTTTTTCCTAAGCAGTTTTTTATCCCACCCTCTTTTCGAAAATGGAGGCCTATTGAAATCTGCCTCCATTTTTAAGGTACGAGTTTTTTTCCCTGTCTATTTTTAGCTAACAATTAATTTCAAAACATCACTAACTATTGCCCTAACAGGAAAAGTTCTGCCTACATTATTACATATTGTACATTTATCTGCACATATTGTCATAATTTTATTTTGTCATAAATTTTTGTTTCGAGAGTCTTCCCGGTGCTAACCAAATATGAATTCTCAAATTCTTAGAAAAATCGAAAAAACGGTGTAAAGTGCAAAACCGCTGTCTCTAGATTGTAGCACAAGATCAAAGGAAGGGTGCTGGCTGGTGACACAAGATTTGTTGCGAGGAACCCATGCTGAGCCTTATTAAGTAGGCTGTTCTCTGTTAGTTTACACAGCCTATTGTCATTGATCAAGCCCTTAAAGTTCTTAGAGGCTGCAAGAAGTGTATTTGTTGGCCTAATGTCGTCAAATGACGTAGTTCGGCCGTGTTTGTGTATAGGCAGAATGTGCGATTCCTTCCATAAAATAGGGAAGGTTTCGATTTCAAGAGCAAGATTAAATTTCTTTTACAGAAGGGGCGGAAATGTATCATGTGCATCCGCCTTTAGAACGCTGACTAGGATGCCATCTGGTCCAGGACTATAAGATTGACGAAAATGCCAAATGGCTACGGTCACGTCCCAGAGGATAAAATTTATGGTTTCGAGGACGTTACCGGTCCAAACCCGTATGATTGGAAAAGGAGTGACAGAATGTTCACTAAGAGTTCTGGACAAGAAAATATTGAAGCTATCAACCGTCAACTTTGCATCAGCTATGGGGTTTCCTAAGGTGTCTCAAAATATGGGCTGCTGTGTTTTTCTCTGTGCTTTTAATGTTGCGCGAAAAGAGTTTCACAAAATTTAAGGAAGGGTTTTCGGCTAATTTGACCTCATTAGCTAGTTGCTTTTCTTCAGACAGCTTCTTGGCCTGTTCAAAGATTAGTTGGATCCAGGGCAGAACGGAAGTGTCATTTTGTATAGGAAAACGACACGAGAGTCCACGCAGTCTACGGCGGAAAGATAAAGGGAGGTAAACTTCATCCTTGACACTAATTATTTTCTTACGGGGAAAAAAGAGAAATAAGTGGACCTAGAACTTGGTACACATAAATAGTTTTACAAACGTATGAAAAAGTTAGACAACTCGTGGGAATTAAGATGTGTCAGTAATTTCCCATATTTTCCGATCGGATGTTACGAAAAAAACTATATTTTTTGGAAAACGTTTCGTCAGTCTCGAGTTCTACTATAGAAAAACAATGGCATGATCAGAACTCCCAAGTGGGTCTAAAGGTGACATTGAAAATGGCTGGCAAACTTTACAGAAACTAAGATTATGTATGTTTGATCCTCGGGTGGGAATATCAACTGCCTGGTCCAACAGGCTAATTTCTAGGGCCTAAAGTAAGGCTTCGAACTTTGCAGGACCAGAAGGTGGAAACTATTGAATTTCATGAAGATTGAAGTCACCTGCAATCATGCAGTACTTCAGATTTACGTCAGTTGTGGCGAGATATGTCTGCGAGACACAGAGATCGTAATCCTCACTGGCATTGTGTGGGCGATAGACACAACCAATGAATAAAGAGTAGTTAATCTTTAGAACACATCGGAGCTATCAAGACTCTTCTACCGCGGTAAATTGTCGAAAGTCCAACGGCAGAAATTTAAGTGGTTGCTTAACATAGATACAGCTTCCTTTACCACTACCCTCTTGTCAATCATTCCGAACGGTAGCGTAGCTTAGAATAGAGTGTTCGGAGTCGGCTACGCAGGGTGTTGCCCATATCTCTGTAATTATAATAATGTCTGAGCAGCGAAAGATACCCAGAGTCTGCAGCAAAGACATCTTATTAAACAGAGATCTGGCATACAAAAGGAAAATTTTAAGTCGGCACGTTTTTGGTTCCTGCGATGAGAAAGCTAGGCTGTCAGAGTGATTGAATTCGGCCAAAGAAATGCTCTTTTCACTTGAGCTATTTGTCCGTCCCTTCTTTGGAGATGTGCCTCACCATTGGTTCTTCTCATTTTTATTCGCCCTTTCAGCCCATATCCCAGCTGAAAATAAAACTTCAGAATGCAGACCCAGTATGGGTCATTTTCTCTGTAGCAGAAGCTGTGTCTGTTCTTCGTTTTCCAAAATTATTTAAGAAGTCTTGGTCGAAGATTTGAGTCGGGTGTTGACGGAACCTTCCATATTCTATAGGTCTTGAGAATGTGGATGGACTCGCCGTCCGTTAGCAACGTTTTTGCGTATAATTGAAGTAGATCCAAGTCATGTTTAACTCGCTCCTTTGAATTATTGACGCTGACTCTGGGACCCTTTTATGACTATATTATGTTTTTGACTCAATCGAGCGATCGTTTGCAACTAAGATCTTTCAACTGAGCGATTACTTGTATCCATTTCACTTGGTCTGATAGGTCCAGATGAACCGGGTGTTGGGCAGGCTGGAGCCATATCTGTGAACGCCTTGGTCTTCTTAGATCTTTACCTCGTTGGCTTTACACACTCACCCACCTCTTCAACATCGCATGTTGGTGCAGCGTCCAGCAGCGCTGCAGTGATGCAGTGCTGGGTTGTAAAGCCAGATTATGGCTAATGCTGCCTGAGTTAAGTGATGATGGTTTGGAGAAAGGAATAGATGGGACTCCCTTTCGAACTAGCAAACATCTTCTGCTTTACAGGGTTCGGTAGACACGATATCTTTTATGTGATTTTTAGGTATGCTTGAAGAAGCTATATATGCATACGAATTTTTCTTTAAGCTAGGTTTTGTACGGACAGGAGCTTTTTTTAAAAGGTGGGTGAGAAATATATTTTTCAAGTTATCTATTTAATGCTTTAGATGGCCTACCTCCTGCTCCATGCCTAAGAATTTCTGAAGGAGGCTAAAACACCTTACAAGTTTCATCTTCGTAAGCTACATTAATTAAGCTTACTAGACTTTTTGCCCATTAAGCCGGATGTGAACAATTAACAGAATAACGATAGTTGCAAATATTTTCTGCTAGTCTATTACTTTGCTGATAAAAATCCCCTACCAATATAGCTGAGTTGTTAGAGGCGTCGATAGACGGTTCTACGCGATTTTGTGGTGCATGTTTGAAACTAGGTCACGGACCGATTTTTCATTGAAATAAATTTTAGGTACCTGCATTTTGCATACTTATGGAGATACAAAGCATATGCGATTGATGTACGAATCGCCACAAAATTAACAGAGAGTCGGTAACATTTTCAAGAATATGACTCTATGAGAATGTGAACAAGGATATAAGAATACGAAGAACTAACGACTCAGCCTTTGGTTTGAGCCCCTTCCGCGATTCAAAGCAGATGCAGGGAGCACACAGCCAGCGTCAGTTTCAGAAATGAGCGAAGATCAAAGCTTGCATTTCCAGTTGAGATAAATCCGGGGGCAGGGAAGAATCCAAAGCAGTGGATTTTTTTTAAAGCCTGATAATCCTTAAGTCGAAGACGCAATTTCTGAACTCAGGGGAATATACAGACAATTCTTTAATAATTTCCCAGCGCCGTGTCTTCATCACTGAGTTAGAGACTAAAAACTCGTAAGCTCGAAGGACTTGAAATTTGAAAACAATTTCATACGACGTGCTGATTCACGACATTTTTTGAAGTCCTTTGAACCATCTCCAGCTGTTTGTAATCTATTTTTCAGCCACGGTCACCACGCCTGAACTCCATATTCCAGGCGTGAACGAATAAACTTCCCGTACATTTTTCCCAATATTTCCTTATTGAAATCTACGAATTTTCTTTTAATGGCGAACAGGACAGTTGACACCTTTTTGGCCGCCCTGGCACATTGAGCGGAGGGCTTTAGGGAAGACAAAATGGTGATTTCTAGATCCTTTTGTTCGGATACATTGGACAGGAACCTTCCACCAAGGAAGTATTGATGGGAGTCAACCATCGCGCTTGCCTTCTTCGTTTTGAGCCGCAGTGCGACACATTTCTCAAAGTTGAACTTCATCTGCCATTTATCGGACCACTCGGATAGGCGATTGACTCCTTCTTGTAAAGTCTGTTCATCAGTAGTGCATCGGATTGGTTGCCATATCCCGTGCCGTCCAATCCATTCATACAATTAATGACATAGATTAATAAAAGTAAGGACCCAAGGACAATGGCATGACGTACACCACTCACAACTGGCCCGGAAATTGATTGCGCATTGCCAATGCACTTGGACTGTGATCGGCCTATCAAGAAGTTTCCTATCCAATGGAGTAAATTCCCACTTATTTAGGATTATCGGACTTTGAAGAGTAACCTGCGGTGAGGAAACTGTCGAACGCTTTTTTTGAAGTTGATGTAGACGAAGTTTATGCTGGTGTTCTCATCTAATGACCTGGACCACTGTTCCATTGAATAGAGCATATTGGTCAAACAGGAGCGGTTTCATTGAAATCCATGTTGGGCACTGTCAACGAAGTTTTTCCTTCGAGAAACTTCATGCTTGCCTTTTTTGATGATACTTTCCATCACTTTGCAACAAATGCATGTTAGGCTCAGCGGTCGATAGTTTTTATCGCTGGTTATGGATCCACTCTTGTGAGTAGGGTATATATTTGCTGATATCTAATAAGAGACTAGCATGCCTCGATCAAAGGACGACTGTAATAAACACGATAGTGCTCTAGAGAGTTCTCTAGCTAGCTCCTTCATCCCTTTTGACAGTATTTCAACAGAACCTGGTGACTTGGCCTCGTTCAGTGCAAGAAGATCCTTCTTCAAAACTTCTTCTGGGAATTTGAAGTCCCTATTTACTGCATTGTTACTAATTGTATGAACGTCTGTTTGGTTTATACCAAGCGGTGCAGGTGACCTAATTTCATTCACATCAATTGTGTCTGTTGAAAAAACGAGATTTAGATAATACACCACTTGAGCCTCTTTAAATCTAATTGGAAATATACAAATTGGCACTAGAAAGCGGTGCATCGTGAGCCTTTCTGTTATTCACGATGCTAACAATGGACTAGCACGAGGTCCGAATACACTAAAACCGTACATTTTATATATAAACAGGAGCATACGGGACAGAAACTGAAAGTGAACTGAGAAGTTTACAGCTGGGGAGTACATAACAGGTCGCGTAACAACAGCTGCATTAAAAACAGGCAAACCAAAAATAAAGTCGGGAGGATAAGTTAGAATAGAATTGTATTGTATATGGAAACGGAAGAGATGAAGATATAAAAGTCATACGCAGAAAATTAAATCACCGTAATTAAATTGATAATGCATATGAAAGGACGATTCCAAAACTGACAAGTATTGTAGGAATTAGACGTACCCTGGCGCATGAAAATGAAGTGATAAGAGTCCTGTGAGTTTTATAGAATAATGGATTGTGAATTTCAAGTCGAAACAGATTTTTGGACTTGCGAATCGTCTAACATACTTAAAAC
This sequence comes from Schistocephalus solidus, assembly GCA_017591395.1. Lineage (NCBI taxonomy): Eukaryota > Metazoa > Platyhelminthes > Cestoda > Diphyllobothriidea > Diphyllobothriidae > Schistocephalus > Schistocephalus solidus. Next base: position 248,685 of record WEDG01000073.1, on the reverse strand, counting down.
TAATCGATTAAACGGCTGCTTTTTAAATTTAGTGATTATGTCGTCGCGCTAAACCAGACTTATGCGCCGACCAATAGGAATCGAGTTTGACCCCTAGAGGCCATTTGACATCAAAGCTGGGTGTTAGTCGTACATTCAGATGGCAATGGAAGACTTAGTGCGTAAATTTCAGGGTTTGTCTCAAGAATGGAACAAGAAGAATCACAATCTTGCCATTTGCCAAGAAAAGCTGGAAAACCTTACGGTATAAATTTATCGGCTGCCTATATGTCTTTTCCGCTAGCTTGACTTGACGCGGTTTTCATATATGCCGAGACAAGAGTCATTGGCTTCCAAACGAGAATTGCTTATAGCTCGTAGGAATTTTTCTGCTTCTTGATTTGCTTTAGGTGATACTCTTGAAATCGGCGCAATTCTGTCCCTTGAAAAGCGGGATATGATAGCATTTGAGCGTTACATGTCTCAGCTAAAGTGTTACTACTGCGATTACAAGTTTGTCTTCCTTTTATACGTCACCTCTTAGAACCAATCTTCCCGAATCACCATACAAATATGAATTATTTGGTCTCAACCTTCTGAGACTGTTAGCGCAAGGACGTCTTTCCGAATTCCATACTGTAAGAAAATTTGAACACTTGCATCTTTAGGAAGTTGAACGCTTAAGTGTCGAGGAGATTAATTCAAATCCTTACATTAAACACCCATTGTCCATGGAGCAGTATTTGATGGAGGGAAACTTTCAGAAGATTTTCATAGCCAAGGACAATGTCCCATCTGAGCGTTACAATTACTTCGTCGACATTTTACTCAATGCCACAAGGTTTGTGCGGTGTTTGCTCACCACTTTTAAAGGGATGAAATCGCTTCCTGCATTGAGGCAGCATATGAACAGCTGTCTTTACCAGAAGCAAAAAAGACGTTATTCTTTAAGGATATGGATAAAATGAAAGCCTACGCCGAACAAGTACGTTTTGCCCTAATACTTCACGAATGTGTAGCGCAATTGGCACCTTGATGGAAACGTTTATCGCTTCATGCGAGCGCATAAGCAGGCGGATAATGCGCTTCCTGCCACCGACCTCACTCGCATACTACTGGACTACACTCGGGAATTGGACCAAATCATTTAGGTTGTCACCATTTTCGATTAAAATACACCATGTGCTTGTAACCCTCGTGATCTTTCTTGCTGTCCTCAAAGGTGTACGATTTTTGTATTTTTCAGCAAGCTAGAGTCAAAATTTGTGTCTAGTTTCTATCCATTTTTTGAAGGTTGAACTTTGTTTGGCAGATCGGTAGTTCCGTAACTACTTTATGTCTCCAGGTTCCCCATGTATAGTCCCAAGTATTAATAGGTTTGTGATGCTATTTCTTCAGACTTCAACCTGTGGAAATTCAGCCGAATTATTGTAGTAAGTAACTGTCATTCCGCGTACCCTGACAGATGAATCCGAATAAAAAGAATTCTCTTGATTATCCATAATAAGAACCTAATGATTCGGATTTATGTGACTCCTATGGCCCTCAGAGCGATTACCATGTGAATGCTCGTACCAATCCGACGTGAAATTGGTGTTGCAGGCGAGACCATTAATATATTGACTATAGCGCCCTTTATAGTTCGCCGTACGCATGGTCAGCCGCGTGACCATTGTTAATACAGTTTCTGTGCTTCATGTATTCGTGACGGCTTTCATTATCACTCTTTCGGTCGGTTTAATGTCATATTTTACATTGCAGCCGAACGGCGAGCGGTGTGAAGTCGAGGCCAGTCTTCATCTCGGTTACCGTAGTTTTCATTTGCTTACCTCAGTGTGATTGCCAGTCTGAGCATATGGCCAAGCTACCCCCGTGAATAAAGGGCCTGCTATTTAGGTTTTTGTTTCAAACCGACTTTATAGTAATTCTTTGGAGACATGACCAGAAACGAATCCATGGAACGAAACATAGGCATCATCGATCGAGGTGTTCCAGGCCGCAAGTATCTCATGGAAGCACAGACACTGTCTAACGTCCATATAGAAGGGTTGATTTGACCGAAAGCTCGTATATTTCGGGTCGATTTCACACCGATTCCACGAACTCAAAGGAGGACTGCGTGCATGTGGCTGGTCGATTTGTCAAATTCATCTTTGTCCTCTTACAGGAAGTTCGACCCAAGATCGCAGGTATCCACCGGCTCGGGAGTTTTGCCGTCTGCCAGGATCAGCCGATGTATCCTATCGCGAGCCTGGTGATATTTATCTTTGTTTTGGAGGAGTTAATATGCAATCAAACTGCAAACGCTTCTCGGCTATCCGTGATACAGGGCATCGAATTTCTGAAAACAGCTCGCCAACTCATCAGCATATGCCGAACCTGTAGCGCATAGACCAAGACCTTTAACACTAAAGGTATCGGATAGTGCGTATCGAAGAGCTGAACCTATCATGTAGTTTGACGTAGTGGGTACGAGAATAGCCGCGATGGGCGCCGGAGGTTGCATTGAGAAAATCTGACTTCTCGCTATTTATCCTGGCCATAGTTATTGTTACGTGATTTTGGGCCTGAATTACTCGAAGTATCTAACCTCTGTATATCTTCAGAGGAGCCTGAAAACTGTTAGAAGAATGTGAATACCAACGTGGCATATGGCGTGGCCATCAACAATTTCACCCCGATACCAAATATGACCGATCAGTCTTAAATTTCCACTGCAAATATCTTCATTGATTGAAAAAAGTGTTATATATGACCTCGTTTCAAGGTCATTGTTACGTTGCTTCTGCCGTCATTTTCTGGGCATACAAGCGTGTAATACTTTGAACTTGTGTTCCAATCATTGATATCGTAAACCTCAGAGTGATCATCTAGGTTATTTTACGTGCTTCACACACTAAGCTCATCCACATAGGATGTAGGTATTTAGCTGTACGCGAATTCGAGGGATTTAGCATGAGTATCAGGTTAGCTGTTAGCTTCCTTGTTAGTCTTGTACCCGTCAGGGGTCGTAGAAACATGATGCATGCGAAATAACTTGTAGAACAGTTGTGACTTATGGTAGTTTCCTTGGAAATCAATTTGCCGGATCGATTTATAGCTACTCAAGGAAATATTAGGGCTGCGTGGTTGGTTACCCGGCAGCCTGCTTATTACACTTCGCTGAATCTTTTTGCCCTATCCGCCATTCGTGGACGCACCGATGACCAGCAGTTAGGATACCAGACAGACTGCTTATCCCCGAAGTTTCTTTTAGTTTCAAAAACTTGGTGCAGCTCACTTGCCTTAGTAGCACCTATTAGGGGATCATTGATTTGCTCCTCATTACGCTTTAGGATTCTCCAGGGTTATATCTGCAGACAGATTCCCTCATTCGTAGAAATTCACTTATTTTTTCTTCCAGTGCTAATTTAACCCTCTTCAGGGAACATTTTATTTCACGCAGTGGCCAGATATGTTAACGGAGACGCTGAACTCCTCTCGTAGTCTCTTCAGACATCCTCACTCCATCAGTTTCTTCGGCGCAAGCCTACATAGTTGTTTTCTACCTTCAGTAAAGCGAACTGTTTCATGCAGAGTCTGTAGGATGCGGCCAATTGTCAGTTGAGGTTTTAAAACCTCAAATGCGTAGTGAAAAATTTTGATAACCATATCTATCTAATCATTGGGACCGGCTTCCTTAGTTAGATTTTTCGACCTTATCAGAGACGTTTTCGCAATCAGACCATTGGCACTATTCGATGGTCAGCGTGGAGGTAATAGAGCAGGCAGAACTCAATGCCACTTCAGAAACTTAACTATATATACACAGGCTAACTACACCATACTGAACAAGATGACCATGCAACGTTTTGGTTTACCGCCTTTCCTTTCCGTGTCTGTTTATCTAAGGTAATTCGACTTTCCTCAGGAGACTGGTGAAGTGATTCAGCATCTTCCAACTAACATTTCTTATCAAACCTAGTTACTTCTCCGACTTCGTTATCATAGCTGCCAAAGCTGGGTCTTAACAGGGTAGTATCTGACTTTAAACGAAGTCTATCATCCGATCGCCTTTGAGGCCAGGCCTTCTAACGGTAAGGAAACCAGAAATATGGCGGGTTAGGATTACTGTTGCGGCAAAAATGACCTTCTCCACTTGGCTCTTAAGTCTCAGCACTAATAACTTTTGCATTGCTGCGCAGAGGACAGTTACGAACTCTTTACATGGTATCCTTACTGCATCACAGATTTGGCGGCGAGGGAGCGCGAATTAATTCGATTTTCGACGTCCTCTGCATTTAAATATATTTTATAGATATAAAAAAATGTTCTTTCTTATACTCACTTGGTAGCAAATTTTGTCTTTTTCATCTTTTATACTTCAAGAAAAGTTTATCTTTCCGTCTTAAAAAACTGTTTCGACTCCCAAATAACTTTGAACCCGACCTGCTATTACACTTGTATTCAGGGCTTCCCACCTAACTGTTGTATAAGAAACATCACGCATCTGTGTTAATGGGAACACGTCAATGCTAATAAAATTAAGCAATGGATGTGGACCATGTTGCATAGTTTATAAGCAGCATTAATAAATGGACAAATGCGATGCTTTATGAATGAAAATTTTAAACAACAATGCTACCGTTTCTTCAAGTATAAGATTCGCAGAAGACGTATTTTGTTATCAAATGAGTCCAATAAGGCGCGTTTTTATATGTGTCTTTCATAATATACACTTGAATTTACAAGGGTATCGAAAATCACTAAACAATTCACACTACTTAAGCAGTCGCTTTTCGTAGAGTGAAGGTAACCGGAAAGAAGTTCCTTTAATAGCTAGGGTCCTGACGTGACGGAGAATCTTGGGACCATGCTGTAGGCTAATAGATTTACAACCCTACTTAAATAATATTTTTGTTTCAAAAACACATTTCATAATTTCGGTTCACATTTTATGAAATAAAATCTAACATAGGATCGCGTATCCCTGTCCAGGAAGAGGAATTCCTTTCGAGTAAGGGCTACTCCAATTTTCTACCGTACGGATGGGTTGGAAACTGTATTATCATCCGAATCGATGTTGCCAGTAGGACTTTTTGTAGCAGCCTTCCGGGATGAAACAGTTTAGGCAAACAACTGAAGTGGGTCGCGCGAATGTACGCTAGCACGCTTGACTCTAGTGTTAGCATGAAAGTTCAACGATGCCAATGACAGACTTGTCCAACATGGAACTCCGTTCCTACCCATGTTTCATTCTGTGGGCACCGAAAAATAACCTACTTATGAATATCTTATAAAGGTGGTGGGTAGCTTCTACCTGTACCTTTCCTACCATTCAACCATCCGTTCGCTGAGATTTCGAAAACTTCAGTTGTGCCTGCCCAGGCACAGTAAGATTACCTTGCCGTCGCGCCGGAAATGCTGCTGAAGTGAAGGTAAAAAAAATCAAAATTTACTTGAGGCAGAGTCAGATGGACTCCGTCTTATTTTCCGAAGTTTCTTCTTGGCTAGCGGACTGCAAATGTCACTATTTTACCGAATTTAAAAACGCATCCCAATTAAATATTGAACTGGAGACAGTCCCGGAAGGCACGTAATCTTTAAACAGTCCAATTTCACTGCATAGGAAGTGCATTAAAAATATTCAATGTTGATAGCAAAAGTGTCCTCAATTTTCTCGTTTTCATCAGTTAGGAAGACAAAGCAATTAGAGGTCGTCGGCGATGGGAGCACGTTGAATTTTAGACAGATCTGGGCCGTCTCACCGACACTGACGTTGAGCTGGCTTTCCTGAAATGGGAGAACGAACAACCGATAAATTCATCAGAAGTAGAGTGGAGCTAGACGCAATGTCATTTTAACTAACAAAATCGTAGTCTATTTCAAAATAATGATAGGGTTGGTCACAGTGGCTGACGTGACACGAAGACCTGCGCCACCACACTGCGGTCTCAGCACGGTCTGTTGGGGGCCACATTGACAGTCAAACCACGAATGGTCGCTGCAGCCACCTGCCTGTCTCTGCCTGTTGATACGCCCTTCCGAAACAGAGTAGTGCTGAATTTATACAAGAGTGGCAAGACATCAATGGCTGGGTGATAATCTGACAAGTTTATTACTTTGTTCACTAATATTCACTAATAATATTTGTGTGACCAGATTGTAAGACAGGATTTTCCGATTGCATGCCGGTCGGAGACATCAGGGAGTTGCCCTTTCATTGCACTTTACATGTTCAATTCAGTTTTGATGGCAAATTTAACTGTCAACTCGATGCCGTAGCGATGGGTTCACCCCATGGACCTCTACTAGCTGATGTCCTTGTGGGGAAACTAGAGAACAAACAGCTCTTTCCAGTTAAAAAAAAACGTTTTTTTCGTATGCTCGATATGTAGACGATATCTTTGCAATAGCAGATAAAAAGCTTGAGTTAGACACTCCTGAATAAAGTGAGTCAGGTTCACCCGGCGTTAACTTTCACTTTTGAAAAAGAGAACGGGGAGTGCTTTCCCGTTCTGGACTTCCTACTTAATAGAACGCCTGATGGAACACTTCGTAGAAGGGTTTTTCGTAAGAAGATATGGACAGAGCAATACACAAACTGCTAAAGTTTTGTCCCGCTTAGCCAGAAACGAAGTCTAGTTCGCTGCCTCACCAACCGAGCTAGGAGAATATGTACTCCAGCTACGCTGGAAAAATAATGCACCCTGATACAGAATATCCTCCGAAAAAACGGCTTTCCCGAGAAGTTTATGGAGGAACGTCCTCCAAAATCGGGCGTGCCAATGGCTCGCATTGCCTTTTTGAGGGGATCCGGCGAGCGAACTTTACATTGTCACTTAAATGCTGCTATCATGCGCACGTACCCAGCCGCTAAGTTAAGACTATTGTTCTCAAGCATTCCACTTCTTCACCTTGAAGGAAAGGATAGACTGCCGTTTCAGACCTTTTAAATGTGCATCTACGCCATCACTTGCTACTGTGGAGCAGGATATATTGGTCGAAAAACTAGGCGCCTATCAAGAGGATGCAAGAGCACCATCCTGCCTGGCTAAATCAAAGCACTGTTAAGTCCATTTCAAGCGCAATTGTGGCTCATTAGGTTGACAGCGATCATCGGGTAGACTTCAAGCAAGCATTCCGAGTAATCTATAAGGTGCCGACGAAACACCCCAAGTTCCTGCGTCAGCGGGTACTTGCGATTGCAGAGGCAGTGGCCATACGGTTTACCAAACCAAGTTTGTGCTCGCAAAAAGCGTTTGTAGTGGCCCTAAGGCTCCCCTGGTCGAATACAAACTCAGCATCTGCGTTCACAACTCCTGCCACGTCGCGTCACACAGACGAAGCAGTAACCTAGATAATTGCTCTACACCTTCCCCCTCCCCCTCCCTCTGCTCCATGATAGGACTAGACTATAACCCCTGACCTCTTAACGCCCTCAACCGTCTCCCGCATACTTACTACTTATTGGAAGTTTAAACTTTTGTCACTCTCCCTCCCTTATATTATTGTAAAGGCCTGATAATGAATAATCGAGAGCTTACGCTCGGCAAAATCGACTTTTTCAGTTTACTATTCTAGGACAGCTACTTATTTAATTTAGGTAGACATTTATACTTGCATATATGTAGTCGGTAAGGTTGAGGTTGGGGTTTACGTTTAGGATTTGGTTTTAGGGCTAATTCAGGGGTTAGTAATTCGGGTAAGGGTTAGAGCTACGGTTAGGCCAGCGGATTAAGTATTAAGGATTAAGTTAAGGATAAGGGTTGGGTCTTAACTTTAGGGTTGGCAGTTTGGGTTAGGGATTATGGTTAAGGGTCAGGTTTGGGATAAACGGCTTCAATTTGCATCGCTTTCAATGAGGCGAACTGCCTGCCCGTTGTGTTCCTGCGCTGATAACTGTTATCGTAAGTGTTGTCGGTTAATTATCATAACATTTCCGTGAACACTATGTTGCGCTATTTCATCTGCATGGGTTCCTTCGTGGAACGCTACATCATCTTCCCTGCCGGTTAGTTTTGCCCTTTCTTGTCTGAGGTAATGAGCCTGCAATCGTACGCTTGCATTTACGTGATCTTTTCATCAGGCCTCTTTGGAATACTTAAAGAAAGTTATCTATGATACTGCTGCTATTATGTTTTGGAGTCCTTGGTCTGACATCCCCTTGCCCCACCCGTAAAACCCTTCAAACCACTAATCGCGTATTAGTTGGGTCATTGGTTTGGGTTTACTACTTCAATCAGTTATTAAATTTAGGGTAACAATTTTTACACGTAGTTTCAATTTGCAAAATGCATGAAACTAACAAGGAAAGACAGATGTTAAAAATGTGTCGCAGTTTCGAAATAGCAGCGAACAACACATCCCCTGCATTTGTACTATGAAATTTTGATCTGCTCAACCTGAATGTAAAAACCGCTCTACTGAATTGAAGGTAGTAGCACGTTTATAGTTATCTTGGTAACACGTTAGATGGGTTTGGTTGACCTTTAACGGGTTCCTATCCAGACGCCTCTTCGACTTACATTTAAGCTTCTCAACTATAACCGTTGAAAGAATCTACAAGGCAGCCACGCTCACCTTTATCTGGACCAGATCCGGTCTGCTGGTCTCTAACCGAAGTGCTTTGGCCTGGGGATAGGGGTTGGTGTAAGACAGTCGTTTGTTCAGTGTGCCGGTGCTGCCATCTCGAGCGTAGACGGGTATTCGGACGTCGTACGTACGGGAAACATCGGGTGTCTTTGTTTCGACGCAGAGAATCCATGATTGAATCACGGCGCGAGTTGCCTGGTCGACTACATTTATCTGATATTTTCTTCTGCCTATAGCCTTGGGCTTGACCCGCACCTAAAACGCATAAGAGGGAATGATAATTCCTTGAGTTTAGAATTTAGTTACTTTTTGAAAAACACGATGCAAACATTGCATGGCTGTTTAGGTCCAAGCACTGGCGCTACCTGCTCTAGTTACGTTTGGCTCGGGGGATAAACGAATTGTTTGTAGGTTAACAACAAAAGCTGAAATACATGCGTTACACCCGTGAAACCTCCATCTTTTGTCTAAAAAATACGGATAGTAGTTTTACGAAGAGCACCGGCACCAAGGACAAGTCTTCCGTTTTTTATCATGGAGGATTAGCCCTCAACTATCGGGCAACGTCAAAGACCCCAGATTAGCTGGGACAGCGTCTGCATCCGAGTATCCAAGTGTTTATTGTGTTCTCTTATTAAAATTGATCAGCCATCCATCACGCTCCGAGTCCTTTAAGCTACAAAGGCACACAGAGACGAAATTTTAGTACCACACGAAGTTTGGCGAGCGTGGCAACTTCTTAGTCCAGAGCGTCCTAGGAAACGTTCATGCACTGCCAAAGAGCATCTATTCACGAGAGGAGGATAGGAGAGTGACTAGTCTTCTTCGAGTTTATGGCTGAGATAACACTAAATAGCGGACTTGACGCTACATGCTACTGGAATGCAACCAAATATAACAGAGCCTCAACTACGATAGCGATAGCCCACTTGCGCACAAGTGCAGTTGTGTAAGAATTCACAGCAAGGACGTCAAAGTGCACTGCAACAGATAGGAGGAACGTGCTCAGGAAGTCCGGCAGGTCGCAACTCGAGGGAGAGTCCTTGCGATCAAAAACCAATTAAAAATAGATGATCAGTGTAGCGCCGTCACTCACACAATCGGAAGCGCCTTCCCCATGTAAGCCAGCAAGCTAGACTGCAGTAAGACTGGGCTGACGAACTACGTGAGCACTCAGTGGTCGTGCGGAGTCAAAGCGATTCTAGCTAATTTCTGCGCACACCCTGGCGACATTCTACGAAATCGACTTCGGGAACAGAAAGATTAGAGGGGGAGGGGGGAGGGAAGAATCTGTAGCATGGTGAGCCGGAGTGACCCGAAGCCTGGATATCAAACTGTCCCTTTATAATCCAGTCTATGAACATTGCCGGCAAAGACAAGGGAGACTATAATGGCAATTTCTGGCTCATTAGCCGTCATCAGCCATACCCAAACCCCAGGTGGTGCACCAACTGAGGCTCAAACCCACGACCTGTTGATCAGAAGTCTAAAGCGTTAAACAATGGCTCAAGGCCAATATATGATTTTCCTTACACGAAAGATATTCATCCTGCAATTTGTAAACCCTGACTATAGGTGTAATAGACGAGGGAGTTAAATAGTATTCGGGAGTTAAAAAGTTTTAAAGCCAAAAGATAACCTTTCTTCAAGTGTGAAATTGGAAAAAACGTAATTTAATACAAAACGGGTCAAAGAAAAGATATTTTGTGCATGTTTTCTATAAAATTTTTAAGGGCATCAAACAGCAAATGCCTACCAATAAATTAGACATTTTTTACGGGTTGCGGTTTTTGCGGGCAGGCAGAAAGAAGCTTGCTTGAATGTGACTGAAATATCCGGGCATAATGTTGCACAATAATTTATATTAAAACCCTGCTTATAAGTAATATTTTATAATCGAAAAAATATTTCAGAATTTCGTTTTACATTTCAGGAGATAACATATCTCCTATAGTGCATATAATATGTACAAAGCGTGATACTTTTGCTAAGGAGGAACAATTAGAGACTAATGAGAGGGTACTTTAGTTGTTTGGGACCGACCTTCCTTACTGAATGATTTCTGTTAGTTATCCATGCTCCTCAAGAGGTCCTAAACGTATCTAGCGAGCACCTCGTTGACCCCAGTTCACAAAAATTCACGGGTCCGTCGTGTGGGTAGTAAGAAACAAGGTACATACCTTCAGTTCATAGACCGATGTACTATTGAGAAGGAAGGCAAGCGTCCGGGACTCGCCGGCTGCTGGCATAGAGCCCAGTTCTGTGCCGAGGGAGACCTCCAGGGGATGGCTAGAGAAGACGCCGACGCGACGAGAAGTCAGTAGGCGACCCCCGTCCGCACTCGTAGAGCCTCCGTCTCCCCGGATCAGCAGGCCCGCATAGGCCGGCTGACCCAGCACTGTCACCAGATCGACGCGTCGCAAACTCTGAATGGACCAGTACCAGACGTAAGCCGGTTTCATTTGACTCGGATCCAGGTAGACTGCCACCAAAAAGCGCCGAATCTTGCGGAAGTAGAGGAGACAAAACACAGACTGTGCAATGGAGCCTCATAAAGACAAGCCATCAAAAGGTGGCTTGAAATTGACGCACGAGGGACGGTCTGCGAATTCCACAAGTCAACGCTATGAAGTGTTTACCGTGATCAAAAGAGGTGTACAGGGCAGCCGTAAAGTTTCAATTCCTAGAAGTCTGATAGCCGGCAGCAGAGACACCCATGATCGAGTCACCTATACTGCTATCTATTGAGCGTTAGCTCCGACTGACTTCCTCACCGTGCATATTCTGGCCTTTTGCGGTTAGTTTAATCAGGAATACAATTACAAGTGACAGTGTTCGACAGCACTGCAGCCCGTCCCGCGAACACGCGTTGGTGCTGTTGCGCTAGGTTGAAATGAAGCCACATTAGCCCATGGCGTGGTTTTAAATGGACTACGATAGAGCAGCGAGAAATCCTGCATATTAAAGCACATGCGCGTGGCACATGCCGCATTAGCCACTGCACCCAATGTCATTTAACAGGGTACTGGGAAAAGTGGGGTCCGCAAAAACACAATATGCCATCCGACTCAGGGCACAAAGGATAGGTTGGTGTGTACTACGGTCTATTCATTTTACTAGTTGGGGCAAGCATTCGTTGCCAGGTAAGTAGGGGCACAGAATATTTCGTTGGCGGAAGGAGGCGCGAATGATCGGGTCAAATGGCAAATATCCAAGCGTCGACTATTCGGACACCACAGAAGTTACAAAACGCATCAGTTTTACTGTGGAACTGAAAGACCATGGAGAGCTGGCATCATCCTCGCTCTTGTCTAGGGTTCGTAAAACAGTGGGTCAGATCATCTAGGCATGACATCCCACATAGTGGACGGCGTGACGTAAAGCCGCCGGATCTCACAAGTAGCCCACATATCGGGGCAAAAAATTATTGTGCAACTCTACTAAACCGGGGATGAATGCTAACCCTAACTAAAACAATGGATGCGGCTGGCACTCTCCTTTTCTTCATTGAGCCCCCCCACCCATAAAACCCCAATTACCCCCTGTTCCGTATTCCTTGCTGATCTATCCGTGGTTCTCTGAGTTGGGTCGCATACTGCGTTCTGACCGTGAGGCCATTCCTGCAGGGATCAAATACTTTGCTTTCTTACTAGAGACAACCAAACTTTCTTTGAAACTATGCTGGGCAAGGGTTAAAAAAAAGAGCACAGGGACTCTTGAAAATCGGGAACGATGAAAATAATAATTTTATCAGCAAGGCAGACGAGCGAGGCAAGTAACAGAGCCCACCGAAGGCATTGAGATTTCTCGCATTTGAAGCGTAAGTGTGAATTATGCAAATTAGGGAAGTGTACACGGCCGGAAACCAGGAAATTCAAGGTTATTGGCTAAAGAAAGTTTGATTGGGTAGCACGATCTGCGGCAGACAAACTTTGCCTAATTCTACTCTTTAACACAACCCTAAACTTGAACCAAATCTCAACCTATCCCTCAAGCAACCGCCCAACCTCCGAGACATATCACCTCGTGATAGGCCCAGTCGCGTCAGTTCTGTTTTAGTTAGGAAAGCACTCATGTGCCCTGCGGGTAGATGTACTGATGCACATTCCACTCTTTTCTCTCTACCGTGTACCGTTCAACTCTCCGAGTCTGTCAACCAACCAAATCTGTCAGAAAAAGTTTCATTCTCAAGTCCCCCGGTGGCTAGAATCGTCACTTGTTGTGGTCTTACTCTCTTTCAACCACTGTTCCTTTAGATTTACCCTTCGGCTGTTGAGCGGCGATATCGTCCTGCATGAGACATTCCGCAATTATCGCGTCTGTACCAAAAGCAGCTCTCTCAAGACGGTGGTACTACGTACCCCTTCCCCCTGTGGCATCAAATGTTTAATGGCAAGGAACTTTTTGGTCGGAGAAAACGAAGTTGACCTCTATGAAGGGCGGCATATTAAATAAAGAACTTATTAACTTAAATTAAATCATTCATTAAATTAATCATTAAATAGAGCCTTCATAACAAAACCAACTTTCTGAGTTCATTTTAAATATTTTACATGCTCAAAGCACTCAGCTTCTACTGAAGTCGTCTATCGCCTTTGTCTACCAGAATTGGCAACTGCTGGTTGTCAATGTCGGCTGGCCACCTTATCGCTGGCACCCATCCGATTGTTGTTTACAGGGCCATTTATGAAGGTCAGAGTGAGGATGCTCGACGCGCAAATTAAATGCCATTGTTTGAAACCCCTTCTTCGCCTAGCGACACAAGCGGCAACACAGCATACCCTCAATGTCATAACAGAAAGATAATATTTAAGGGCTCCCGAAACTATGGGTTGGTGTAACCTAAGCATGCTATCCGCCGACCACCCAATTCTGTCTCCTCAATAGGGGTCGAACCTGAGGCCCTTGCCTAAAATCCTGAGTCGATGCGACCAACTCCCTTTGGGACATCACCGAGGTCGGCTAGATGAGCAATCACCATAACTGTCCAAGTTACATGTATCAGTCCTCAGTTTCCCCAATCCGTGATCAAGTTGGCCCCAGGGGATGGGAAAATAAATTTGAAACCACTTAGACATTCTACGCTGGGTTCAAGGGATGTGGGCCCACATGTCGACGAAAAAAGAAATGAAACTACTTTAGAGGTAATTTAATGCATGGAAGCTTTCATATGAAAGACGGACTCTTGGCTTGAGTTTAATATAAAATTCTAACCTACGGCAGTTTTTAGGCACAGATACACCACTTCGTTGGGGGCACCACAACGGAACACTGCTCAATTTCCCCGTGCAGAAAACCCGATAGGCCATACTGGACGTAGGACGCATCCCAGAGTTGGTCTCAGCGTCTACCAAATTCATCATTATGCATCTAAATCAGTGAAACCTCCCCGATGGAAATGTGTAAACAGACTTTGATCGCGGTAAAAAACCCAAATAATCAGTAAACCAGCTAATACTGTAAGTTCTGTGTTCTTTGTTCGGTAGAGATAAAAAAAGCTGGTAGTTACAACCAATGTGCCCTGTGTCGATCTCGTAGATGATGACAGTGTTCTACGGGTGGGACAGAAAGGCTTTGCGGTGCATTGCATATCGTCGTAGTTCGGTTTGTAGTATGTGAGCTACCCTTACTCCCCGGGATCTGAGCCACGTGTAGCGACGCGCTTAAAGACGGCTCCGTACAAACCCACCACCCACCTCCAATCTCATTGACTTTGTCGTGAAACCGTGCCCAGGTTGGGGGGAGGGGGAGGAAGAAGGAGAGAGTGCGGTAGGTGCAGCGTAAGTCTACCGCCATCAAAGTTGAATTCACACGCAAATCACCGTCCCTGCGCCAACTTGATCTAGGGCATACCGAGGACCTCATAGAAACCGACGATCGAACTGTCGGTCTGGTAAAATTCTACGACTTGCGATCACGTGCACAAAGTGTTCGCCAAAGGATTATCTGGGTTTGGCTTAAACAACTGCTATAGAAGAAAGGAACGGGATCAACGTTTTAAGAATCAGGAAAGCTTTCCGACCCTCTATAATAAACGCAAGGTAGGCCAAAGTGTTCCTCATGTAGTACCAGACAACCGGATATCATGTAGCTTTGCAGTGTGACCGACATACTCTTAATATTACTGCATTTCAGTCAGTTGGCTGGCCCCAGCCAGAGTCCTTGGCTAGTTAACTTGCACGGTCACTTGATGTGTGCCGAGAAAGTGCAGGAAATAGGAGAGCATGGATTTAGCACAAACGTTCATCACTTACATCCGGTGAACTTCCAGCGCTGACTTTCACTAGTAGGTCAATTGGTTTTCCAAAGGTAACCACAGAGGACTCGGTGATAACACCGGGATCGGAGACTCGTGTCCAGATTTTCTGCAGAGCCCGACCTTCTGCGTCAAGTCCCGCTGAAGGCAGATCCCCGGTATTTTGCGTCAATGGTGGGATTCGCACCACGCGTTTGAGGTAACTGAGTTCTGGTTGGAAGAAATGGAAGGTTTGATCGATGATCGGTGGATAGGTGTAGATTTGCAGTTGCAACTGCCCCAAGATTTTTCCAGTCCGCATTGACTTAAAGGTTACCTGCGAAAGGAGGTGGGAGTTTTCACGGAAGGATGGCAAAAGGGCAAGAAATACAAATATTGCTGAGACACGAGCTAGGCAAATGGTTCGCGTCCGTAGCGTGTAGGTTTGAAATTCATAGCTAACAGGGATGAAAAGGGTTTGCCTAACTACCTTTATTACTCCTACCACTCCTACCAGGACTCCCGACAATTTGAGAAGCTGCGACACATTCTAGCGGGTACTGGACGAACATTTTCGATCCATATTTTTATATTATAATCAACTGAGTACCAAAATAGTAGTTGTACCAGCTCGAAATTGAGTCGGACTGACAAAAAACAGAAAAGACCGACAATTAATAAAGTTTCAGAAACGCGATGTAAGAGGGCTGTTGATTTCGCTTACATTCCATGCCGGAAAAAATGTGTCAGCACGGAAGAAACTGTCATAATCTCACCCATCGACGAAACAGACTTCCATAAATCCCTAGTAATGACATAATGGGGTTTTTGTCATTACCATCTGTCTGAGGAAGGTAAAGTTGCACACTACGCCGTGGAAAATTCACTGAAAACCTTTTGAAAACGTGGTTTGCGCAAGCTGTCGGCTGTTAGACAGCCTGGGTGGAAGTCCAGGGCTTTGAATTCAAACTTTAACGGTAACAATAGGGTATTTACAGCACCAAAGAAACAAGAAACCCCAGGCTCGTGTAATACGGGACCGGTGCTAATAGGAGTTGCATGGGTGGAGCATTACAGTGAGTTATATCAAATGTATAAAAAAATAGCATGGAAGCCTTTGTTCTTTACTCGGTATTGTTACTTTTACAACTAGATATGCTAGCTTACTTGGACTCATCCTATTATACTTCCAAACCATATTCTTTAGTTAACGGTCAGTACGTGTCAGCGACACCCTTGATCAGACGGGTTCTCCACCCGATTTTCATTGTGCTAACCATTCAACACGTGCTTTATTGTTCTATGGCATTTTCGATGTCCACTTCAGAGAATTTCGGTTCAAGTTGAATAGGCATAACATATATTTGGCTTTATGCAAACAAAAAATTACAAAGCTTCGTGAAACTTTACTTTGAATGGCTCTCGTTTATGATCTATTTACTATATTCTGGTGCACCGTATATGCTTGTGTGACAGTACCACCCGTCCCGTATTACAGGAGCCTGAGGTTACTGGGTTTCTTGGTACTGTGCATACCCACCCATTACCCCTTTAACTGTCAGGCTGATTAAATATTTGCCCAAGTTTCGCGATGTCTTGTCGGAGGGCTAAGTGCTACAGCACGCCGACCTTAAATGTCACACCCTTAAATGTCAGCGCCTGGGGTCGGGTTCCGGGTTGAGGGCTTTCCTCTTGACAGGGCATATTAGAGTCTTTTTGCGACCAAGGTTACTGCGGTGAACACCGACATCAGTTGTTCATGTCCTTTGCAGCAAATTGTGCGCGTTTTGGCATTGGCGGAGCTCACGGGGGTCGAAAACCAACAAGGAGGAGAATGTAGAATTTCAGTACGCGACATTGACGTCCTTCTATTATATCGAGGCATGAAGCAACTGCTACAAACACGGAACTGCCCACAGATCACACCAACTCTTCGAGGTTTGCTCTTCATTATTTTTCAGACTCGATAATTAATTGTGTGAGGTCAGTGCAATCAAAAGTCGTAAATATTGTTAAAAGTTGAGGCCTGCTGTTATTGGGAGGCTGAGTAATATTTTGAGGAGAGAGTAACTATCATGAGATTTTGAAGAACCTTTCTCCAAAAACGTTAGCCAAAGGTATTTCGAACCAAAAAAGATAGCTCCATTCAGCCCTCTACCAGTCATCTTAGACTGCGAAAATCCTTCGATTTTAATCCTTTTGGCTGGTTTATAACGGCCTTACTGAGAGCAAAGACGAAAATAGATGGAAAATGAAAGTAGTAGACGCGCTACCACTTGAAATGTTGACATAAATTTTAAAATGTGTTTTCGATTTGAAAAGTTTATATAAGTAGGGGTTTAATATAAGTTGTCGTGCAGAATAATTCCCAAATATTTAAATCACCTCTGTATGTCGCAATTAAATCAGATACCTTCTGGACACATGCAAAAAATATCTACATGAAAATGACTATTTCAGTGGTATGAAGGTTCCGCATTGGTTTTCAGTGCTTTTGTTTATTCAAATCTATGTTACGGCAAGCCCGCATAAAATAATATTTCTTGTACTCATTTAGTGGTGCCTTAAGTCTTCTTCATACTGTATGCTTAAAGAAAGGTTATCTAAGAGAAAAAAAGAAGAGGAAGAAGGTTGTTTGTTCACCAGAAACGGCTTTATTCGTCTGAGTTTGCGAACTCTTACTTTCAATTTTCCCAGCAACCATCCGGCGGCTCACAAGCAAAGCACATGAGGCCCGTGACCTCCACGACCAGTTTAAGCGGAACAGCTGTCTAAAGGCATTCATAAGTCGATGCCTACATTTTCGCCTCCAGAGGACTCAACCAGAACCAACTCCTACAGTATGATATGCGATTACATACATCAAGAACATGTCAGAGGCGACCGAGCGCATTGTTGCGGGACTTGGTGTCGGAATTGCACAGCGAACCAAAACTACCATTAGCAGTAAGGTCATGAGAATCAAGGAAACATTAAATCCTAATGAGCAGTCGGGAGTAGTGTATCGCATCCCGTGCCAAAACTGTTCCTGTAACTACACAGGACAGACTGGAAGTATGCTTGGATCGCGTATACACGAGCATAAGCTCGCTGTCAGATGGGGTGATGGTTTATCGCAAGTGGCTGCACACGCCTACGAAACGGGTCACGAGTTTTACTTTGCAGCCACGAAAATAATCACCCACGCCAGATGCAAGACGAGTCGAGAATTGATTGAAGCCCGGGCCTCCAATGAGAACTCGGTCAATCGATTTATCGATCTTGCGCCGGCATACAGGGCCCTGCGTAGTCACCTCCAGACTGGCGCTACTGGTGTCTGATTGGCCCCTACCCCCTAAAAATGTTACTCGTTTATGTTGCCGTTTTATCTCTGACGATGAAATTCAGTAAGAATTCGAAAGCTCAGACGAATAAAGCTATGATTCCGGTGAAAGAACAACCATCTTCTTCTTCTTCTTCTTCTTCGTCTTCGTCTTCTTCTTCTTCTTCTTCTTCTTCTTCTTCTTCTTCTTCTTCTTCTTTTCTTCACTTATACACACACCTGGAATGCGAACATTCGCCTCCATTCGTGAAAGGTTATCTTTCGGTTTCAAAAAAAGCGTTCATAATTCCCGAATAATTTTGAACCTGATCTGCTTTGACACCTGCATTCAAGCATTCAAAACCTCAGGGTAACATTTAAAGAAGATGCAATTTGCCACCAAATGAGTACAAGAAGGAATATTTTGATGCAGGTTCTCCACAAGGACGGAAATTTTATGGGAAAAAATCGAACTTATTAAATAGACCTTTTTTACAGAGCGCATTTTTGAATACGGCCAGAAGAAAGCTGATTCAAAAACCGGCATCCTGACGTGTTTGAACTATTTGGGGATTATTCTGCGCGATAATTAATATTGAAACCGAACTTCAGCAAATGTTTCGAATTGAAAACACATTTTATCAGTTAAGATAGCAAATATACTGAAATCCGGTTGGACTGCGATAAAGCGTTTATTTTAAACGAAGTCCTTCAGACAACATTTTTTTGCAATGATTAACGTCAGTTAGTCGGTTGCAGGGGAACCTATCCGAATAAAAGTTTTATCCGCCTTCAATAAACTAAATCTGGACTTTGGAACCAACAAAGGGCAGAGTTGTAAACTATGGTAAAATGCTTCACTGGAAAGGTTTAAAACTTTAGAACGACAAAAGTACTTGCCATTGCTGTGCGTTCACACTTCTCCTTGGCGACAATGTGGTCATCGACAGAATCCTGAAAGGAAGCATACAGAGCTGTGATTCCGCTGCCAGAATAAGTTTCATAAAGACTAAGGATGGGATATTTTGTTACGGAAGCTCATAGTTGTTACCGCCAGTGAGTCAGCAAGCGAAAATTGAGTGAAAATGTTTCATTAAATGGACGTATGGAAAATGTTCGACAAGGTATTATGGCCCGACATTTGAGCTCCACGCGGGCCTGTGAGCGCTCGTCTGTTCTTCAGGGAATCACTTACAGTCACAATAATGATTAAACCTTATCTCATAATTCGTTCTTAACGTAGTCAGGACCTTATCATGTACTCAACTGGAACGGTGTTGAACTGCGAACAGTTGCCTTGTGTGTATACTCGGCCCAGTGATGGATGAATTTTGCTTAAAGAAAGTGAGTATCGAGGCAGCAGGTAGGCAAATATTTTAAGACTCGACCGTTCATCTCTGGTCATATGTCAGAGAGCCCACTTAAATTAGGTGATGAAGGTTCCTGGCGAGTAACCTTTCCTATGATAAAAAAAAACCCCGGTGAATAGGGTCTTATAAGAGTCGGGTTTCTTTCCTATAAGATTTCTGGTTTCTAAAGTCCCGTGCTCAAAAAGTAAGAACTCTATCTCAGGTGCTGGTTGAAGCATTTATAGTTCTACAATTAAGCATCCAAAGGATTACCTTTCTTGTGCATTCGTGATCTCATACGCCTGGGCATGCTATTACCTGCTGAAGTTCAAAGCTCGTAATCGGCTCAAGACTAAGCAACTAATTTTGCACACAATTTCCAATAAATTAAGTGCAACCACCGTTGGAAGGCGTAAACGACCCTTAGTTTCCAATCCTGTGATAATACCTTTGGCTTTAAGGTGAGGAACTCATCGACGGTGGAAGCAGAGCATTCCATGTACTTGAAGGGCACCAGAACTGTCTCATTGGGCCGAAGACAAATTGCAATGTCAGCCTGATTTCTTCGGGGACTGGCATCAGCCCCAGCCGCGTTACTTTGAAGGGGCACGTTGAAGGCGAAGATACTGTCGTCTGTGGGCGTCGTAATGTTGTAACAGGCCTTGAAAGCTCGAATCTCCGGTGCGTTCGTTATCAGCTGCAAACTTCTACTGTAAGGCGTAGTTAAGAATGACAGTTAATCTGGCGGTTGATTATGGGGTACATTCAAAAAATGAAAAAAATATGTGCGTTGAAGTTCTATAAATATTCAGCCAACAGTTGTCATCTCTCAAATATCGCCAGTCATAGGTGAAAAATGCTAAAAGGGAGGGAAGGGGTAATTCCTGCTAGTGTTGGCAGTCCAACACGTTTTCGAGAAAATGAAGTGTGAGGATCTGGGAGTGGGAGGATCATGGTACCCGTACGAATTCATTCTGCGAGTGGCCGAGTGGTCTGCATAGGTTGATTGCCGTCGCCTCCTCTGTAATTATAAGACGCTACCATAGTAACTCATGATGATTCGATTGCCCTCTGTAAGCTACTTAGAAGGTTTTACGGACATCTTTTCGTTGATCAGTGTTCACTAGCTGGGCAAGGATATAGCTAACGGTCGTCTTTGGCATGTGTTATTGCATCTTTTTAAACAAGCACCAGCTAGATTGACCATGTTATCCCACAGGAATACATGAAGGTGTCAATACACACAGAGGTGGTCCTAACTGGTACGCGTGAAATATCTACCATTTATTCTTTAAAGCCATCTGATGAACAAATTATCCTGGCTCCGCAGGTCAAGCAACGACTTAAATATACTCATGAGGAGAGGGAGAGCGGTGCACGACCAAGTTGAAACTGAAATGTTGCTTCAACCATTCTTTCCTCCAATCAATGTACCTACTGCTTGACCGATCGAGCTGTCCAATACTTAGTCTGACTCTCACAAAAGCCATTGACTTTTACTTCTAGGCTTCCGACGTTACTTTGAAGGATTGGTGCACAGTGAGCATACTCCAGTTTCTGGTAGCCCTGGCGAACCACCATAGTTGCACCAGTCACCTTGCTTACTACGGGTAACTCGATTTAATCACAAGGACTCCTGCCGCATACCCACTGCAACTTACCACTGGTGTGCTAACTTGCGACCACTTAATTGACCTCATATCCTACTCACGAGCATCCAGGCCGTCTCAGTCGTCCATGTACCACTACACCTTTCGGCAATTATAATGACAGTCCGAGCGTCGATTTCAATGAATTCCACCACGTGCCCCAAAGCATGGTAGCTCGGGGACGGGGAATAGCGCATGATTTAGATTTTATTGGTAAAAGACTTGAAAATACGTCTACTGCACTCGCTCCTCCGTCACCCTGTTTTCAGGGCAGAGTCAAAAAGACCGGAGGCGGGAGAGGCCACAGGTGCCAGGCGCGGCCGGAGCCCCCCCCCTAAGCGTGCCGCCACACCTCGCTCGGATCCACCGGAGTGGGAGTGCAATAAAGGCTACATAAAGAAGGAGCCTGACTGTCAGTCTTCCAGTCGGCCATCCCACACAAACACACACTGGGCTGATCGCGAGGCCCTAGTGATCCCATCAGTTGGAAACCTTCCAAGTCATGATACCTTAAGGCACGTCAGATTTTATATAGATAAAATGCGCTGAAACTTCGATCTCAATCACTTTTCTCATTCCCAGGCACCAGCCAGCTATCCGACCTGATCAGTTGTCTGCCGCGGAGACTAGGTACAATGGCTGACATAGCTAATGAACTCGTCTGCGCGTGCCACACACACGACCTGCCTGCATCGAAATGCAAAAAACGAACCCAAAAAATGAAGACTAATGCACTACATACCACCTGCGTAACGCAACACACACACCATTAGATGCACACAACCGCGACGTTGCTTGGGCACGCAGGTGACATAGGCTCTCATTTGCCCTCTCTCTTTCTCACAAACACAACTTAACACAGACAGCACACGCCCTGGTCTAACCAGCGGCTACTGTTGCATGAGATGATAACTCTAAGTTTTTTACACCATAAACTCCTCATTATAATGGCTTTTATGCTATTCGGCTAATCAAGAATTGACTTTATGCTCATGCTGCTAAAAGTATGACCAAAGCCTCTACAAAGGTGTCAGATTCAACACTCAACGTATGGGGAAATAGGTTAACTCGCAATGCTGAAAAAAGTTTGGAATCGGGCGGACTCGAATGTCTGCCCTCCGAATTAGCTCCAGGTATTCTTTCAGTGACCTTGAGGTGGATGTGCACCTATTGCAGTCCAAAATCTCTGTACTGGTAAAGCAAAGTGTCTGCCACAGGAGAACATGGCCGCCTTTATAAAATTTGGGACTATATATCATGCTTGCGGTTGCGGCAAAACCAACCCAGTTCAAAGTTCAAAGTTCAAAGTTCAAAGTTCAAAGCTCTGTCAGGTACGTTCAAAAAGAGCGCGGAAGGGTGCCAAACCGTGCGATTAATTCTCATCAGCTGGAAGAGGATCCACCAAGGTAATAGAATTCCAGGCAAGGGCTGGTACATATTTACGGGACTTTCTGAGGGTAAGCGATATTTAGGATAACTGAAAGACTTTCATCTGTTTCACATGAAAAATATACAGTCTTTAGGCTTATGACTTATTTTGATGGACTGTCCACTACTGCCCCAATTATTGTGCAATATTTGAGATTTTTCCTGAACCTTATTTATGAAAAAAAACTTTTACTGATTGTTTCGAAGGAAGCTAATTTGACTAGTAATGCCGATATGGCTACAAAGTTTTTTTTAGAAAAGTAGACCTTGAAAGTCCAGACAAAAATAAGACTATGAAAGAAGTAGGTGCAATACCTGGACTAATCTTTGCAGGCTTCTGTATAAGTCGTGCATAAATTCATAAATTAAATACTACAAAGGAATCCACTGACCTTAATTGCTTATGCCCAGGTCAGGATGCCATGTGTAAAAACTGACAAAATTTTATGCGGGTGGCACTGGTATAATGGTTCCATATATTAAAGGTGACCCTGCGCATAATTAGTCGGAGACCCCGGTTACGATAGGTGGGGTTACTATTAGAGTTATAGTTACGATCCCGGAGACATGATCACCCACTCTGGAATTAAGCACAAGGCAGCCATTAGTACTGTAGTCCTTATTCCCATGTCCAAGCAATTTAATTTAATGCGGTCCCATCTACTTTAGTACATTTCGTTTTCTTGAAAAAATTTGCTTTAAAGAAGGGTATATTTCTAACGGAAAAGTTAGTTAATTTGCACACTTCTTGAGTTTTTTGCTCGGATAAATTTGCAGCATGATGCCTGAAGCGTTATGAAGTCTTTCGGGGTAAGCTAGATTATTAGTGAAGACCCTAGCCACTAGGACCTTCTGGTCGGATTCCGTATGAGAAGACATAGGACGCCAGTTCGAAGGATAGTGTATTCTGTGCAGAACTATTGGAAAAGAGGTTGGGAGAAGTTGTGCGCTGCACAAGGGCACATCCGGAGCCGGGAGAGTGGCGTACCAAGTGTCCCCATGTAGGGAGTCAAAACAACGTCTTAAGCGGAGTCATGTGAGTCAGCCTTGAAACTGATTGGCCGTTAGAACATCTGGGATTGGCCGTGACTGGTCAGCACGTGCAAGTAGTCGCGAGCGGTTCAGTGTTGCTACATGCGCCCGGAGTTGGGCTACCACAAGTCCCTCTACTAAGCAGATCAGCTGCTACCTGTCTGTTCCAGTAAATCACTTTTGTCACGATATCTCTCTAGACATCTTAACAAGGAGCCCACGGGTTAATTACGTGGACCCCAAACTGCACTAGGGGCTCCGCTTACTTTGTATCATCGATTAGAACCTGAACGTTGTCCTCTTGGCCCTCGGGGTTGTGCAGTTCAAACTCGAAGAACTCTGTACTTCCAAAAGATGTGTGAAGAGCGTACCGCAGGGTAGCTGCCCCAGTTAGCATCGAAAGGATATTCTCACGTTTCACGCTTGTGCGGAAGGTGTCAATCATGTCCAGTTCGGTGGCTCTATCAAGTGGGACCTGTGCAAACAAATGAAGACTTAACAGCTAAATGTAGCTGGCAAAAATTATTGAAAATATACTTCCTCTTGTGGAAGCAGAGGCGGTTTTAGATTGCAATGAAAATGTCAGCAAACCTCGTGACTGCTCTCCCTATCCCCCTGTACTGCCAGCGCAGCCTGCTTGGCCGCCCTAAATTTGGCCAGCCTACGCTCTCTTTCTGCACAGTTGGGGCCGACTGATGATTCAGCTGGACCACGAAGCGCGCCCCGCTGTATTTTTAGCTGCTCCTCTAGCTGCGAATAAGTATCCACCATTTTTCGTGCTCGGACGACCAACGTCTTCGTTGGTTGTGTCGACACGGAGGCACCCTGTGGCACAGTTGACAATGAACCACCGAAGAACCTGTAAAATTAAAGATACATTTTATGTTGTGAAGCCCGCTAGGAGGGAGTCTTTGAGAAATATTAGCCTAGCCTACAGTCACAGGACAATTCGTTCCGAAATATGCCTCCCTCCAAAAGTGACATTTGATTTGACAGATGAGTTTTTCAGTATGTTTTTTTTAACGCGCAAAATAGTACATTAAATTCTGAAGTCCGATTTCAAGTGGAAAGGCTTACTTGGGTGAGCTTTTAATACTATTAGTCATACAACGTCTAACAACGGTGTTTCAGCTGCCTCAGAATACAATGTTTTTTTTTTGTGTGTGTAAAACGGTCTACTTAATAAATAGGCTATTTCTCCTTTGAATTTGAATGCTCTTAAAAATCTAAAAACACGGCTGGGCTTTTTATGCTGCCAATTTAGTGTTTCGGCAGCTCATATGCATGCTGTCCGCTGCCTCTTACGCCTTTATGCCACTGTGGCTGATAGAAATCGGCTGAAATGTTCAATCTACGCCCATAAGCCTTCAAATAGACTGATTTAGTTCAAGTCAGCGACTAATGTCTGAGGAAACCAAAAAACAACAATCTAAACATCCTTTATAGAAGGTATATACAAACTCAACTACCTTATATTTTGTAGAAAAAAACATCTTCAAATTTTTCACTCGAATAAGCAGTAACCTTTTAAAAGAAGTTTCCATATTCCTAGCAGACGTGCGCAACTGAATTGCCATGCAAGCTCTACACTTTCGATCATACAATTTAGTTATGCAATTGGATCATTTTTGTATACTTTATGAAGTGCACTAGTAAATGGAAGATATCATTTGAGTTAAACAGACCTGTGACGGGTTTCTAAATCCCACAATCACATCAAGTTTTAAACTTAATTAGTTCTTTATTTGAGTATGTGAGTTGAATTATTAAGTGACACGACATGAATGTAAGAATAAATATTATTGCCTATGTCTTCTATATGTTTAGATTTATACGAGTACCGAAACTTAATATTAAAACTCCGTACTGCTTAAGAAGGAGTTTTTGAATGAGCACCACTTTCACAGGCTTCAGGAAAGAACCACTTAAATGACAGTATACTTGCTTGACTGATGTATCTTAAAACTAGGCTGCATGATGCTCAATATTACAACCTTCCCGGAGTACGTTCAATGATTCACGAGCTTCGCCAATAATCGTAAGTATTGGCAACAAGAAACTGCTTAAATCTGCTCTCAGATTGGACAGGGAAACCGGTTGTGACGTACCCCGGAGTGGTCCCTGGCTGTCCGATCGCAATTACATGTGATCGCTTCTGTCGTCCGCGCATGGTTCGCCGTGAGCTAGCGTCTCGGTAACCAACATTGGCCAGACGAATGTGCAGCTGGCCGAGCACGCGATTGGTGGCTTGCGGCACCTCGTCCGTCAAGGCACCGTCACCGACCCAATCCCAATCTGGCGGTTCAACCACATCGGCAGCGTAGGTCACCTGAACAGCCTCGCGACCTTGCCTGCAGAGATGCTTAAAGAAAGTACACTTTGAGGTTAAACTGTGCATCCTACTGACCGCAAAGCTAAAAGCCCAAACACGTGTTTATGCCACGGCATGACATAGAGGTGAGGCATTCGGCTCATCATAGGTTCCCCCAACATTCCCCATGGGATTTCTGCTAGATACTCCAGTCTTATCAACTGCCATTCTGTGTCTACAGGCCTTGGTTGAGACTGATTTAATTCAAGTAAGCGACTAATTTCTGAGAAAATTAAAACGCAGCAAAGTACACCTACTTCAGAGTACATAAGTAGTCAATTTGACCACTGATTTTTGCATCATGTCCACCAGGCGATTTTATTACGCATGCAACCATTTTAAACAAATGCCAAAACGGCGCAGCAGTTGAACGATACCTAGATATGTGAGCCGGAAAGTGCACAGTAAATGACGTAACTTTCCTGTTTGCAGCGACTAAAACTACAATGCCAGTGTAAGTGACAACTTAAAGTTTGAGAAAGTCCTCCGGAGTTTTCGGGGCAGATTTACAATGAATATACAAAGAGATTGACTATCTAACGCAAATATCTTACAGGACGTGACCTGTCTCAAGAAACGTGCCGAAATTTAGGAAAGATTGCTTATCACCCGCAAGCCATCATCTACGAATGGGGCAAAACTTGAAAATAGTAATAAAAAACTAAGTGAATTGAAAAACTTAAAGGAACAGCAAGTGTGGCAAGTCCCAGTCGGTAAAAATCCTCACTTTCGATTATTATCTTTTCATAGAAGAACATGCACGGATGTGCACACTTAGTTGAGGAGAACTATTAGCAGTGGAAACCACCGGAATACAATGTAACATAGATTTCCGCTAAAATTTGCGCACACTTGGATGGATGAAAGTATTTATAAGTACATCTTCGCAGGCAAAAAGTATATGTTATGAAATAGACTAGGCGAATGCATAAAATATACTGCATGTTAGTTGTCCAAAATTAATATCTTCTAAAGTTCCGTCCTCACGTTTCATGACATAGTCATATGATGTAAGCACTCTGCTGCTCGAAAGAGTTCCACATAGGAGAAATTTCATTCGAAGATTAGGTCGAACTTACCGCATTAAAAAGGCTTATAACTGAATTCGCAGGACTGCGATATACTGATAACTTGTTCAGAGACTTATTATGTTAGGCCTTTCATGAGAAAAGTCAGCTTTTGTTTCAGAGTCAAGTTGACGGTTGGAATTAATTATATGCTCCCGGCAGGACAGGCGCATAGGAAATACCCTGTCCCCCGAAATAAAGACAGCCTTGCGCTGAATTCCAGGTGGGCTAACTATTTCCCTATCCTAACCCTTACCCAAACTTTAACCTTAACCGTAAGTTCCCTGGAATCTAGCGCGTGGCCTCTGTTCCCATATCCTGCCGGGTGTCCATTTGAGCAATCCCTGGTTAGCTGACTTCTGCTTAAGTGATGTTGAAAATGCCCCTAGAAGACAGGACACCTGCAGCCAGGGCCTGGCTTTGACGTAAGTCAGTGGCTGGTAACGGTTAATAGACCCTAAACGGTCACGCAAAAGTGCGCGATTTGGGTTGCCTTCGTGGGCTGCAGACCTGAAGGTTTGAGGTAAAACAAAGTGTATATTTCTCTTCTGAAATCAGGATCGGTCATTGCATGTCATTCTTCTGTGTCTCACTCGTATATTTTAATAACCAGTAGTACTTTTCCGCAAATAGGTCTCATGACTTTAGATGCGATGTTCCTACAGGTGAATATAGGCTTTTCGTATGGCTAAAATTCTTGTGAGCATATTGGAGCAAAGGATTTTCATCTAAAACACCCCTTGGGAGGATGCAACGGGTTGGAGATTTTGAAGTGGCAGTCGACCACAAGAGTAAAGATTGTGCGAGGCAACTGAAGAGGACACATATTTCGTACTTTAAGCTCCACGGACGTTGTCCCAATCAGCATCATGGATTCTGCGCTCCAAACTTCGAGGTGAACAGAACTTGTGAGGAGAAACCGCAGGAATCTCTCATCTTCTCCCAGTCGAAGAAACAGTGGGTCTACTTTGAAGGAAACCTGCGAGAAAACAGGTAACTATGCTACAGAAATTTACTGATGTTATATTGAGAAAAAAGATAATTTGCCTTTTTTTACATGTCCTTGTAGGACAGTGCTGTAACAAAATAGACAAATTTGAGCTTTTTTATGACAAAGAAGGCAAAGTAAGTGAAAGGTTTCATTAAAAACTTCTGAAAATAACGAGGAGTCGTCAGTATCATTTCCATTTTTTGAACACGCTCTCTATGTATGATTTTACATGACGAGATTCTTTGGTAACAACTTCCTTGACGCTGTTCATGCTTGAAGTTACTTTAAAACAAGCAAGTAAAATAAGCAGATTTCGATTGGTTTGACGTTTGCTGGGAACCGAACTTTTAAATGTTTAGTCCTTGTATACCGATAAAGTTAAAAATTGCAACTTTACTTCTAGGCCGAATTAGCTCTCGATATATTTCCCGACTGGAATTTCTAAAAACGTCTACCGTAAGAACATTACCTAAAACAATTTTTCTTGAAGCGTTCCGACCAACAATCAGCGAATTCGCAACCACCTTCAGAGACTGAGCGAGAAGGAATCTGGTCACACAAGACGTTTGTGAGTGGGATTCTACTCCATTAATACGGTCGGAAACTTTCCAAATCTCACTCGTATACTACCATTATAGCCTTCATATACTCATTTGTGTCTGTCACCAGACTTTTGGTTTCACTTCACTTCTTCGCTTTAAGTTAATTTCTTGTCCTACTTTAAATTTAGGTCTGGCTTATATCTTATCCCATTTTCGCTTCTCCGGTTTCTTCTCTTTCCCCCTTCTCCGATCCCTCTTATTTTCATTTTCTTCTACACATTATTTTTTCCTCATCTTCTTAACTCTCGGTTTTTAAATTTTTGTCTCATTCTATTCCGTCGTAGATTTCGCTGTCTTCGGTTTTCTCATAATCTCTCCTGCTCCTGAAGTAAAAAAAGTCGGTAAATGATTTTTCAAACGCAAAACTGGTAATTTTTTGTTATCCTTCTTTAGCCAATTCAGCCTCTCAAAGAATAAGTGAGCTAATTTGACCTGAATATCCAATTCACAATGGAAGGTAAACACAGACAACTGACTTCCCTTCCTCGCTTTCCTTAAACACCGGTGTGCGACTGGACTTCCGCGAACTACTGTATCCAGAAAGGTCAGCAGTATAAATCAACTACTGGACTTCAACAGTAACCAGCATACCTGCGTCCGGACTCTATTCCAAAGAGTTGAAACATATTTCAGCGTGCCAGACATAACCTTGATAAATTCTTTCAAGCTACTGGATACCCAAGCTATTAAAGCAAGCAAAGTCGACGGAACAGACAACTACAAAAATGACACCAATCCAACATCTGAGGGCACATTCT
The DNA here is from genome assembly GCA_017591395.1 of Schistocephalus solidus. NCBI lineage: Eukaryota > Metazoa > Platyhelminthes > Cestoda > Diphyllobothriidea > Diphyllobothriidae > Schistocephalus > Schistocephalus solidus. Next base: position 219,349 of record WEDG01000073.1, on the reverse strand, counting down.
CTACTTAAAACGAGTCTCCGAAGCAGTAACTCGACTTTGAAAACCGGCCAGAGTTATCATCTGCCATCAAACCCAGGTGGCAATTATTTGCCGTGTAATTCAACCAAAGAACAGACTGTCCCCTACCGAAACTTCGACAGTTGCTTACTAAAACGTTTGTAATGATGGAGACTGCAACCACGTCGGCGAAATCGGACGAAATTACAAACCCACCTACATGAGCCCCAACAAGCAACTTGTAGGTTAGACCCAAATTCGTAACTTGCAACTCATATCGGAGAAACTGGCCACCCTTTTGACCTCCAAGAAGCGACCAACACAAGCCGAGGCACTAAAGAACAGAAAAGTTCACACTTAATGCGTGGTTTTCAGATGCCAGATATATCAGCAGGCATCAAGACCTTCCTTTGGCTGGTCACACTGAACTGAAGACATGTGAAAGAAGATGGCTCCATGACGAAGCCGCCCGACGATGCGAAACGTTAGCGGCCGTCAAGCCCCATAAACATTCGCACGAAGATCAAGGCAGCAACAGAGGACACAACTCGATTATTCCAATGTCGACTAGTTCAGCCAGTTATTAAAATTGCTGATTTATATTTGGCCTTAAACGCTTTGAGAATGGAGAGTCAGCCAAAATCTTTGAAACGTCAACAAGAATGTAAATCTGTTCCAGGGAAAAATTTCAGGTTCTCAGATTAGCCAATCAGTAAATCGAATTTCTGCCATAAAAATTAGCATAAATTACGGACGTGGTACAAGTGCTGACAACAATCCAATTGAATCATATTACTAGGCAGAAATTTGGCATTCATTCACTATCAAACGCCAAAAGCCATCTCTTACGCAGTATCCTGGGGGATTTTCGATACTGGGCTTAGTTTGTGCATCCACCTTATTTCGGATCAGAAAAGCTTTTCCACCAACGAGTTGCGAAAATTCATTCTGGGCTTCCGACAGGCATAGGCTGAAAGAGCATCCGAGAAAAAGAATAAGAGCTCTCTTAAAAAAATAACAAGGCTAAAGATTAAATCGCAAAACGGAGAAGTAGCGCATACGCGGGAAAATAGAAGAAAAAAATAAGAGAAAAGTTTTCAAATGGCGTGGTGCACGACAATCACTTCCTCTAGAAGTAATTGGATCAGAACAAACAGTTACAATGATCCCTCCCCACGCCCACCCCACTCCCACGAAAGGTGAAAATCCTCACAGTAAAAGCTATATGTTAATATGGTAATTTTATAAATGTGAAACCCCCATAAACCTTCGCTTTCAGGGAAATTAACCACGTGCTCCGAGGGATAAGCCTCTAAGCCATCTGCCAATAGTGTCTCGTATATTAAGTTAGCTGAGAAAACCAACTGAGGAAGTCTATACTAGAAATAAAAAAAAACCGATTATCTGCATAACTCTGCGAACCAGCGCAATATCAATGATATTTAGGCATGATCGCATACAGAATCTGCTATAGAGTGGAGACACCAAGTTTGAAGCGCGATATATCGACAGCTTACTCTATATCACTTTGCTCACTCAGAGAATCCATGCTAATCTATTCATTCTTCCTCTTCCCTACACAAAACATGACTTTTTTCCGGTCAATTTAGATCATGGATCCTTTTTAAGAAAGAACTAGAAATGCACATTCCCATGCTGGTTCAGTAATTGAGCTCGGATGCAAAAATCGGAGGATGGACGCTGAGCAATTTTTTTATATCGGCAATTCCTGCTCAGTGAGGAGCAGCGATTTTTGAAATTAAGAAGTTGGAAAGGGAACTTACAATGGCGTCGTCGTTTTGGGGAATCGGTAGAAGCGAAAGGCAATGAGGATCTCCAACGATGCATTGAGAGGAGACGCAAGACTCAGCGAATTTCTAAAAAAAAACATAGTGACTGAGTACGGAGTTCCTTCATCGGTTGCTAAGGTTCGCCAATTTAAGGTATCTCTATTCCTTAAGCACATCAGTGTCATGTCAGCAAAGACTGAATTAATTACTGCTAAAGTGGAAGAAACAAATCGCGCCTCGTGTAGAGGGACAATCCGTGACATCATGGAGGCCGGCTAGATCAGGCATGATCTCAGCCGTAACAAGTACAAGTTCAATTTCCCCCGACTCAAGCCAATGGACCAGAGCTGCAGGCAGACACAATCGCTAACAAAACTGAGGAGCTCGTATACGCGTGTCGTGCACGACCTGGTACCCACAATGTGTGCCAGGCCATTGCGAAGGTGGGTCAAATTGCACACCAGACTGCCGCCTTGGCACACGCAAAAAAACGTAACAAACAATTCGAAACGCAGGAGCTTGAGGCTTAAAACGTAGTCGTCCTTCCAAAGAACCAGAAGATTTAAAAGACACAGGAAATCTCCAACGATGCATCCAGAAGAGCCTGCCGAGCTCAAATAATTTCTAAAGCAAATCGGGTAGTGGCATGCTATCTTTCACTGTTGCCTACCTCCTTTCGACGTTTACCACAACTCCACAGTGATTGTCTCCGGCCAGTGTTGCGTCTGTACTTTTTCAGTTCAGTTTTATTAAGGGAAAGGTAGACGAAGTTTTTGAACTCCCTATTGGTTTCACTGACATTGCAAATTAAAAAATGCTGACACATAATGAACGTTGGACAAGGGGTTTTATCCCCGTCACTCTACAAGGCATCGGACGAAGCAATTATAAAATAATATTACTAAAAAATAGCGAGTAGAATGTTCTAAATCACGTAAATTTGTGAATGGGGATATATTAGGGAAATGTTTTAGTTTCTTAAGTCGTGGTGGTACACATGGCTGTACTGGTCAAACTTCGGCTTGAAAATGCCAACGGATGGGGACATGATGATGTCCGAAGGCAGAGCATTCCAGGCCTTAATCACGCTGTTGGAAAAGAAGAACATTCTTACGTCCTGTCTTGCGCCAGTCACCCGTAGTTTGGTAGGATGTCCTGTCAAAGTATTGATAGTGGCTAGCTCAAAGAAGTCGCCAGATGCAAGGTAACAATCCAGACACCGCAGCAAGCCAGGAGAGGCCACCGGGAGAGGGAAAAGAGGGAGTAAAATCAATCCAGTGTAATGCCTCCTTACGTTACACCAGAACATCCCTCACTATAGTAAAGTTGACGCGCTTGGAACTATCACGACGAGCTAGGTACAGCTCGACCATTTTTATCGAAGATGTCCAGCTTCTGCCCCGCAAAATGGTGGGCGCAGGGACGGTGACTGAATTAATAATAATAGACTTACGCTGCATCTTCTGCACTATGCCCTCCCTCATCCACCTGGACCCACTGTCGTGCCAATGTCAAGAGCACCAGAGGCAGAATCGGGCGCAATGGCTGACATAGTTAAACAACCAGTTCACGTGGGCCACAAACGCACCCGATCCGCGCAAGATGGACCAATATTTGACAGAAACAAGAAGGCGCATCTTGAATCCCTATTGAGCAGGAGCGCACTATGAGCCGCACGATACAGGGGCCATTGCAGCCTGACTCTCCATCCTGAGAGGAGGAGGAGGAGAAGGAGGAGGAGAACCAAGTTGTCCCGTCAGTTGGCAAGCCGTACTAGTTTAACAGCGCATCAGATTGCTTATAGTGAGGAATATCTGTTGAAGAGCCACGGAGTCGACATCAATCCCTCTTCCCTCTGCCAGGCACCAGTCCACTGCCCGAGCCTGTCAGCCCTCTGATGTGTAGTGTGGTCGCAGACTCCTGACGGAACTGTAAGAGTCTTTTTTACGCGGATCACGTACGCCCCGGTCCCCCGCAAAACACACCAGGTTAACATATAATTGGGGTTGGCTGCTCGGATGTCATATGAAGTTGAGCCCTATGTTTGACACACGGAAAGAGAGCCAAAGACCACGCTCCCACTTACGTGAGCAGTGTCAACTCCGTTTCTGTGATGGGTTCTTTTAACCTGGCTCGTGTTTGTTGTGCGTCCTGTTAAGGAGATGCATAAAAATTGGGCTTGGTCTGTGACAGCTTACCACAGCATAGCATGGAGGTAGACATGGTCACCTACTATACCTCGTGGTTAAAATATGTCATTTTTTTCCAGTTTTCTCCCTTAGAGTTTTGCGATGGTGCTTTTATAGGAACGTGATCTGCTGTGCCCCAGAAAGGATTGAACAGGTGAGCATAGTTTACTAACCACTAACGCCAGGAAGCCAGACCTCACATTAGCTCACATTAGTTTTTTTTCACTGTCTGCTCTTTTTCAACTATGTTCCACTATGTTGGCCTCGCCAACATATCGAGATACTATTTTTTTGATACCACAACTCGTATGTACAAATAGGGAATTCAAAGGTGACTCACCTACATCTCCCTCAAATATACTGATACTGATACTGATACCTTCAAAAGAGGCACCTGAGATGTGTGAATCTCGAGGTTACGAAGGGAGACGCTCATAAAGAAAGATTAACCGGAAGAGGAGCTGGCGATAACCATGCTCGGTCTATTTTATGAATTGTGTGACAAAAAATATGTCTGTTTATCAGCTGAGTCGGAGTCTACTAGCGTGCGTGCGTGAACCTGTCTGGTGTGTCCACCGTTTGCAGCTCAGACATGGATCAAAGAAATATAGGCCTTAGGCCTTGCCATAAAATGTACCTTTGGACATTGTTCTGCTGGATTTATTACTGTGAGGGAAGCGCTGATGTGTCATCAGGATGGACCGCCCAATGCTGGTCTCATCAACCAACCCACATATTCGGACGGATAATTGGTGCATGAAAGAGAAGAGTGGGACTGACCGTGAGGAATGCACCTCCACTGCACGTCAGTGCATTTGACACACTTGAATCTACCGCGACGCTTTGAGAGGCGGGGCTTGAAAGCCTGCAACCTGATTCAATAACTGAGTCCTTTTCAGAACTGAGGTTTAAGAAGTATTGGCTCCTCTTTAATTTGGCCTTTATGGTACCATCACTTATTAAAACCTGTAATAGTTTCTGTGAACCAGATCCTGACTGGCAAGCACAGATTACCTGTGCAACATTGTCGGTCACTGCGCTCGACCTCACTTCCACGTAACTTGACCTTGCCATCAGAGCAACATGAATGAGGGACGAGGGAGTGCGGCAGATATTGCAAAAGTCAAATCTGACCATAACACATCTCACGCGCATGTCACCGTTCTGGGGTCAATCCATAGGGCAAACAGTGGACTTCATCGTCCCCCACGGCCAAACAGTCCTGTGATGATGATGCAGAGCAAAGCCAATGTATCCGCTGATTGAGTAAACATCTGTAGCCTGCAGGCGTGATTTGGACCATTACCGGCACTAACCAGAAAAACATTCATCTGCGCATCCCTATGTTTTTGGCTGTTGTGGTCCTAAGTCTACCTCCACCTCAAGAATAATTCACGTGGGTACTTGAAGCGGTAAGAATATAGTTCACAAGAGTCAATTTCGTCATATATGGTCGCATCTTGTGGGTGGCTATTGGAAATACTCAGTTTTATAGGAGTGGCATCTGCACTGTGATGGCCAGGCGTGGTTTATGAGTAGTTGCATCCGTCCGCAAATTCCGCTGCTACATAAACGTTTCCCATTTATTGTAAAATCTATTTCGGTTACACTACTCAGGAATCATGTCCGTCCTTTTTCCAAAATACCTTATAAAAGTCAATGTTTTCATAAGTATTTCCACAAGTATGCTTCTGTGCATTAAAAGACGAAAGCGAACACAAAAAACTTGCAGGCATTTCCTGCTTGCGTCATTATCACTCACACGCTCAAGGCGAGGAACTGAAAGGTAATTTTATTGCAAGCCAACATGTCAGCGAGTTCCTTTTTCATGGAAAACGATCCAATGGGGTCGTCCGTCTCAGTTGGATCCACTATTTCTGGTTCCTTTCCCGTAGAGGACAATATTGGCTGGAAACCTGATAACGAAAGGAACTTTGTAAGAGTCATTTTTTTCCTCAGTTAAAAATTCTATTTTCGAGGCAAAAATTGAGCCATCGGCACTTCAACAACGCCTGGATTAGATGTATCCACTTGGGTTGTTTATAATCAGGACAGACTTCGATTTCAGTAATATGTTAAGTTGCGAAAGAGGCCATTTGAATTCGTAGATACGGAGAATCTGCTCTGAGAAGCGTTTAAAGTTCGCCTTAGTTTTATGTCATAGGAGAAAAAAAATTAGTTCGGGAATACTTCGCTACGAAGGCCTTCATTCATAAAACCCAAGACGTTTTGCGTAAGCACTTTGTTTACACAAATGACCATAAATTACCCTTATCTGAACATGGAAAAGAAACAGAGGTGTAAGATCATGAAAAAACATACTCTTCTCTATCCATTCTCGATAAAGCATGCCTAGGGACAACTTCGACAGTACTTTATAGGTTCTTCATAGTAGGGCGATATTTTGGGACCGTCATTGGATCGATCGTGGGTGAGCATGGAGTCCCAGATGTCGGGTCTATCGGTCGCTGTCTCAGCGACCAAATGCAACGAGCATGGACAAGCGTACCAAATAAGACAAGCACGTGAAGTGACCTTATTCATTTGAAACCGGTAAGGCGTTCATGTATTTTTTTGTAAACTCGGGATTTTGGTTTGGTGTTGGGCCTAATGGGGTTTGCAGCGCAACCTGGCCGATTGAACAGAGGAACCAAGGGTTCACATGCGGAAGAGTGACAGCTGATTACTCGTCTATCAGTTTATCGATCGAATGAATTGCACATATGTGCTTCACTGAGTGAAATATGCAAAGAGTTATCACCCACCGTGTGGCGAGTCGATATGGTCTTTCCTATGGAGCAGTCTAGCCATCCTTCATCAGAATGCTGTAACTGGGCTGTCTGTTAAATAAGTAGATCGGAAGATGTTGCCACGCGGCATCTTCCAGGACAACACTGCTGTGTAGCAGCAAACATACTGTGTCAAAACAGTTCAGACATGCCAGTTACTATTTACTTCCTCGTCTTCTTTCCCCATGACGTCCGTATCCCATTGGACAGATGTGCAATCGTTTGAGATTCAGGGTTTGAGAACTGGAACCACACCTCGACAAAATCCCCTCCATGGTGCAGACACAGTTGCAGCACGTTAAGCTAGATAGGCCTGTGATCGACATGCCAAAGGTAGCTCATACTACTTGTGTGGGATCAATCAAATATTAGCCATTTGACACAGTTTACCCGCAACCTTAGAAGAGCATTACCAAGTTATCTGTGATGTCTATTGCTTGATTGTATTGTTCACAGAATACTTTTAGTAGACACAGATGATGGCCGTGCTAAGATTTAAAAAGTTGTGATTCTTCTGAACGAAATAAACCAAATTATTAATATAAAGGCAAAGATAATTGTACGGCCGCCTACCTGGCATTGCTACTCACTGGATTAGAAAACGAGGAGGGCGTAAAAGCGAGCTCAGGTATGGTCAAGCAGATTTCCGCCAAAAAACCAAGACAATTGAATAAGAAAGAAGCAAACAAAACACAATTACTTAATAAATTTAAGTCAACGATATTTGCAACCAGTCAGGCAACCATATAAATCATTCCCACAAATCTGATTTTTTGAGGTGGAACCAAACAATGCCCGATGCCACGGGTTTTGGATTGGGGCATTAATTTCGTACGAAGTGATAATCCTACTATTGACTAGTTAACTTATGAACGCTCGACAAAGATTACAGAAAGGCAGGAGCTTCCAATGCTTTTCGCACACTTATGGGTGACCGGAGCGCTTTTTTTGGCCAGCAGCATATGTGCAGGTTTCTGACTGAGCTGAACCTCACCTGTCGTCTGTCAGGGCGGTTGGCGGCCCGTCGCGCTTACCATTGTCTCAGTAACGGAGCTCAATGGTATCGCTACTATGTGCAGCTACGGAGCACCTTCCAGTTGCAGGACTCAGCTGTCTTGCGCGAGCACACTGTGATTCCCACAGTCCTTTTCAACCCGGTCATACGTCATTGCCTTTGCTGAATAAAGCTCATTTAATCAACCATTGAGACTGTGCGTACGTACTTTCAAGTATCCTTTTGCATAGACTGTCTATATAATTTCTACTTGTAAATTCTTCACAGCCACTTGTGCGCCAATTCTGCTAACAGTGTAGCACCGTGAATCGACAATTTTTGCCGTGGGTACTAAACCACTGGTGTCGTGTTTTGGGAGAAAAACTGATCCTCGCGGCGTCATTAGTCGTCTGGGACTCCATTTAGAGTATGAGGACTATAGCACTCTAGTTGTCCAAAAAAGATAGTAATTCGTCTCTAGTTGGACAGAGATTGCGTGGGAGGCTCGACAGTGAGGACGGTTGTCTCTTCTTCCTGGTTTGGACACCAAATGTCTTCATTCACGCTCCCTTCCCCAGCGAACTGCGATCACGGCAGATGGCGAGAAAAATGTCCTTCCGTGTCGGATAACATCCGCTGTATAATACCTCTGTTCCCGAGGACGTGTTTATAGGTAACCGACTTTCCAGGTTGATTTTCAACCACACCGGCGCTTTTGAGTCCGTCTCATCCGTAAATGCTTATTCGCCAGACTCGACAGTCTGCAAATTTCACGGTCGGTCTCTACTGAGAGTTGTTTCCCTACTTGTCACTTGTGATCGAATAGTGTTGCCAGTAACTAGACTACAAGACAGGCTCCGCCTTCCGGGAGTTCGGGTAGTCCATGCTTGGAGTACTGCGGTTAGATAGACGGGCTATTAGCATCTACGCTGTATTAAGTGAATTGTAACCAGAAGCTACACGTGTAGGGTTGGCGAAAAAGTCCTTGATGAGTTTGGTTTCCTATAACAGCATTTTTTCAGTTCAGTTCAGTTTTATTAAGAGAAATATAGGCAAAGCCTTTGAGCTTCCTATTGATTTCAATGACACTGCCAATTAAAAAAGGCCAACATATAATGGACGTTGGACAAAGAGTTATCTCCCCGTCACACTACAGGGCATCGGACAAAACAATTATAAAAAATATTACTCAAAAATTGGTAGTAGTATGTTCTATAAGGCGAAAATTGTGGATGAGAATAGGTTTCAGGTTTTAGGTTCTGATGTCGTGGTGGTACTTATGGCTGTACTGGTCTAACTTCCGCTTAAAAGTGTCAACGGATGAGGACCTAACGATGTCCGCAGGCAGAGCATTCCAGGCCTTAATCACTCTGTTGGAGAAGAAGAACCTTCTTGTGTCCAGTCTTGCGCCAGTCACACGTAGTTTAATAGGATGTCCTCGCAAAGTAGTGGTAGTGGCCAGCTCAAAGAAGTCGCCAGAGGCAAGGCAACAATCCTGACCCCGCAGCATGCGAAAAGCTTGTATTAGGTCACTGCGTAGCTGTCTATAGTCCAGAGGAAACAGATCAAGATTGGACAATCGTGTCTCGTAGGGCAGGAAGCTTTGTCCTCGAACAAGCTTGGTTGCACGTCTTTGGACCTTCTCAAGGGTGTTGTTGTCTTTGACAGACCACGGTCTCCAGGTTTGTATGGCAAATTCCAATTGCGGTCGCATGAACACCCCGAATACCTTATTAAAGCACGATTTGTCGAACTTTGCAAACGCTCGCCTAATAAGATACAAGCTTGACATGGCAGATTTTGCTACTTTTGAGCAATGGAACGATGGCTTCAGTGAGGGCGTGATCCATACTCCTAGATCTTTCTGAGCCTCTACCTCTGGTAGCGGTGTGTCGTCCAGATAGTAAATTCTCTGGTGCTCGGTGCTGGTTCTGCCGAATCGCAGAATATTTCGCTTGATAGCATTGAATGGGAAGAGTCAGTTGTGCGACCATTCCTCGAGTCGATGCAAGTTCGCCTGTAGATTTGCTTCATCAGCTTCGTTGTGGATGACCTTCCAAAGCTTTATATCGTCAGCAAACATGGCGGTGTCACAGTCCAACCCAGTTACACAGTCATCAATGTATATGAGGAAGAGGATAGGGCCAAGGATGGAGCCCCGAGGAACCCCACTCTCAACCACCACCTCTGCCGATTGTTGATCGCCAAGACGGACAATCTGAGATCGCCCAATCAAGAAGTTTTCGATCCACTTCAAAAGCTTGCCCCTTATCCCAATACGGTTGAGTTTGTATAGGGGATGCTGGTAAAGCAGGCTATCAAAGGCCTTCTTGAAGTCTATGTAGACTGCGTGCACCACACTTCCTTCATCAACCGTTTGGGTCCATCGTTCCAGACAGTAGAGCAAATTGGTTAAACAGGACCTTCCTCTGCGAAATCCGTGCTGCGCATCAGAGAGAAGATGATGCCGCTACAGAAACTGCATCAGTTCACATTTAATGATTCGCTCCATAATCTTGCAGCATATGGAGGTGACTTACCAGCCTGTAGTTATTTACGGAAGCCCGGCTGCCACTTTTATGTATCGGGGGAATCCACGCGGTCTTCCAATCGGGTGACAATCTGCCTGCAGCAAGGGAGGCTCGGAAGAGTAGACACAGAGTAGACACAGAGTAGACACAGAGGTTCTGCCAACTCTACGGCCAACTCCTTCAACAACTTTACCGGTATTACATCAGGACCTGGCGATTTGGTTTCTTCCAGCTTCAGTTGTTCCGTCAGAACAATATGTTCTGTTATGACCACTGAGTCAATTGCCGGGATCTCGTCCGCACTATAGTTATCAGCCGTTAGATTGGCTTCTAGTAAAAACCGACTGAAAGAACTCAGATAGATGCTCAGCTTTTTCCTCGTCCTTGCAAAGTTTGACGCCTTCATCCGTTTTTAACAAAGGGATGGAGTCTTTATTTCGAGTGCGCTGCCTAATGCAGTTGTAGAAGAGCTTCGGGTTTTTTGCTGCATATTTTATCAAATTACTCTCGAAACTTTGGCGGGCTTTATAAACCAGGCCGTTACCCTGTTCCTCTGCGTCTTGCACTTCGTCAGCAATTCGACGGTCTTTTCCTTTAGATAAGTTTGCCACAGCTTTCGTTTACAGTTTAATTCACTCTTCACTTTGATCGTTAGCCAATGGGGCCTGCTGGTGCCATTTTTTTCGAATTAGGACAGTAGTTGGTGACAAGTCCCTGTAATACAGCCTTAAATTCCAACCAATCCTCGAGAATACACCCGGTTACTGTTTCATTCCAATCTAAACGGCACACATAAATTTTCATTTGAGTAAAATCTCCACGCCATAGGTTGCGTTTGACTGTGATGCTTCGATCGGGGACAGAGAAGAGTGAATATTCCCACTGTAGGACTACGTGATCACTTTTGCCCGGAGGGGGTAGACAGTTCACAACATCTACGCTGTCAGGCGCTTTTGTCAATACAAGATCCAAACAATTAGTTTGTTGCCACTCGCGTATTCTGGTTGGAGACAGGACGTTTTGAGCTAGGAAGCGTTTGTGTATTGCTTCTAGGAGGCGGCGATCGAAGTTTAAATCCGAGCCTGTTGCCGAGCTCAGATTCCAATCGATATTCGGAGGCGTCAAAGTTGCCCATAATCATGACTTCGGATCGACTAGCAAACGATTCTAAATCATCTTTTAGACTACTGTCTGACTGCGGATCGTTTCTCGGTGGTTGGTAGACCGTTAGGATCTCAAGTGCTTGGGGCCCCGGCGTTCTGATGGTGAGCCAGATGGCTTCAGTTTCACACGCGAGCTTTTCCTTTTTTTCTGACACGAGCAGGCCATATCTGACATAAGTCAGCACACCCCCACCATGACGTCCTGCTCTATCCTTTCTGAATAACTGAAAACCGGGGATAATAATTTCACGATCGTCCACCTTCGCGGTCAGCCACATTTCAGTTATGGAGATGATAGCTAGGGAAGTTTGGCACAAGTATATCTTACGCTTATCTAATTAAGGGAGTAGGCATTACTTGCGCTTGACTACTAGCTTTGTTGAGAACAGCTTTTAGTCAAAAGAGGATGGCCCCTCTCCACTAACTTTCCCCACCAAGATGGCCCACACAGTCATTTAGGGGAACAACATTCCAGCTGAATTTTCAGCTATGAATATATGCGCATTTGGCGGGTATCATTTACGCGCCACCTCTCTCCCCCCGGATAGGACAGGAGCTACGGAATACCCTCCCTCTCAGTTCAGGTGGCACTGTGCTAAATATCAGGGAGAGTTGAATTCGTCGAGGAACGCTTATTAACGAATGCAAGTAAATTTTCCGATGTGAACCGGCAAGACAACGAGCCCATGGCTCAATGTTTAGAGCGTTCGATTCCTGATCAACGGGACGCGGGTTCGATCCTCGGGTGTTGCACCACCTGAGATTGGGTATGACTGGCTGAAGACGGCTAATAAGCCAGAAATGGCCGTTAGAGGCTCCCTTGCCATTTCCGGCATTATGTATCTGCCTATCAGGGAGAGTGTCTATTCCCGTCCCTAAAACCAAAACTTAACTGTAATCCTAAGTTTAAACCTTACCCTAACCAGCTCTACTCGTAACTCTAAGCCCAAAGTAAATCCCAAATCAAAGTTCCTTGGAATCTTGCGCAAATCCACTTGTGTTACTGGACGTTCCCATTCCCTTGTTCATCTGACAATGAGGGAAGCATATAAGCTATCCATACGGCGCATTATTTTTATAAACAGGATTTTCAAGGGAATAAAAGGACACGAAATCAAACCACTTTCACGCGTGCAGCTACTCCACTAGTAGGTATTGTGAACAAGTTGGTGAAGAATAATGGAACCATCTTTCGGTGCCGTTCGAAGTAGTAAAAGCGAAGGACGACAACCAGCTCAGTTCTTCGACACTTGGTTTCAAGTACATCACTGAAGCCTTCCACGTAGTCTACGGGGCCCAATGAGTTGACAGAAGCCCCTATGACATTAGCCTTTCGAACAAGCAAAATGGACCATAGCCACGCTACGCAACTAGGTCTTCTACGTAGAGTAGCATTTCACCGTTTTCATGCCTCGAGGCACAATTTAGCATACGGCTGGGTAAGGTACCGTTTACCACGAGGTAGATGTTTTCGGTGCCTGCCTATCTCCACCTTTTGTGTAACGTCGGCACAGACCAAACGGACTTTGTAACATTTTCCCTTCTGAAAGACAACAGGAGGGAATTTTTTTATTCCCCTCCTCCCCCCAACAAGACACGGCAGTTCAACCGTTCTTTTCGACGATGTCCACTGTATGCTCCACAACAGGGAGGTGCAGGGACGGTACCTTGCGCTGGATTTTAGTGATAGCAGATTTGCATGGCGTCTAACTCACTTTCTGTTCCACTCCCCACCTGAGCCGGGTGTCAAGATAGAGTCAATAAGACCGGAGATGGGAGAGGATATGGCAATAAAAACGACTCGCACGTTGCGTTGTCGCCGATCGCGGCTTCGATAGACTCTTGTCCGGAAAGGTGTATGACTGAAAGTAACGCCAACTGTTCAGCTTAAATGTGTTGGGACTGACTGACGAGGGTTGAAGGTCAGTGCGCCCCTAATTTGGATCCTGGAACAACAGTAGCGTGTGTCACCTCTGATGAACCTAATTGAGAGCAATGTTGATGAATCATTCTATTGCGGACCTTAGGATGTAATAAGTCTTGTATACAGAGCTACCGTGAACGGCCCTTGAAGTTAACAAAGCGGTAATTTCAACAGCCGACTGAACCAAACTTAACACAGCAGATTTTCCCATCCGGGGTTGAGGCGCAGACGTTTGAAAACGAAAGAGTAAGCCGTAACTGGCCATGACTCTGTCCCTGGCCGTTGTTGGTAGTATGTTTTGATTGCAAGTCAGAGCTTCAACTGCCCCACATAAGCCCTCCAGCCGGTTTCGTCTTCTGGCTTCTTAGTCGTCATAAGCCAGCCATACTCAATCCCTGTTATTGGATCACCCGAGGCTCAAACACGCGAAGTCCAACACTCTAACCAACTGCGTCATGGACTCTAATCACTAGGATGCGAGTTTATCCTCGGATGGTGCACAACTGGAGTTGGGTATGGATAGTTGATGATGACTAATAAGTCAGAACTGGCCATTCCAGCCTCCGTTGTTTTTGTCAGTAATGTCACTCTGCTTATCCTACTAACTGTTGTGCAGCTGCCGGCGGAACTCAAGAGGGAACCCCAAGACAGTACGGGATAAGGTCACACAGTAACCGATCGGTGAGCGCCCACCCATCAGTTCCGTCTTTGTCTGCAGTAGATCAGTGCCAAAGGACTCACCAGATGAGTAGATGCGTGCGTAGGCCAGGCGAGAGAGACCAGTGGCGTTTCTGGGCGACATGGATGCAAAGGTTTGTCCCAGAACGCCAGGAATAAAGGGTGGGATGGCGAATTGCCTGGGATTCAGTGGTTCATACACCACTGGCAGCGGGTTGGCGTAGTTCTCCGCGTTAATCCACGGTCCGTAAAATAATTGGGGCGCACAGAAGGGAAATGGGGGGTAGTTCAGTTGTGGCTGACTACGCATAAACTGCGGCTGGGCGCATTGATTGAACTGGTCGTATGTACGGGCCAGGGCGTTGGTTTGGTCGATGTGAGGCGGTAAGTCCGGGGTGTTCCACCCGTTCTGACTGGCTAATTTTTTTACTGGGAGCGCTTTGGGCATATCGGGTGCAGGTGAGGTGGTCGGCAACCTGAAAAGTTGGAAGTGCGACACAAGCGATTTGAACTGACAAAACTGGCCTACCAGGATAAGTCAGGTTCATGCAAAAATTTGGAGCTGAGAATCGAAGGATGCAATAAAGGGAAAGGTGTGAGGATGCGTTGAAAGGGACACATGTTATCAAAAAGCACTCGATAGGATGCTCTAGCAGTTTCATTCGCAACAATTACTTTTAACTGGCTACGAGGAACTGATGAAACCTGGAGCCTAACATAACTGTTTCATTGAAGATGTGAAATGTACTACCAAAATATTAATAGTAACAATAATAATAACAGTAATCAGCATCAGGTTAAATGAAAGGCCAGAAAGGATATCCATAAAGTCGAATCTTAGAAAACCAAGTCGCAGAGAGGATGTGTACCTGATAACCACTGAGTCTGTTACCAGCCAATTTCTGAGGTTTGAGACAATGGCTTGGAAGGTTGCCAATTGATGGGATAACAAAGTCCCGCTCTAAAGGGAGTGTTAGGCATCAGTGCCTCCTGCAGAAGTTTTCTGCAGTAACAGAGTGGCAGCAGCGTGAACCACCCCGCCCGCTGATAATGTTCTCCCCTCCTATGCGGCGCAATTTAAGTGCAAACGCGATAAACATCAAGCTCCTCACTTACAAGCCACACGACAGTTCGACCGTCGTAGTCCGACGATGTTAACCGTATGCTCCATGGGAAAGTGTAGCAGGGACGGTGACATGCGCGTGATTTAGTTTAAAGTGATAGTAGACTTGCGCTGCATCTACCGCACTCTCTCCTCCTCCCCGGTGTCAAGACAGAGTCAAGAAGACCGGAGGTGGGAGAGGACGCAGGTGGCTGGCGCGGCTGGGTCCCTTATGTCCTAGCCGCCCCTAGGCGTGCCACCACACCTCCATGTTCGGCATTTTTATGGGAGCGCAACCCGAATAACGCCTGCCGTGCACTAGTGTGGCCCCGTGTTGGTCCAACGCATCTACCACGTGGCACATTTAGGGACGGTGACTTGCGCATGATTTGGTTTAAAGTGATAGTAGACTTGCGCTGCATCTACCGCACTCTCCTCCTCCCCACCTGAGCCCGGTGTCAAGACAGAGTCAAGAAGACCGGAGGCGGGAGAGGACGCAGGTGGCTGGCGCGGCTGGGTCCCTTATGTCCTGCCGCCCCTAGGGCGTGCCACCACCTCCATGTTCGGCATTTTGTTATGGGAGCGCAACCCGAATAACGCCTGCCGTGCACTAGTGTGGCCCCCGTGTTGGTCCAACGCATCTACCACGTGGCCCATTTAGGGACGGTGACTTGCGCATGATTTAGTTTAAAGTGATAGTAGACTTGCGCTGCATCTACCGCACTCTCTCCTCCTCCCCCACCTGAGCCCGATGTCAAGGCAGAGTCAAGAAGACCGAAGGCGGGAGAGGACGCAGGTGGCTGGCGCGGCTGGGTCCCTTATGTCCTAGCCACCCCTAGGCGTGCCACCACACCTCCATGTTCGGCATTTGTTATGGGAGCGGAACCCGAATAACGCCTGCCGTGCCCTAATTTGGCCCCCGTGTTGGTCCAACGCATCTACCCCGTGGCCCGTTTAGGGGGCGGAATTACAAGCCACACACACATACACACACACCCAGTCACGTAACCAGCACTATACTTACCTATAAGTACAGTACATGCAATAAATAAGTAGAATAACAAAAGTATGAGGAGAAGGGGTTATAGTCAGGGGTTATAGTCTAGTCATATAGGGGCAAGGGATGGGGAGGGAAGGGGGAAAGTGTACCACTTTTATCTAGGTTACTGCTTCGTCGCTGTGACGCGACGTGGTAGGAGGTGCGAACGCAGATGTTGACAGCTGTAAATAATTAAAATTTTCGCGAGTAAGGCTCTTGTAACGGATAAAACAAACTTCAAAGTTCTCAAGAACCAACTATTATCTCATTTTCTCCGTTACTGACCGAAGGGGGAAAGTCGAGTCTGCTAAACTTATCAAAGCATTTGAGGTGGCGTCGATCCTTATGTGCTCTCCACTCGACATGGTCAGCGAAATGGTGCCTTAATGCGGAGATCCCCATATTTGAGCATCTTACAGGACTATTCGAGTTCTGTCGTGACATCCTTTTTCACATGAAGGCCTGCAGCATACTCCGCGCAGTCGGACTGATGACAAATGACAGCCTAATGCCTCTTAGTATCAATTCCTACAAGGAATGCTCTTCGATAAGAAAAAGTATTTACTTACGCGGCTAAGTTGCTTGTCTGCACAGTTTGAACTGCCTCTGGCTCAGTGGGCTAGAAAGTTAAAAAAAGGTAAACTTGAAGTTGAAAGCGACGGTGGAGGGGGGGAGGGGGTGCTCAAGATGTGCGGCAAGTAGAGGAACCTAAAAAATAAACTAAAATATATTGCTGGTTGTTGAATCTGGTGTTATTCATAGTTTAAAAACTCCACTGAGTATTAATCCCGGCAGGAAGGTACCTTTATCTTTCCCGCCATTGTGAGGACCGGCAGGACCTAGGAATAGGACCCAATCGTATAAAGTGGCCTTGTGCTATATTCCTGAGCTAGAGCTAAGGTTAAGTTAGGGTAGGGTAAGGATTAAGGTGAGGGTTACAGTTAGCATTTGGGTCAGATTTAAGGTCAGAGTTAGGGTGTTAAGGTTAGGATTATGATAGGGGAATACGTTCTCTTCCTGCAATCAAGCGCAAGACCATCTGCATTTCGGGGGCGTTCTTATTCCTTCATCTTACCGATAAATATCAGTCCTCCTTTTTTGCTCTTCTTATAAGGAAGCAGTGGAAGGTGTTGATGTGCTGTTTAAATGTATATTCCCGATAATCAGACACATTTGTAAAGGTTGTACTGCGTCCGCTTTAGGAACAATTAGAAAATTGTCTACATTCCCCGCGTGAAGTGAACTGATTTCCAGGACGGAAACCAATCTCCCCTTTGAATGGAAGGTTGGACTGGAGTTCTAACGAGTTGCCACAGCTTTTGACCGAGGAAAAGCAGTGATTGATTTGGCTTGACAGTGAACAATGAGCCAGCTATGAACACTCAAATTGCCTAATAGTTACTAAAGGCAAGTCCCTTGAGTATAAAATTGGTCGTATTATTCAACTACTCATACAGCTAACGGATAAGCCGTAATATCTTAGGAAAGTGAATAGACTTACACTTCAAATTAGTGTACCACTAAGAGTTCTCCTCTTACACCCTCCTCTAACCCCTTCAAGCAAGTTTAGACATCTTAAAATGATGCAACACCCGGGAGACATTCATCTACTTTATCAGGAGGTTTCCGCTCTAATATGCCTAGGGGTCCCAAAAATATAATGCGCCTTCCGCATTTTACGTACATTCAGTCAGGATTTCCTTTACGTTCAACAAGTAATTGTATTGTACGTAAAAATTTCCTTGGATTCACAGATCCCTTCCGGATTGAGAAATGTTTTATAAATAGTAAAGAAGAAGAAGAAGACTTTTAGCTCGGCAAAACCATGTTTTTATTCACCTGACTGAGTTCTCATCGGAGGCCCAGGTGTCAATCAATTCCAGGTTTGTCTTGCTTCTGGCGTGAGCGGTTATAGTCCTGGCTGCGAAGTTAAACTTGTGACCCGCTTTGGCAATTTTAGCAGCCGCTTGTGATAGTCCGTGACCCCTTCTCACAGCCAGCTTATGTTCGTGTATGCATGCGTCCAGTCTGCCCTGTGTAGATACGACCACAGTTTAGCTACGGGATGCGATACTTTACACCCGACTGCTCACTAGAATTTAATCGGTCCTTAACTTGCATGACCCTGCTGCGCATGGAAGCTTTGGTCCGGTGTACAATTCGGACACCTAGTCCCGCATCAATTTGCTCGATCGCCTCTGTCCCGTCACCTTCGGACTGGCGTGACTGATGTTTGATTCATCCCTGCCCCCAGAGCAATTGTTTATTAAGTTGTCACTTGTAGCTCTGACGATGGACACCGGTAAGAGTGCAAAAGTTCACATGTACAAAGACATGATTCAGGCGACCGAACAATCTTCGTCTTTATTCATAGCTACATGTAGAATGCGAAAATTTGCCTCAATTCGTGTTTTATCTTATCAAGTTACCTTATTAACGGGAACATTACGTCAAGTTTTGTAGTTTCTTCTTCAATCAGGAAACTCTTCGTTGGCAGACGACGCAGACCTCATCAAACACCTGCAGAAATCAACCTCGAAAGCTGTGAACGGGATGAGGCCATTTTTTTCTATTGAACTATCTCCTTGAGCTGACGAGTATGCGTAGATAGCAAGAATAATACGGGGCTTCATAACTTGTTGCTTTCCGTGAGACAGATGCGGTAAATGTTTTAGTAGATTCACAAGCGACAATGGTTTTTGGAAACACAAAAGCAAATGGAACATTTAAATGCGAGGCAATACAACAATGCCAAACAGTTTGAGGTTTGAAATCAACTCCGCAGGCGGGTGTAGAAGCAGGTTAAGCAGTAGATTCTGATGAATAGTCCGCGTATTGGCGACTTAATCGGGCTGAGTACGATCACAACACCGTCCATTACCAAAAGATTACGCACAGGTAAGCAATTCCAGCAAAGAGTGACGACTTACACAGACAGAAACGCTGAGATGTTGAAAAAAATCGCGGAATTTCACAGCATGTACCTCAGGGAACTTGATGACGGCTAATAATCCAGAAATGGCCATTCCGGTCTCCCTTGTCTTTGTCGGTTTCACATTATCAATATATATATATATATATATATATATATATATATATATATATATATATATATATATATATATATATATGTATATATAGACCTGGCCGTTGAATGTGAACGTCTTAATACACAGTTCTAGGAGTTCGATGATATGCGCTCGTTTGAGTTTTTGGTCGGTCTCGTCATTGGCAAAAGAAGGGGACGCCAATGTGCTCACCTCTGTCTGGAATAATTGCCGAAGCATTTCTGCAGAGGCTTGAGCAGCTGGTCTTCAGCTCGTACCCCCCGAAGTTCTGGGCCAGATACGTCGACGACACTTTCTTCATAATCAAGAGGAGTCACTTGCAAGCTTTTAAGACATTGTTGAATTCAATCTTTCCCGACATCCACTTTACTATGGAAGAAGAAGTCAACAATCAGTTGCCCTTCCTTGACGTCCAAGTTACAAAGCTGGCAGACGGGAAGATAAGGAGAACGTTCTACCGTGAGGCAACAAACACGAAGCGCAGCCTCAATTTCCGAAGAAACCACCCTGTTGGTCACAAACGCAGTTGTGTCAGGACCCTCTTCCGACGTGTCCAAAGACACTGCAGCGACGAGAGTGGGAAGAAGGAGGAGATGGAACACTTAAATGCCCTTTTTACAGCCAACGGTTATACAAAGTCCTTCATCCGCAAATGCCTCAGGAAGCCTCAGTTTGAGCGGTTGAACGAAGAAAAGCCCAAGTTTTGGCTCATAATCCCCTATGTGAGGAACGTTTCAGAGGGGACGGCAAGAATCCTAAAACCTTTCGGGATTGGCGTGGCTCATAAACGAGAATGCACCATCAGACAGCAAGTCATAAATGCCAAAAGACCCGCTATCAGTAACAGAACAATCAGCAGAGGTCTACAGCATACCATGCCAAGATTGTGATGCAAGGTACGTTGATGAAACTGGCAAGCGCCCGGGCACAATGCTGCATGAACACCGACTTGGAATCAACCACAAAGACAAGTTGTCTTTGGTTTATGGTCACGCACAACAGCTGAACCAAGATTTCGCCTTTGAGAAAACGAGGATGATTGGCCGAGCCAACGAGAAGATGGTCACACTGGTGCTCGAGAATTGGTCCTCGACTGGCACACTCAACCGAGCTATAGACTTACATCCCGCCTACCAGGCACTTCGTACAAGGCTGGGATCTGTTCGGCCAGGGCCAATAAGGCAAACGAGAACACGGAACCGAAAGCCCACGCTCACATAAAAGCATGGTGGCGGCCGAAGGTCACGTGACCAAAGTCAAACACTGCCTCAACAATGCGCCCGTAAAACGGAGAACAACTCACGAAAGCAGCAACGACTTATCAGTCTGCTGATTGACGTGGGGGAGGCCAACAGGCACGCTGCCTTGCCTAAACTTACGACGGCTCCAAAGGGGACAGCGGTCACGCGAGCCCGCTGGCGTTCAACCTCGGGGAGGTCTAAAGAAGTCAGCAGCGAACGGGCAGGTCAAAGTTCACGCGTCCACCATGGATATAATACGAGGAACGCGGCAAGACGGACTAACTCAAGACCACCAGGCGCAGCAAGCAATATAATCTGATGACGGAAGCGATAAGGCTTTCGTAACGTCAGTAAAAATACAATAAGGTCCATGACCTCGTCCCCTCTTCTTCTTCGTCTTCTTCAGGAGACGATAAACGCGATAAGATAGCGGGACCTCGAATCTTTACACATATTCATATATATATATATATATATATTGCTAATTGAAACAAAATGCGCGTCGGGCATAAATCAGAAGAAGAGGCGATCACGGGAACAATAGGTTTAATATCCTGACGTTTCCATCAAGATTCCATCGTCGGAGGTAGGTTCAGTACGGCGCCTCACGAGTATTTATGGGTTCTGAACATGCTGGCTCTACAGCTATTCGTGCAGGATGCACTGCAGGGGGTGGGGAGTTAGTTGCTGTCCTGCTGATCATTGATTTTCTCCCTCGCCTCGCCTCGCGGGGCTGTGTCGGGGTGGCAGAGTGTCATTGACCTCGTCTGCATTGCGCGTTTGGGGTGTACACCAAGAGCGCGGGCAACTCGCTGGAATCCACTGTTTGACCACCCGACAACGCGATCAAATGATCGCTGCTGTCACGCATCCTACAACACAGAAATCCCCAGCTAGTCAAGGCTACACAACAAGCTCATGAGCATATTCGCACGCTCCAATCTTCACTCCATTGAGCAACATCGAATGCACTGTGCTACTGATCCTAACTCTGATATATATATATATATATATATATATATATATATATATATACATATATATATAACACATTTAAATTTGAGTCGGAATTATGACGAGTACTTACTAGCGTAGGAATCACGCTCGTGTAACTTCTGATTGTCCTTTAAGACTGACCGCATATGAAGGTGTTCTAGCTACTGACTTGAGGATCCTGGGCAAGCGATGAGACAAGTAATAGGCAGAGACAGTTAGTCGGGAAATCCTCAGGGCGGTGCGCATATTGAATGCGAGGGCGTTTTCCAGAAAAACAGTCAGTCTCAAGAATTTACATACTTCACCAGACAGTCGAATTCCTGTTCTCTCTCCTCCGTCTTCTCATTAATACCATACTATATCCTTTGGGGGTTTCTTGAGTAACCCCTCCCTTCCACTGATGACTCTTTGTGAAACAGTTTTTGTCCTTATGAACGATTTCTGCTCACTTTGTTTCCCGTTATTCGCGCTTGGCGTAGAAGACTGTCCCCCGCCTAACGGGGAGCAAATGCGTGTAGGATAAATCGTCCGTAAAACTGGGTGTAACAAAAGTTATTACCGGAAGCGCTGATGACAAGCGCATAAAGCGGGTTTTAGAGAGAGAGAGAGAAAGCGAAATGCCTACTAGTAACCTGACGCACCCCCTGATCTGGCCAATCGTGTGCTAGTTGCAAAAACAGGGTTGACTTGTATGACCGCCTAAACGGGTCATGGGAATAGGAATCGCCCGCAATACATGTGGCTTGGCGCCAAATGCTCGGGAAAGAAGGTTTAGGACTAAGTGTGTTAGGGCTAAGTTAGGGCTTAGGTTAGGTATTAGGGTTAAGGTCGGAATTAAATTTAGCGTCAGAATTAGGTTAATGGTTAAGGATTGGGTTAGTGTTACCTGGATGGCTTAGGTTAAGGGTGGGGCTAGGGTTAAGAGTTAGGTTAAAAATTAGTTTTATGTTAAGTGTAGTGTTAGAGTTAAGACACGGGATTATTTACCATTCAGAAAAGTGATCGCAAGTTCACAGATGTTAAATGGGCGGGGCATTCCTGTTCCCGTGTCCTAATTAGGCAGCCATACAAGTCCTGCCTACCGTTGCAAGACCGATGCACGCAAACCAAAGAGCTATTGGGGACTGTAACCAACCGGCACTCTGTTCTCGCCTCTCCCACGTGAAATATGAGTCAACCCTCAACCTACACTAATCCTAACTCACTCCGACACCTGTCCGATAGACGGTCTGATTTATATCTGACGCTATGACGTCACCAATGTTGAGGCCCAGTACATAGCCATACACGGGGAGTTCACACGTCGGCATCTGACATCCGTTTTTTAACCTTCCTGCTTTCATAAACTTGCTATGTAGAACCATTATAGGTAAAACAATGCAATTAAGTAATGTATGGAAGTTCCCAAATTTCATCTTGAATTTCAAAACCGTATTCAATTGGTAATAGCGAAAATGCGATTGCTAGGTGATATGTCAAAAGAAGATGGGGCGTTTAGTTGGAGAAGTATACTGGACATCTGACGTTTCGAGTGACGGTTTCGCCCACAGGCCTAACTCAAAAATCCGCCGGCAAGTGAAGCGGCCAAAGCAGCCAATCCTTAGGCCGTAGCAGCCGGCCGTTGTCTACCGACTTCTGTGCAGCTGCGGAATGTGCAAATATGTTGGAAAAACTGGTTGACAGCTACAAACGCGGATGCATGAGCATTTGGGGCATTGCGAAGTTTGGGACCCCAAGTCAGAGGTAGCAACCCCTGTCACGCAGATGGTGACATGCTCAGTTTTGACGTCGAGACGATGATCATACATTAAAGCAGATAAAAGAAACCACAGTGTCCACCGACCGCTCAGTTAACCATCGCATAGATTTGCCTGCCCCCTATCCGGTTTTACGAACCATCTCGGTAGGAGACAGTCACGGCGGGGAACGATGGGGGAGGCCAAATATCACCACCGGTTGACTAGGGCTGGGCTGAAACAAGCCACAGTGAGATGCAGGTACCACGCAGTCCCACAGTTGGTATTCGGAGGCAACGCCTCAGGCAAAGAGCACCATGTGCTGAGACCTGCGTGCAAAATGGGTAAACGAAACCACTACTAGAAACACCAAACAACCCCAGAAACGTCACTCTATGAACGCCTCTTCCTCTTTTGGCTTTCTACTATTTTTAACCGACAAGGCGACTTATCGGTCACCCTGTACTCGTAAGTCACGGTAACAAACGCCACTGCGATGGATTACCTGTGCTTCTGCCGCTGAGGG
This sequence comes from Schistocephalus solidus, assembly GCA_017591395.1. NCBI lineage: Eukaryota > Metazoa > Platyhelminthes > Cestoda > Diphyllobothriidea > Diphyllobothriidae > Schistocephalus > Schistocephalus solidus. The sequence goes on along the minus strand of WEDG01000073.1, from coordinate 195,586 downwards.
CCTGATTGTACAAGAAAGTCTGAACTGCGCTTCGAATGGTGCCAGCTGGCTCAGACAGCGAGCGGCGTCAGGGCAGACGTTGGCAGCCTCGGTGTCTTCTTCGGCATCGCCAGCGGGATTTTTGAGGTCAGGGGCCATGCTCATGGTAACAGTGGGGATCAGTGTCTCCAGCTGCGGGATTGTTGTAACGACGAGAGATGGGGAGCATTTTATCGGATACTTCTGGCTTCCCACTGCCTCGCAGATCCACTTTAAAGGTGGCCTCTTGACCCGCGGCGAATTCAGGACTCTGCAACGGTAGAATGTGACCGAACCGTATGTTCCAGGTTGAGGTTGGGGCTGATATTTCAGAGTCCACCTGTGATGAAGATCAGTTGGAAAAGGGGATTGAATGAACTTAAAGTGAGTACAACTTAAATAATTAACTGAACAATGCGAAATGCAGCTCCTAAAATCACCCGGAGAGCCAGTGCCGTAGAACCTCAGAAATGAGCAGTAGGTAGCATCTTTAATAAAATGTGGATCTCGAAGTACTGTGAGCGTCTTTTCGACCGCCTGCAAAAGTCTTAATCGCCAAAAGGGTCCCTTACGAAAGATGAAGTATCGCGATTGATTTTTTATGCCCTTATAAATCCAAAGAAAATTGCAATTATGAGGTTGTGTAGGAACAACGTATCTCTAGTCTATTACGTTCCTTTAAAAAATAAACGACGTCACCCATAGCCATGTTAAGATATTAATGGTCGCTTATGACATTCGGTAAATAGCAGGAAGAAATGTATGACTTTTACTAACTGAAAAAGGGTACGACGTTTGGTTTGGAAACTCCAAGCGCAAGTGTAACTTAGTCAGGAATTGAAACAATTTCCTAAAACAAGAATCTACACTTTCTTCACGTGTAAACTTAACTGAAATCGTACCTTATAACTATATGACTGCAAGAAAATGTATGTTCAAGTTAACCGAAAACAAGCGAAGAATGCGCCACTGTTTTAAATAGTAAATCATTTTATCAAGTGTGGTTTTTGAAGGCGGTCGAAAGGAAATGTGCTCAAAAGCCAGCATCCTGACAAGACAAAAATAGCTTGCGATAATGCTGCACGATAGTCAAAATTACAATTCTACCAAAGCAATTCATTGTAATGGAAAACAAATTTCACCAGTTCGGTTTAAATATCATGAAATGCGCCGGTTATGTCAGCAGGAAACACCATGCAATGAATCAGTAGGTTTACGAGAGAAAGATTAAAAATGTTGGCATCCGTAACATGAATAAGGCGTAATCGGAGGAGGGGGAATTAAACTTTGTTTTGATGCTCACACGTATAAAGTGGAACAGGTTAAGATAGATTAGGTAACCCCTGCCTATATCACTAGCCGCTCTGCGGCAGCTGGCGGGGCTATAGAATGAGCCCCAAGGCACAACAGTACGAGTGAGTCCTGTAACCGATCGGTGAGCGCCAAGAGGCCGGGAAGAGAGGCCGGGAAGAGAGAGGCCGGGAAGAGAGAGGCTATGCATTCTGATGACTCGTGCATTAATCGGCACATCGAATTAGATGCCCTGTACAAAAATCTCAAAGACAAGTGGAAAAGGCGGTAGCCAATCATATTTAGATGTTCATTAACAATGACAGCTATTGGCAGGAATGATTAAGCAATATCGATTTTCCGACATGTTTTAAATTTTAACTGTTTTTTTTGCACATTTACCACAAGTCTGACGACGACCTGGGGAACCAGCGTCAAAAATTTACATAATAAAGTTACTCATTGTTTCCAACAGAACGTCTTTACTTCGAAATATATATATATATATATATATATATATATATATATATATATATATATACATATATGTATATATGAGAAGAGGCTACAGGGAACGCGCATCTTCGCTTCTATTAGCAATATATATGTTTTAGAAGGCCTGGTTTGTGCATATTATTTAATATTTACGGGAAATAACCAAAATGTGTGTTAACAAATACCTTCGTATAACGACATGTACACTATCGTTTGCATTGTAACTTTTTTTTATTCAACTGCCTTGTATTTTTGAGAAGTAAATTTTTTTTTTATAGTGTCATGCCTAATTTTGTTGTTACACATAGTCCTACGAAAATAAATTTGACAGAAATTTATTTAGTTTTATGTTTTCTTGCTCACGTTGCGCCGCATTAAGGCCCACGCGTAAAACGCACACGACCACGATTGCAACTTTACACGATCCTGGGGCTGTTTACATCACTGTTGCTGTCGAATACTCCTACTCTAGGCAGATGAATATTGCCAGCAAAGACAAGGGAGACTGGAGTGGCCATCTCTGGCTTATTAGTCGTCATCAGTGAGCCATCCCCAACCCCAGGTAGTGCACCACGTGCCCACCAGATCGTGTGTAGCACGCGTAGATGGGCGGTTTAGCTATGTTAGTCACTATGCCCTAACACCCATTTTGTTGTCTTGACTTTGTCTTACCATAAAAGTCCGAAGTGTGAGAGCGTCGCAGTCCTGAGCCCTGCTGCTTGTGGGGCCGAAGTAGTCATCATCGTTTGCGACGGTCTAACTAACATAGGTACGTATATTTGAACACTTTTTGACATCGCATATGAAATGTTTAACAATAAGTGGATAACAGATAGCCTGACAAATAGGTGTTTTGATTGGGGTCTTCTAAACTCTGGTAAATTAGTCGGTTGACTATCCTAGGAAGAGCGTTCACCGATCGGGTTACGAGATACGCTCGTCCCGTTGAGCTTCGGCGTTCAATTTTGAGTCACACAAGCAGTTACCGCATAGCGGCCTTTAATGTAGGCCGAATAGCCTTACTGGTAAAGACAAAGGAGACTGGAATGATCAATACTGCCAAATGCCAGGCTAGGGGAAAATGTGGTTGGATCTAGTGCTCGTAGGTCCACGCGACACTTAAACCAGTGTCCATGGGGGCACTTTTGTATCTCGGAGAACACTAAGGATAAGATGCAGACATTGACACGAGGATTTTATATAGGATTTTCCCAAGCCTTTCGCGATAGAGGCTACTTGCTTTGGCCAGGCGTAGGATTACCAAAAATCTTCTGCCCAGTCAAATAACTCAATTTTTAGATGATAAACGTCTTGCACTGATCGCTGGCGATCCTACAACATTTGTTTTTGCCTTTATTTTGAGAGTCGTACGAAGACGCAAAACCTCGTTCTCTGACGTTCCTAAGGTAGATGAGCAATTTTTTTGTGGATATAAGGTGCTGAATCTTCAACACTGGTGAATATCGACTACAAAACCCTTGTTTCTGCGAGCAAACAGTCTAGCACCTTTTTATTTCCCTACGCTTGGCTAATAATTTCTCCGAGGTGAACCATCTAGCCCCTAATTCACGTAAAATACTGTGTCAAGGGTGAGGAACGCATCGGATACTACGTGTGCAATACAACTGATATTTCAAATGAGCTAAATCAAGCTGGCATATATTTTCAGTGGTAAATTTGGAGTGCCTTTAGAAGAACCGAAATATTTTAAGAACTACTGGCACTTCTCAGAATTTAAGTGATGGAATACCGAGTCAAAAAGTACATCAGCTGACGACGGACATCATGTGTCACGAGCCCCCGAACCATGGACTTTTGGTACGTTGGCTAGGATCAGGTCCTTCACTCGTAATTTCTTAATGCTTTCAGAATAGACGTTTTCGGCTATTCAACCTGGTTAGCAAATTCCCGTCCATTATTTATTGCAGGCTTTGATAACACAAACCTCTAAGACAGTAGGAAAACAACAGCTAAGAAACCAGTCACTGAGCAACCCTGCCCCTCTGGCAAGAGTTCATTTTAATGAAAATAACTGATCGGGACAGTAGCTTACCGCTGGAGACACATTTTCGTTCACTTCAGCTAGAACGCATTGAAGAATGAAAACTACAGCAACATTCTCACTCTTCGGCATTTCCAGTAGAACTTTGGTTGAAGCGGAGAGAACGCTTGCACCCGCTAATGCGTCAATGTTTTTCACTGCCAGCTGGGTAGTTGGTGCGGCCCTTGAACTCCTCGAGGTTTTTTCGTTTGCAGTTTCCTTGTCAATTTCTAGCCGAACACTCTGTACTGGTTCAACGGTCCTCCATCCAGTGTGAACAAATATCTTTTGAAGAGACATAAAAGTACCAAGCATTAGAGATCCACGGAGAAGAGCAAAAGAGAACAATCAAGGAGGTAGTTTCAAACCATAATTGCTATAGCTCAGTTCAGTATATTTCAGGGTAAACGCATGGCATTTGAAGACCCCATACTTTTAAGGTACAAAATATACATTTCAATCATTCGTCAAGGTTTTACGGCAGATGGTTAACTAACCTTCAGGAACCAATCAACAACGGTTATATTCGTTTTCAATTGAGTGCTCGTCATGCTTCGCAGCTGTATACATTTGGACAGTTCCTTCTCAAATGTAGACAGTTCGGTCCCTTGAATGATAACTTTCATCCGGTCAACTTCGGTCTCGATTTCAGGATCACATTGCCCAAATTTAAGTCTTTTATCTGGATTGATGCCGGGCAAGCAGTGCGTTGTGGTTAATAAAGTATTTTCTGGTAGATACATGGAGCAATGCTGTAGTTGTGGGCAGTGCTTTATCCTCACTAAAAGTTTTGCATCCGGGCCGATTGAAGGCAAACCGCCAACTGTATGCCTTAATAAGTGTTATAAAGTAACAGATTACCTTCATCAAATGCCGCCATCAGGAAAAGACTGCGTGGGGTTCCCTTCAAAATAACCATCTCTACATAACCGGTATCGAAATCTTCTTCTGCTGACCCAGCATCAACCAACTTAAGAAGTCTAAAGAAGCTCCACCCGAGAATATGTTCCACGTTTCCGTCATCTGTCAGTAACTCCACCACAAGTAAGACATCATCGTTGATAGATTCGGAAAATAAATAAATAACCTAAAAAATTAAAAATACGAACTGTTTAGGTAAGATGAAGGGTGCACATGAGCGGCGTCAACGAAATTTAAAATTCAGTTTAGATTTTCCCGTGGATAAAAATGTCCAATTTTAGTGTTTATGTTTCGGAGTCACCGGTAACTGCGTTGTGGATAACAAAGCATTTAAAATAATGAAGATAATTTGCCACACTAGTACAATATTGAATTAAATATTATATCTACAGATAAAATCAGAAGGAACTTTCCTACTATTTATGTATGTAAATTCAGTACTTAAAAAGAACGGGTATGATTACAAGCCAATACTTCTACTTGTCATTGGTACGGCTCCAGTCCTCGCTCATCTTCCACGCACAAAGCCCAGAATTAACAACCGCAGATGACACACTGATCTTCGTGACGTTGGAGATGTCAAAATGGATCCGTAGACATTTTCTAAGGAATACGTTAACCGGACAGCAGCATTGATTCGGGTGACAGTTTCATCCGTATTCTGTTCATTTGGAAGACCACTTCCACGAAGTATTAAAAACTGCCTTCCTTTTCACATTGGTCGTCCTTAATCTCGGGGGTCTCTTCTCTAGGGCAAGGTGCAGCTCGAAAAAATAAGGTCTTTCTAGCGTCTTTGGATAACCCAAACGAACTGAATACTTCATTCAGCCGTGACACCACATAACGTAGATTATCAAAGCTTGAAGCTGATGAGGTGATATCGTCATCGTAGTCACGATCAGTCAGCCAGCGTCCGGATGCAAGCTTAAAGCCGTTTAGGTCTATTCAGGGGATCCATTTTATGATGCATTTGCATAGAATGGGCGACAAGGTACAAACTTTTGGAATGCTAGACCAAATACCGTCCAGTTGGGAAAGATTGTTATGGATCAGAACTCGTTCAGTGGTGGAGCAGTATTAGGCGTCTCTCAGGGTGAGGATTTAGGCCGGTATATTAACTAGTACTCTTAATTGCCACCGGTGGATTGAATCGAACGCAGCGGCGCAGTAAACAAAACAGACGACGGTCTGTCGTTGGTATCTAGGACGGAATTCAAAAATGCACATCATTGTAAAAATCTGCTCTATACATCCACACACAGCACCGAATCCTGTTTGGCGGGGTCTCGTCCAAGAGTCAGACACAGTCTGAAATCATCTGAGAATGACAAAAGCGAAGTGATTTGTGGCATAGTTTTCGGACCTTGTCTAATGTCTCTTTGTAAATACAGGTACAATAATGCCGAACCCCAGTCATCAGGAACGACCTCACAGTTTCACGCTTGCTAACTTTGCTCATGTGGCAGCGCGCAAGTAGGATGGCACAAGAATTGTGGATTTAAACAGGAATGCCGTTTTCTCCGCAATCTCTGTATGGACTTGGCGACTTCTCCTTCAGAAGGGGTTTGCATGATCCTGAATAAGCTGGAGAGGGATAAAACTCCACTACAGAGGGTGCGCTGATTTTCTAATCAAAACTGAGGTAGTTGACATGTCCACTGCGTATCTCGATCTTGATTGAGCTGTCAGCATTGAAGCCGTAATTAACATCACGAACTGAGACACTCAGTGCTGGGGTTACCGTTAAATTGGCGGATAATTGGGTACAATGTTTGGAGTTTTACCAACGTTTCTCCCTGGAGGTCACTATTTAAGCTCAGTATTACTTCCGGTCATGCTTGGCCAACTTGACGCCAATTTCCGGATTAAGAGGAAGAAAGTTTCATTGCGGGACCTGGCTCTATCCATCTGTACAGACAAATGCGAGATTCTTCCGCTGATCTAGTCTCTGCGGTACCTAGGGGTGTATCCAGGAATTTTTTCAGGTGCTCCATAGACTGTTTTCCTCAATTATGTTCATCGGTTACTACCTTCTTGTTGGATCGGATCGTAAAATGGGACCGGAATGCTGTGCAGAGGGCCTTCGGCAGGGCTAGGTTACCGCATGTTTGCGACATTAGGGCGTCTCACACATAATATTTCGGTTGCAGTTAAGAGATGAATTTTCACTTCAATGAGAACGAGAACATTGTCAGACCCAGGGGCGTTATCAGTTTCGGTCCCATGCATTGATCAGCTTACGTGAACCAAACTGCGGAACCTTTGATTAAATAGAATGTAGTTCATCTGACTGGCCGAATGACCGTTATTTTAATGTCAGACCATCAGATTTTTATGCTGATGCTGAAAGAAATACGTGTGGATAAAAAACTATCTGATTAGAAACGTTCAACATAACACGTCATAACAAATCAGATGTTCCGCTACGCTACGACAGTGGTGAAAAACACGATATAAAAATCTTAGCAAGCTCAACTGGTACACGAAAATTAACAGTGAATGTGGCAAACCCTTGGCTTTGGATTTTCAGATTTAGAAGTCTGCTAAAAATATGAATATTGTCTCTGATTTTATCGAGCCGAGCCGTTTAAAATCCAAGTTGGAATTTATACACAAAAGTCACTCTCAGCTGCTTGGAGCAATATCAAACTTCGAATCATGTTCAGGGTCTGGATCCGCCCTGAGCTCTCATGAGCAGTATACAGTACATACCATGAAACCTCCCTATCGCCAATAGAACTAAAGGAATTTTTACAGTTTTCTTCCAGAAAAAACACCATATTTTGGCTCACATTCTTCTGATCCGACTTGCTCTACGCCACCACAATGAAAATACAGTGCACGAGCACCGCAAGCCTGCCGTTTCTTATCACGGAAGGGCCTGGTCTGTCATTTGACAATATAAAATTGTGCAATTGGAGTCCAGTGCTTGAAGGCCTTACTATAAAACTAGTCTTGCCTCTCAAACTGCACTATCACATTCATACAAGCCATTAGCGCACAACCAATCACGACGGGATGACGAAATACACTCAAAGCCTATTGGTTCGGATTTTGCCCAATCTCAGAATCATTTGTTTAACGCGGTTAAGTGATTAATTGTTCATGTACACTGCCCGTAGTCTGACGACGAGCTGGGGGACCAGTCTCGAAAATTTACGCATTAAAATTTATATTTTTCGCAAAAAATGTCGTCTTTTGTCATAGCAAACAAGAATTGAGTACAAGGGACAAGCAAATGGTGTCTTTAATGCCCCCGCTAATACGCTTAGTATCTTAACCAAACTGCCAATATGCTTGGAGAAATGGAAAAGATAAGGCAAAAGTGGGGCCAGCCTTGGAGAAAAAACTTTTTTTTTCAAAAGAAGTCAATGCATTTCCCGCTATAATACTTCCGACGTATATGACTCTTGCACACCATATTAAAAGTCTTAGCTTAGAAGACTGACAACTGGTGAAGTAAATCGGTCCCCTTTTTGAACGAGAAGCAAACAATAAGGGCTCCCGGTAGAAGTGAACAGGTGAGTTCTAGAAAGCAGTTCAAAAGGAGATGTCTTCACTGGAACAATAATTATATTGGCCAAGCCTCGGTATGTGAACGATAAATTCGTCGTTTTTGAACGGGATCAGGTGCTCATTTCAAAAAACGTCTAAACGCCATCTCCCCGGACATTCAATTAAAGATGGAGGAGGAAGGAAATAACCAGCTGGGCTGTCTGCATGTCCACGTTTGCCACAAAGATGCTGTTGGTCTAAAAACTAAAATGTTTAGGAAAGCGATATATACGATGCAAGTACTGAAATTTAAATCACCCAATGAGTCACAAACGCAGTTACGTAAGGGTGCTACCGAGACGCATTGCAGTGAAACGGAAGACTAGGCTGCTAATATAGAACGTATTCAAAGTGTTCTGAGAGCGCAATCTTCAGGAGATCACTTGGAACACGAACTATTGAGCACGCAGATGCGCTGAGGAGAAAAAGCGCTCACTCTCGGATTGCAGCTCATTGGACAGACGCAGCCATATTTTTAAGTTTAACTAGGCTAAAATCCTCGCAAGAAGTAATAACTGCATGAGACAAGAGCTGCTTGAGTCACAGTTCTTAAGCCCACAGTTCATTGACAAGTGCTATGATCTTTCGTTCTCAAAATCTGTGCCGAGGCATTGCCTGAACAGGAGAAAGATTCAAGCATGGAGTGAGATCAACAACTCCAACGCCAGTGAGCCGAATCGCCGGGTAATTATAATGTCAACATCCAAAATGGGTGGAACTTCCGGACATTAACGACTCGGACGCGGGCGATCAAGGCATAATTACAGCAACGATCCCAACAATGACCACGAGTGCTGCCAATTGTAGTACGCATGCGATCACGTGGCCACTACATACTATAAATTCTACACACTTGTGGCTCTATCACTTATAACTTCCACTGCTTCTCATGATCGGGTCAAGTGAGAAACCGACACGCTAAGCCAATAAACTTCTAACTCCAACGACAAAATTTTCTCATACAGTAATCACTCCTTTATTATGAAGTTGATACCCTGCCTTTTACTGGAACGCGTGTTGAAAGCTTTGGTTCTGACTTAGCTGTACCTCGCAACCAGTTGTCGACACACGCACTCACCAATGACGTGTGAAAGGGAGGATGTATTTGGGTCATTTCACATATTTCGTCCCTAAAAACCGCAAGAAGCTTCCTAACTACTACAGCAACCTAGTGGTCTTCGCTTTGAAATTTTTTCAGCGGTGGTTTAAAATCCACCGATTTCCTCTTAACATGATCTTTATGATATCTTGCAATGAAATGAGACCTTGTTGAGGTATGCATCATGAACCTGTATGTATCAGGCTGAATCTGGTACAAGAAATCATCTTTCAATTGTAAATGGTATCAGTCTTCCTTTTTAGATGGAATAGGAGTGAATCGGGCAACAGAGATTTTATCAAATTCCAGGCAATTCTGCATTACTCCGAATAAAGCGTACACTGCATGTTCAGAAAACAAGGGCAAATCCATTGTCTTAAATAGTAGAACGAGCGCAGATTCGGAAAGGTTATTATACATTTATGAAACATTTATTGCAGATCCTGATACATTTTATAAGGAATGGTGAAAATACGATTTGTAGAGCATAAATCGTGAAACAGATATCAGAACGTTTGTCGACGATCATCTAATTAGAAAAATACTGCCACGATTTTGATAACTAAAAGATACTTGCCTCATTAACGGGAACTTCCAGAACATCTGTTTGGCCATTATTAACGGTGTAGGCTTTGTTTGAAAAGCCATTTCCGAAAAATGTTCCCCGTTGTATGTTGTAAAGCTGAATACACATCCGCACTTCTTTGATTTTAATGAACTAAATAAAAATTTTGAGAGAAATAAATCTATTCACTTGATGAGGAAGGTATAGTGAGGAAACACGTATGCATAAGAATTCAGGAAGCTCATCGTTTTTTGCCAAATGCAGAGAATCATCTACAGCGATAGGTTTCCAAATCATGTTTTATCGCTACAGACGCTAATTTCGAAAATACGGTAGGTCAATATATTCAGGATGTTCCACTCTAAGATAGCCGACATATAAAGTAGTCAGAGGACTGAATATAAACCTGTATCCACTCCTCAAATCCACCTGTACTGCAAGGTACTGCAGCCTTATCTCAAAGCATTTGCATTGAAATTATCATACGGTCAAAAAATTTAAATTATCTAAATAATTTTCGCCAACGATGTCTTTTTTCAGAACGGGCTCATATCACTTGAAAGCCAGAACTACTAACTAAAAGTATTTTTTGCATTAAAAATTAGTAGCTTTTTCTCAGAAAGCTTTTGTCAGTGACCTTTAACCACGTCCGATGCATATTTAGGAAATCTAGGGAGCAGAGTTCAACTTCTCATCCTATGTTTCCTCCGATTAACGATCTATGAATTGCGCTTCCAGTACATTTGAGACATAATCATTACTTCTTGGTCGAAATGCAAACAGTTTTTGTTTGAGATAAGCCATACTGACAAAATACACAGGTAGCGTTCTTCTGGAATCTGTCATTGACTCAGTTTTCAGCATTTTGCCGATAAAATACAGCTTTATTCTATCGAACTGTGGTGAGAACATGCATGCCAACGTCACCAAAACTGAGTAAGCTATTTAATTCCAATTGGCTAAATATACTTCCCAGTGCATCATACTAACCAAAAAATGGTTTGAGCGATATACTTCCCGATTTTTGTGCCTATCGGCACGCTTCCGCCTTCTTTTTTTCAATTGTCTTTCGAAGACATTCGTTCCATTACTAGGTATCGTTCTCCATGCCTAACAGTCCCGTGAAAGTGATTCGCCCATTGCATGGTTTATGGAAAGGAATATGCGGAGGTCATCATTGCGGGTTTATAGCGTCGTTATGTTCGCCCTGTCTTAAAAATCTCTTGGTGAAAACACAATATTGGCACTTTAAAATGTTTTTGACGAACCTCCTCCCGTTTGGAAGTGCAATCGTTTTTCACTCTGCATCAGCACACAATTGAAACTCAGTACACCAGTCATCTCATGCATCTAAGTACCCATGATCCACGTCACTTTTCACCTCCATCGAAGGCCGCGTTTAATCCTTCTTCTATAGCTTTAGTAGACTAGCGAATTCTCCAAATTCCAGGTTTTGTGCAAGATAGGATTTCTTGTCACTTTTAAAGTGGGTTTTATAGCCTATAACTTTGGATACAAGTTTTGAAATCTCCCAGTCGATTTTGATGGTCAGTGAGATTGTGTTGCCCAAGTAAGAGAATAAATCATTTACCGCGAGACGTTTAAATTTACAGTAAGTGTTAGTTTCATTTAAAAACCAGCTAGAGCTATGAGGATGATGGTAACCGCTTTATTTGTGCTAATGATTAATAAGAATATGTCGCAGGCTTATCTGAAGATGACCCGACATCTCTATCTGCCCCATCAAATAACATTAATAGGGTCTTCAAGGACCTTGCATATAAACCCTTCAAATATACTATCCTATATTGGATCTTTAAAGCTCCGTCATCAGCAAAGAGGCAGTTATCTATCCTGTCCGTGAAGGGTCTCATGATGACCTGCATATGGCGGACGTTTAATAGATTCCTATCGGAGTGGGGCGCTCGCAACGTAAACCAAGGAGACTGGAGTGGACTTTGTGGCTTATAACCCATCATCAGTCTCCCATAGCTAACGTCTGGTCTGATAGACCTGTGATTAACCAGGATTCTTTTTTAGTAGAGCCCTTAGTATGTTCAATGTTTTACGATTGTTTCAAGGTTCAGTTCTTATGCACAAGATGACGAGCAGGTCCCGTAATATTATCGGTGAATGCTCTTTCCTCATTGTTCACTTTCAGTTTGATAGTTTGTGTTAATGTTTAATTAGTCCTCTTCGTATGTAGTCATAAGCTTTAATAGGAACCTAAGGACGAAAATATTTACAATGTGGACACAACCTTTCTTAATTAGGTTGGATATCGCCAAGGAACCCGATGCAACCACGATTTCCATTACGATATCCTGAACCGTTTGGTGCATCTAAATTTAATTGCACATTGAAATTACAAAGTTAGTCAATCTGTTCGCTTCCAACACGGAGGCAAGGACGTCGTGCAGCTCTTTGTACAAGAAATGACCGACTGCCTTTAGTCTCTATATCGTTCACTATAGACAGAACAGAAGTGACGTTATAGCAACGCTTCAGTTGGATTCAAATGAAGAATAAGGAAATAACAGTGATGAAGAGGTCCTTCTTGTGGCAGACACCGTACATCACCAAGGCAGGTCCTCATCGCGATGAAGGACACTAAGTACGAAATACCCAACTGTACATAGCTCGTATAACAAAACGAAGGCTCTCCAGAACTCGGTTGATGACCACTCATCCAATATCAGCATGGCCGGGAGGGACATCCGTTCATCTCGGAAAGTACAGACAGATCCTAGCATTGAAGCCCAAGAAATGAGCAGAAGTCTATATGGAGGAGTTTCCAAGTCTTAAATCGAGATGTTTGTGTACCATTGCTCAGAGTCTCCTTTCGAAAATAGACGAACACAAGATAATAGTCTCAGATTGAACCCCGATGTCGTTGCCATTACGGAAACGTGGCTTAAAGCTGAAATCGCAGCTTGCGAGGAATCGATAGCAGGAAACCAGCTCTTTTAAAGAGACCGAGAAAATCGACAGGAGGGCGCAGTGGCCGTATACGTAAGGACAAGAATCTTGACAGTCGAACGATTGCACACCATTTTAATTTTAATTTAATTTAATTTATTAATTGCCAGTTTACAGGCAAAGTCAAAAAAATATATATACAGTAGAGGGTCAAGCTGACAGTGAAAAAAACTCCTGATCGTTGTTTCAGGTATTTTCAGGAGAAAAAAATGCAGCTTATTGAGTAATTAAAGTTCTGAACAGGGACGAGTTAACACAGGCGCCCGGTGAAGAACCTCTCCATTCAATGTTACGGATCTGGTATTCTGCACCAGCAGGTATGTCGGCGAGCGGCTGTTCGATGTTGACTGAGAAATAAGCAGATTGAGGACTGCAGAACCAGCAATATTGCCCTCAGCATGAAGACCTGCACAGGATTCAGAGGCCGTGAACACCATCAGAACTGAAGAAAGCTTCAACAGAGTCAGCACCCAAAAGTTTTGGAAGGTGTCCTGAATGTAGAAAACTAGTGACAGTTCGCGTAAACAAGGGCTAGCTTTGCTGAATTTTGATACTTCTAGGTAGCTTATTCCAGATTACTATAGCGTTTACCGAAAAAAACTGTCGGTATCTAACTGTGCGTGCCAAAGGAAGAAATAAAAATACATCTCGATGACTGGTGCACCGAGAGTGGTCGAGGTGCCTCAGAGATGTTAGGGGGTTAAATGTACGACTGTTTAGTAGTTTAAACAGTAAACATAGTCCCTTCTGTAATCTGCGAAGCCACAGCGGGTCAAGGCTTGTAAGCTCACAGCGTTGGTGGTAGGACAGGTTTCGGTGTTCTGAATAGCAAATTCTTTTTTTAAAGAAGTGCTGGACTGATTCTATTTTCCTTCGTTCACTTCCATGCAGAAGACTAAATAGAAACGAGCAGTATTCCAGACTAGGCCTGACATACATTTTATAGAGGCTGATTCTAATTTTGACGGTTTTAAAATTTCGGAAAATAAACCCAGTAATTTGGCGTGCTTTCGAGACAATCAGGGCGCAGTGCTCTGACAGATTAAGACTACTAGAATATGATATGCCCAGATCCTTTATAACTTCGGGCACATTTAGATCGTGACCGTCTATGCTAAGGTGGGGCTGAGGCTGTCGCCACAACCATAACGGAGCACTTTTGCCAAGAAAGTGAGAGGCGCCATGTGCGACACCACTGAGCAAAGGCCTCAAGATCCTTTTTTAAGAGCTGAAGCACGCTGTTGCGATCAACCGGTTTATATCGATAGGCAACTTTTAAATCGTTGGCGTACATAAAGGGCCTACCATACTGAAACAATCAGGAACATCGTTGACAAAGAGGCAAAATAGAAGCGGGCCGAGCACGCTGCCCTGAATAACTCCGCTCCTCACATGCGTGGGGTTGAAGATACCATCAGAAATTTTAACCCGTTATGCGCGAGCATTCAAATAGGAAAATATTAAGTTCAGAAGTTTGTTACCTATGCCGAAGGAGGCAAGTTTCGGCAGTAGGAGATCATGGTCAACACGATCAAAAGCCTTAGTGAAATCGAAGTAAACGGTGTAAATTGCAAAACCGCTGTCTCTCGATTGTAGAACATGATTAAAGATAGAGAGCTGGCAAGTGTCACAAGAACTTTTTTCTAGAAAACCATGCTGAGCCGCATTAAGTAGGTTATTTTCTCTTAGGTGGCGCATCATCTTGTCTTTGATCATTGCCTTGAATATGAATTTCTCTGGATAAATGTTATAAAAGGATTGTTTACAAAACCTACAATTTTTGGCGATTTACAGACCCCCTAGCATTCCAAGTGCAGTTTATGAGTCACTCTCTTATTTGGTCAAGGAAGTAGCAAGTCACCAGGAGGTGCTTATTCCTGAAGATTGAAATGCACTAACAGAAGACTGGGTAAATCTGACAGTTGACGGTGCACCAACTTCCTTCGGCAGCCAGCTCATGGGTCTCACTCTCAACCAAGCTCTGGCAAAGAAGGTGAAAAAACCAACGAGATTAAGAGAAAACCAGATAGCCACTAGGCTGTATCTTTTATTTATGAAGGACTTCTCTAACATCGATGAAGTGTATTCCATTGCACCCCTAGGTAAGAGCGACCATAGTACGCTGCTGTGGGATTAATCACTTTATTCTCAGCGCCAGAAGTAAAAGGACGGCAAGCGAAATATATCGAAGGCTGATTTTAACGCACTTAAGAAAGAAGTGATATCCAGGAAATGGGATTGTTTGCTCAAAGTGAATCTGGAGGATGATTGGCGATCTTTCAAGACGGTTTCACTCTATCTGATTAAATGCTTTTGTCCAGTGAAGGTGAAAAAATGACAAGTTGCCCTGCTTGGTTAACAAGAGAACTGAACAGGCAGTTCAAGAAGAAAAATAAAAAGTGGAAGGTGTTCAGAGAAACAGGGTCAGCAGAACATCTCGAGGAATTTTTTTGCCAAAGAAATCCTGCCAAACAAATGATCCGTCACGCTACAGAGAACTATGAATCAAGAATCATCCAGCAAGCGTAAAAATAGGTTTACATTTGGTTCCATTATATCAATAGTGGGTTAAAATACAAGGTTCCAGTTGCAGTACTTATGAATGAGAATGATGCTTCATTCGTTGAAAATTGCGAGAGCAGAGCACTCGGGTCAGTTCTATGCCTCGGTATTCACTTCAGAAACTGAAATTTAGCTTGACCACGTCACACGATTTTTCATAGACGCCGGTCCAGTGCTTGAATATATATTCTTCCCGGCACCTCTCGTGGAACGAGAACTGCAAAATCTCAAAGAAGCAAAGTCATCTGGTCCAGAAAATTTACCCGCAAAGTTCTTTAAAGAACTGGCCAGCGAACTCTCCAAACCACTAGCATATATATTCTATTCGTCATTTGAATCAGTGAGACTGCCATCCGAATGGAGGGCAGCAAATATATTCCCCATGTACAAGAGTTGGACTCGATCTAATGTCCAAAATTATCGGCCTGTCAGCCTAACCTCCATTTCCTGTAAAAGAATGGGATCAATAATTAAGAAGGCTACCATTAAGTTTCTGGATGAAAACCGATTACTCTCAGATCTCTGCCATGACTTCAGACAGAATCGCTCTTGTCTTTTCAGTATATTAATCTCGAAAGTGCAGTGGAAATGTGCATTGGACGACGATGGTAGGGTCGATGTCATCTACACTGATTTTAAAAAGGGGTTTGACATTGTCCCACACAAACTTCTAATCTATGAATTATCGGAAATTGGCATAAGAGGAATGCTGCTGACCTGAAACGTAGATTTTCTTACAGGAAGATTGCAACCTATGTGCATCGATACCTCGAAGTCAACAGCTACCCCGGTTCCCCCCGGTGCCCCACGGCTCCGTCTTAGGGTCGTTAGTATTCTTAGTTTACACCAACGACTGTGTCAACGGCCTGAGTTGCAGCGCCATCCTGTTTGAAGCCGATGTTGAATAGTGGAGCACCATCAGATCTGATGCGGATAGACACACACTTCAAGAGAGTCTCCACTGTCTTAGCAGCTGGTCAGCTCGTTGACTCTTAAATTTTAACGTTGGGAAGTGTGTGGTCCTAAGACTACGTACCAGAAGGACCAGTGAGGAGGATGATTCCTACAAATAACTTCTCAATGGGCAGCCTCTTTCAATAGTTGAGAAATAGAAGGAACCCGATGTTCTAATAAACTCCTCACTCAAACCATCTTCCCAGTGTTTAAAGGCAGCTAAACACGTAACACAGGTCTTATTTGCACGCAGACGTGGATTCGTGCAGACTGATAAGGAACTATTCCAAAAAAACTACGGCGCATTTGTTCGATCTCCCATGGAAAATGCCATTCAGGCCTGGCGTCCGTGGTTTAAGAAGGATTATCTACAGCTGGAACGAGTGCAGGCGAGGGCTTCAAAGATGATCAAGAATCTAAGTTATCTGCCTCATGAAGCCAGACTGGGTGAACTTGATTTGCTCCTCTCAATTACAGAAACCTACCTGGTTACCTCATACCAACCTACCGGATTGTCAGAGACTGGGCATGCGCCCTAGAATTTGTGGACTTCTTCAAATTGGCTGGGACGGAACATCTGAGGGGTCATCCCTTGAAACATCAAAGGACGTTGGTCCACATGGACGTCCGTTGGAACGCAATTTCGCAGAAGGTCGTAAGAGCGAGGAACGGGCTCCCTGAAGAGATGATCCTTTCAGAAACTGTTGACACATTTAACTGCAAACTAGTAACTCATTTACTGAGAAAATTTTGTACATATAATGAAGTTCGTGTCAGTAGTGGTAGCTTGTGTCTGGCCCATATCGTGGACCTTACATTTTCATTTGTCAATTTTATTGCTGTAAACGTGTATTCTATTGCTTTATTTGAATATGATTAGGGACCTCAAGAGCTAATCCCTACTTCCCTCAATATAGTCTTTTAAAGGCAAAAATACTTTAAAATGGAGAAGCCATCGATCTTTGCAATCTAGACGGTGTCACTGACATAAGGGGTGGGCTTACGACATGGTTGAACGCTTTTGAGTTTGAATTTCCTTTTCGTAAGATAGAAGGTATTAATGGATTCGTTGGCAGAGAAGTAGCAGGTGAATTTGAGGGTGTTTTTGAACCACACATCAAATGAGATTGTTTTGCCATCTCGTTGTGGTTTGAATAACCATGACTTTACTTATGGATAATAGACTGATATGCGGATGACCCATTTGAGAAGGAAGACCTGTTTCATCGTTCCATCGGTGGGAGATCCAGACAAAGGAAAACATTGGTTATTTGCAGATAACGAGAAATGTCATCTTGTTTTGCAAACTTGGAGTTCACCTAGATTGGTGACAAATGCGTGACAAATATGGGGGACGTTTTGTACGTTAGGAGAGGCGTTCGACTTCTGCTTTTTTGTAGTTGAAACCGCACGAGTACAGGAAGTCTATAGAAGTGCAATATATCCTCTGTTTCTGGAAACATTTTTTAAAATAAAATCATAATTTTATACTCTTGGTCTAATGTGTCATTGACAAACGGATGGATGAGAGAGTCCAGACGCTCACATTCCGGAGATGGAATAGCAGAGATGTTACCGTTGAATATATCCCCAAGTATAAAAAACTGATCAAAACATTAACTTAAAGTCATTACATTTTTTAAAGTAGATAGATCAAGCTGATTAGCTTTTAAAACTGGTTGCATATGCATATCAATGTTGTGACTACAAGATGCAACCAAGCAATGCTTCGGTTTAATGGCTGAAAGCTTGCCACGAGCTGAGATTTCCTATTTCATTTTTGCTTTGAGGAAGCTTTAAGCTTATAAAACTTTGGAAAACCAGGCAACTGATTTTCTGCGACAATATATCAGATCATGCAATGGAATTTCAAGGAAAATTTAATGGTACCAAAATAAACACCGTTTGAGAACGTGAGAATTCCCAAAATACGAATAAAAGAATTCAATAGAGCAATCAGCAGGCACAAATTAGCAAAACTCAAAAGAAGAATGACAAATGATATTTCTAAACAAACTAGGTTAGTGTTTACGGAAACAATTTTTCAAAAATCAAACACTGAAGGATTTTTTAGTCCTAAACAATTCGTTTTATGCATACGTTACACCTATTGGGTAGTAAAATGCGAAATGTGGCCTCAGGACCATCTCCTATGAGTAGAAGAGTACATCAGGGGACTATCCTAGGTACCCTTCTATATCTGTTATCAATTCACTGCTTATTTTCAATATCACACTCAGTTAAATCATTTTTATATGTGGACGACTAAAAATGTGCATGTGCATATAACAAGCATACAATAGAAAGTATGTATAGAGCGATTGAAAACGATCAAAAAACTAAGTGAATGGAGTTATCAATGGCAGATGCCCCTCTCGCCAACGAGATGTCATCTCATTATTTTTGTTCTACAAAAACGTCTGCATATAATCTTCACTGATAAGGAAATAACAGACACACCATCAATAAAAGACCTAGGTCTTAGTTATAAAAATACTCTAGATTTATCCATCGGCTGTCGCTGGAAAGGTCAAGGTCGAAGGCGGTTGGTTCAAATTTGAAGATAAGTGAATTCTCGAATTTTTAACCGATTTCTTCGATTCCTGTTTAAAATATTAGCTTAATTTTTGACAATTTATTGTATTTCTACCTCATTATCAGCTGCACACACTTGCAGTTATTGCAATTGCAAAGGGTAAAATATAAAGTTTTTAAACTTTTTCACCCTACATAGCCTCATTAAAGTTCTCGCAGATTTACGTCAAAAGGACGGAATATAAAGGTTAATTCTAGAAATAAAGTTGAAATTTTGTAAGTTTACCTTATTTCCAGCGAAGAATAATTTGCAGTAACTGGTATACCAGTTGATATAATTTTTCATCCTGCATAGCCTCTTCGCTAATTCTATTTTCAGTTTAAACTCGTTACCTAGCAGATATTTGCTTGCAGTGCCTTGCTTAAGACACATATTTCAAATATTACATCTTTTATTCCGCAAAACGTCACTAGTGACAATTTTCCTTTCGTATTATCGAATTGAAAAATACTTATATTTTAAAATCAATATGAAACCCCAGTCAGTGCTTAGACGCAAACATCCACTTCGCGTGAAACTTCCACTAGAGCAACCCTCCTTAAGCATGAAGAAATTAGACCTTGACGCCCTGGAAAACTTTAATACCTTTATGTCTAAATATGGTTCTCTCTTCACGATCCTTGGTACCATTTTTGAGGGAAAGTTGTCTTCACTCACTTCTCAACAATGCGTGAAACTAGAGCCTTTTATAAACATGGTCAGTACTGAGTCAATTGACCGACATAAGAGAAGTTTCAATTTTCTTTTTAAAAAAACGTCCCCAAGAGTAAAATCCCCCTGGACGTTGCATTTCATTTCCTTTTACTCATGCGGCTTTAACTTTAAAGTCGCTGAAGCTAAAAGGTTGTCTTCCCGTAGCAAAAACCCGCCAGTTCTGGTCAAACGTTTTTCAGCGATTGAAGTTGACCTTATTTTCTCTAAGCATGAGCACTCAGCTCAATATTTGAAAAAAACAAGTTGTTTATCTGTAGGGATAAACCCCAATGGAACGTCGGGTTTCACCCTCATTAGCAAACAAGAAGCCTTCGTCCACACCTTCAATATCAAAAGTTATCTCAGAGGTTTGTCCTGTAGCTAATGCAAGCCCACGGCCCTCCGGATCGACAGGAATTTCGATTCCAGCTGAATCTTCACCCGTTAACCTTGTTCCTGGTTTGAGTGAAATTGTGTCAAAGCCACTTCTTTCTCATCCCAAGCAAACCATGCCTGCTATAGCTGCCAAATCTACTAAACCTAAGAAAACTCCTAGTAAATCTGAATCATTGGCTAATCCAGGCATTAAAATCAGTAATTTCATTACCGATGGGAAACCTGCTAACCCCTCAGCATCTACAACAGCTGCGAACGCTAATGTTAGCATCTTTCCCAACCCAAAAAGGTGGCCGAAATCCCCAAATAATTAACGCTTCTAATTATGTTACCAGTTTTTCGAAATCATTTATTCCTTTTTCAAATGCACGTTTTCCGCCAATTTATGCTAACTTCCCTCAAAATCTCATTTCTATGCCACCCTCTATCTTTCAAATGCCACAATATAGCCTTCCTTTACAAGGTTTTCATCCAAATATGCCGTCGTACAATAATCTCAGTTCTCTTAACAGTAACATTTCGACAAATTGTAGACCAGAGCAATTTTGTTTCCCACCTTTCGTTTCTTCTTTCCAGTTTTCTTCTCCGCCACCAAATTATCCTTTTTTATAAATACTGATGAGCGTAACCTGCAGCTCAGGAATACGCTCAGCTTAGTTTCACTCAATGCGAGATCAGTTGTAAATAAGATGGCTGAGCTTAGAACAGTAGCCTTTGAGCTTGATCCAGATGCGCTGTGCATCACTGAATCCTGGGCTCACTCTCTTATTTCTGACTCAACGCTTGCTATAGATAATTTCAATTTGTACCGACAAGACCGCGCTGAAAAACGTGGCGGTGGTTGCCTCCTTTATATTAAGTCATCCTTTGTACATTTCCCTTTCAGCTTGAGCATTTCGTCCTTTTCTGGAAATGTATGCTTTGCTTCAGTCATCCTCCCTCACAATAAAAAAAGCGTTAATTGGCTGTCTATAATCCTCCGTGTTATTCTGGCAATGAAAGGGAGCTCTGTGAACTATTTGAAAAAGCTGCAGAAACTCAATTTGATGTCAAAATAATCGTAGGCGATTTCAATCTGCCAGACATTGACTGGCAGGCAAATTCCTCTCCGCCTAAACATCAGAAATTGGTCGATACTATTAACTTTTCAAACATGTCCCAACTGGTCAGATCAGTTACTAGAAATGACAACATTTTAGATTTAATTTTTACAAATGATGTCCACCCTCTCTTTATGAATTTTCATCATGATCTTTTTCACAAGTGATCACGCAATAATTCACTGTTGTTTTCCAGTCCCCTTCTTACGAAGCCTGAGGTTAAATGCAATAACCTCGACTTTGCTAACACAAACCATGAAATGATAAATAATTTCGTAAGCACTCTAGATTGGCATAGCATATTCGCAATCAACGATCCAAAGTTTTTCCGTGAGCTATTGCAGAGCCTCACAGAACAAATCCAGTCTTTAATCCCGTTTAAGATTTTTAATTCAAATACAGCTTCTTCTACTGTTCCGCATTTTCTCCAGAACAGACTTAAAAAAATTACGAAAACAACTTAAAGATTCATCTAAAAGCTCTTTGTCAGTTCATTTAAGGATTGCACAAATATTTGAATTAGCATCGAAAATTAGGCTCGCGAGAGATAAGCGTAGGGAGTCTCGGGCACTAAGTGATGGCAATTCATCCAAATCTGTTGCTCATATCTTCCATGTTCGGTCATCGGCTAAGCGTCTGAATGTAACTCCGCCCTTACTCGACTGTAACAAAAAAATTTGTTACAGACGATTTGGGCAAAGCAGAGTTGTTAAATTCGTTTTTGCCAACCACTTTACCACTGAAACTAGCCCCACTCCCACAATTCCTCTGCTTTCAAATTCGCTTCCAACAACCATTAATTTCTTGCCTTCATGTATTCAAAAAGGAAATAGCTCACCTAAAAATTCACATTCGGTTGGAACTGATAACATTCCAAACTCACTTATTAAACAGTTAAGGGATTTTCCACCTTTACCAAGCAAGTTATTCTCAGTATTTCTCGAAAATGGTTTCTTCCCCGATTACCGGAAAACTTCTATTATAATACCAGTTTTTAAATCTGGTTCCCGCTCGGACATTCATAACTATCGCGGTGTTCATAAAACGCCCTCTCTTGCTAAACTCTTCGAAAAACTAATTGCAAAACAAATCACGGATTTTTGCATAAGCAATCAAATTATCAACTTTTCCCAACACGGCTTCTTACCGGACCGCTCTTGTGAAACCTGCCACATGTCTTTTCTAAATCTACTAACCTCTCTTCGTAATGATCATCTCTCTGTGGTAGTTATCTATTTTGATCTTAGTAAGGCATTCGATAAAGTGCCTCATAAACGACTTCTAGCCAAACTAGAAGCTATAGGATTTCGTAGTCCCCTTACTGACTTTATTAGATCATACCTAAATGATCGAAAGCAAACGTTTTAGTAGGGTCCTCATACTCAAGTGCTACCCCGATTGTTAGTGGTGTCCTTCAAGGTACCGTATTAGGTCCTTTGTTGTTCTTAATGTATATAAATGATATTTCATCGATAGTTAAACATTCTCAATCTTTTATTTATGCTGATGACCTCAAATGCGTGTATTCCTTCTCTAACTCTACGACCGAACGGTGCCTAGAACAAATTCATTCAGACTTAGACGCTCTTTTCGGCCTGGAGCTCCACATGGCTAATGGAGTTCTCACCTACCAAGTGTCGCTACATGAGTTTTGGGCCTGTAAGGCTGCCGCAACCTCTTATTTTTGAAGGTTGCCCTATGATTGAATGTTCCTCCATCAAGGACTTGGGCTTAAGCTACACCAATAAATTAGATCTTTCGCCTCATGCCGATAGAATTACGGCCAAAGCTGCTCAGATTTGCGGCTTTATTTCTTATAATTTCTACCTTCCTGAAATTAAATTAAGACTTTATCGTATGTTTGTACTTCCCATTCTTGAATTTTGCTGTCCTTTCTTCGGTTTAATGAACGAATCTAGCCGTTCAAAAATTGAAAATGTCCAAAGACATTTCACAAAAAAACTCCTATTTCCGACTCTTTCAACTACTTCCTACTCAACAAGATGCCAGCTAATGAAGCTAAATTTCTTTGGGTCAGGAGACTTGAAGCAGGCTTTTGTCTCCTTTTCCGACTAAATAATAGTTCAACTCTCCCCAAGCTTTCTGTCATTACCCCCGTTAGTCTTCCTTATAACCTAAGAAATTCTGCACTAATTATACCTCCCCCTGCATCCTCCACGTGTAAACGCTCTCTTCTTTGCTTCTAGGTATAGTTTTCTTTGGAATAACTTGCCAATTGAAATAAGGTCGTTAACTAGTCTATCTGCATTCAAGCGAAGACTGCACATTTATCTTAACACTGATTCTATTAACCTTTTATTTTCCCCATCTTTTCCCAGTAGCTTTCCCCATGACTCGGAGAAAGGACCATCGGGAATTTAAGTGACCCTCTTGAAACTATATTTTCGCTACCTCGGGTCGCCCATGAACTATGATGTCTCCTTATATCACCAGTCATCCAAACGATGACGTCATTCGGACGTACACATTCGGTGGTCCACAGTCTAAAATGCTACCGTTTCTTTGGATACTACCATCATCAGAATTCAATTCTGGATCCTAAGATGCTGAGGACTTAAGTTCATTGACGCATTTTCGTGAGATTTTGTTTCATACGCCTAAGTGATCAAGAACGAATCACCTCGACGTTTCATTATCTCATTCTGAAATGCTACTACCGTATTACCCTACTCTACCACCTGACCATTTTTTCCTAAGCAGTTTTTTTCTCCAACCTTCTATTAAAAATGAAGGCTTATTGAACTCTGCCTCCATTTTGTATGGTAGGAGTTTTTTTTCACTGCCTATTTTTTTCTAGTTCACCATTAATTTTAAAACATCGCTAACTGTTGACATAGCAGGACAAGTTATGTATTTGTACATTTTATCTGCACACATTGTCATAACTTTATTTCGTTACTAATGTTTGCTTAGACAGTGCCTTGCCGGTGCTAACCAAATATAAATTCTAAAAAAATTCTAAATAACCGAAAGCCACTCGACTATGCAGATTCATATGTTAAAATTTCACCTGTCTTTGGCATAATGCTCTTAGACAGCGAAAGGAACTAGAAGGAATTTAAAGACGCCTTACCAGATCCTTGTCCAAAATTATTCGCGTTCAAGGCTCACACATGTAACAATACAATATATATATGGTCTTCAACCCCTCTGGATCAAAAGACTCCAAAATGGTCTCAATTTCCTATTTAAAATCACACACGACCAAGATAATCGCAGAATATATATAATAACAAATCACAATCGCCCCGAAACAATAAAAATAACGAAAATACTATGAAATTCCCAGATTTGAATAGGCCCAACGATCAAACTTCTATTTTCATAGGATAGGCTACAATATGGAATGCCCTGCCAAGTTATATTTTAAAATTCAAAGTCTACTAGAATTTAAAATAAAATCGAATGCTGTTGAGTAATATCACATATCTATTTTTGAATTAGATGGGACATTTTTCAAATCAGATATTCAATATATAATTCGGACCGAAATGACTCTTATAACGCCAACTTCGGAAATCAACTGCCGTACATTTGTATAGTGAATGCATCTTATGCCACGGCGGAATTATGAGTGGATCCTCCCGCACGCCGTTGGCGAAACCAACTTCACTGGAAATGGAAACGCCGGAAGATATGTCACCAAATTTTCGGAGCTTTGAACATAGTCCTCCCGATGAGCCTTCAAATAAACCTAGATGGGAGGAATGTACTAGGATGTCATTGTGGTCAAAAAGCAAGCTACAAATCCGAATTTGTATGCGTTTTATGTGCTCCTGCTGAGGGCGATAACCATTCCACTGGAACTGTGTATTCTGATCAGAACCTTCTATTAGTAGCTCTTTCACGTCCATTTCTGAACCTTTTTACGAAGACCTACAATCAACATAGAGAACACGAATTTACTTAGAGGACTAAAAACCTGCGACCTCTCTCATCTCCGGTCTTCTTGCCTGTGTCGTGAGACCGTGCTCAAGTGGGGGAGGAGAAGAGTGTGTGGTAACGTTAACCGCTGCGGTTGGAAGGTTGCCAACTGACAATTACACTCAGACCTCGCTGTTAGTCCAATGTGTGTTGTATGGAGTGGCTGACTGGTGGTCTGAGAGTCAGGCTGCGATGGTTCATTCTTATCATGACCTCTGGCAATCTCACACATGTGAGATGTAAGCCGTTCAACCCCCTGTTGTGTTAAATCCTGGTGCTTGTGTTTGGGGGGCCAGGTCGTGTACGTAGTACACGTAGACGAGGTCACCAGCAGCTGCGCCCGCTTCCGCATCAGACAACTGACCAGCTCGGACAGTGGTCTGATTGTGGGGGTGGGGGGGAGAGAGTGAGGTCGAGAGCTCAGCGAATTTTCCTCACTATAAACAATCTGAAGCGTTTGAAACTATCGCGGTGCGCTAAAAGCCGTGGCTTGGAATGTTGCCAACTGACGGGATAACTCGGACCGCGTGGTCAGCCCAATGTGTGTTTTGTGTGGAGTGGCTGACTGGCGGACTAAGAGTCAGGTTGCATGGGCTTCTTCTTAATGTGGCCTTTATGGCACTCCCAATCCGTGGGATCTGAGCCAGGTGTGGTGGCACGCCCAGTGGCGGCTCCGGCCGCGCCAGCCACCTGCGCCCTCTCCCATCTCCGGTCTTCTTGATTTGTCTTGACACCGGGCTCATGTGGGGGAGAAGAGAGTGCGGTAGCTGCAGCGCAAGGTTACTATTACTTTAAACTAATTCACGCGCAAGTCACCGTCCCTGTACCACCTGGTGTGGAGCATACGGAGGACCTCATTGAAATCGACGGTCGAACTGCCAGCTGACTGGCGGACTGAGAGTCAGGCTGCAATGGGTCCTTCTTAATGTGGTCTTTATGACACTCCCACTCCGTGGGATCCGAGCCAGGTGTGGTGGTACGCCCAGGGGCGGCTCCGGCCGCGCCAGCCACCTGCGCTCTCTCCTATCTCTGGTCTTCTTGACCCTGTCATGACACCGGGCTCAGGTGGGGGAGGATGAGAGAGTGCGGTAGCTGCAGCGCAAGGTTACTATTACTTAAAACTAATTCACGCGCAAGTCACCATCCCGGCACCACCCTTCAGTGGAGCAAACGTTGGACCTCGTCGAAATCGATGGTCGAACAGTCGGGTATGAGCTAGCCATAGTGGGTGGTTAGTGGCCTACAAAACAAATACCGAAATCTTATCTCAGTATACGCACCGCCCCCCCAATTTAAAGATATGCCTATTCATTATCTGAAAAGCAGCTTTCTTTCTGCTGTTAAAACTAATAAAAAGTATTGTGTTTTCACATTTTCCATTTTTTTCCGGTAGCATCTTTATTTTCATTCATAACCTTATGATTGTAAAAGAATTTGTTTTAAAACTAATTAAAATTTTTTTTGCCTCAGCGTGTTAGACACATACTTATTTACATGTTGCGCATCATATATGCTCGGATACACGACAAGCTTGACGCCTAGGTGTTTTTTGTCTGCTTTGTTAAATAACGTTGGCACTTCATAAACGGCGCTTTTTGTCTCGATCCCTTCAGACAATTACATCTTTCAGTCGCAATTATCAATCGATAGATATATAGAAGTTTTATTTGAGTACCGGAATCGCACTGTCATTGGAAAAAAACTAAAACCAGTTTGAACTCGTTAACAGTTAATTAACGAATAGTAGGTCAACTCTAGGCAGCAGGCTCTAATAAAAAATAAAAAAATAAATAAATTGTATATTTAAGGCCCAGAGGGCCCCATCATTACAAACTTAGTATCGTGGTTTAAATAAATACAAAATTGATAATTGCTGCATTATGTGAGCAGCCATATGAACAGCTTCCTTTGTGCAGAACCTTCTGGATCTAGCGCAGGTCATGCTGCAGTTGAAACTAAATAATACATACATGCCCATTTTATATTATTTTCATATCCATAACTGACTTTGCCGAAACCGACAATGATCTCAGCACTTAGTCCCACTAGCAATTATTTAAGGAAAAATAATTACAGATTGAGGGAACATACCACAATAAGCCAGCAGGACACAGTCGTTTTATAAAGCTGGATCAATCATAACGAATAATATATTTTAAAAATATATGATGACTGTTTGACACCATTGAAAGTTTCTCACTGTTGGACTTTTATTACCATTTATCCATTTCCAA
Organism: Schistocephalus solidus; assembly: GCA_017591395.1. Classification (NCBI taxonomy): domain Eukaryota; kingdom Metazoa; phylum Platyhelminthes; class Cestoda; order Diphyllobothriidea; family Diphyllobothriidae; genus Schistocephalus; species Schistocephalus solidus. Next base: position 168,143 of record WEDG01000073.1, on the reverse strand, counting down.
CGTTCAGCAATCAATAAAGTCCAATTAGGTGGTCGACCGCACACCGGAATCGACTGCACTCGAATCTAATTGGAATTTATCATCCCTTGGAATCGACCGCGGACCTTTCCACATCTGTCGAATGAATACTTCGAAATCCCATTAGAGATTATTCTTACCCTTATAATTTTTGCCATGAAATAATCATATGCATTCTATATCACTGCTTTATTTCTTATTTTAATATTATGAAACATTGAAAAACAGGTTTTTTTAATAAAACAAACTCCACTTTTCGAACACTGCTGTCTTAGCATAAACCAAATCGAAGCTAATGTGGTTTCGGAAAAGAGGTGTTCGTGATGTTTTTGTGTGTGTTCCAAGGAGATTGACTGCCTTTAGGAAATACTATATCAATAGACCTCTTTATTTATATACTTGCAAATCGCCATCATAAATAAAGCGCGTATGACTTTCAAATAAACCTGGTCAGTTCAACCTCCGTAATCCGACGATTTCCACAATATGTTCTACAGAAGGGTGAAACAGGGACGTTCACTTGTGCGCAACATAGATTTGAGTGACAGTGGGTTTGCACGGCATCTTACCACGCACTCTTCTCTTACCCATTCTTGCTATAGTCAAGAAGACCTAAGGTAGGGTCTGGCACTTTGAATAATATCCTACCATAGCTAAAGTGGGCAAAAGTTAGTGGTAAGTCATGAGATGGTACCTAAAAATGATCCCGTTTGACACGCGCACCACCTCATGTTCGGAATTTGATTCTGAGAGCTTATTCCAAAAAAGAACGCCTGCCGTACCTTGATTTGTCCACCAAATAATTCCAGGGCTTCTACCACGTGGCCCGTATAGAAAGCACGAAATAAACCTGGAATGTAATTGACGAAACGACAAAATAGGAGTGATCCAAGCACACTGCCCTAAATAAATCCACTCCACAAACGTGTGAAGTTTGAGATAACATTGGAGATCTAATCATGTGTGCGAGAGCGCAGGTGAGAAGATAATAGGTTTCGAAGTTAACCTTATAGATAGGTACAGGAAGGGGACTCTCATTGAGAAAAACTAAATAAAAACGAGCCCAAAATCGTGTACATTTATGTTATGCATAATCAGTCAGCTTCTTGACGATGACAAATGACGCAAATCAGTTTAGTCCAAAAATAGTTAAATGTGCAGACAGTGAAAAAACTCTTGGGCATTTTATGGAGAAGGCGAAAGTTGAATGGGGTTTGTGGAGTTTTAAGGATGAAAAAAAAACTGTCTGTAGGAACAGTTAAGTTTCAAAAGTAAGAGAGCCTGGTCAGGATGATTAAAAGCCTGAGTTCAATCGAAAAGACTATAAAAAGTGATAACCATTGTCCCTGGAATGTGGAACATGATCAAAAAACGATAGCACACAGGTGCCACAGGTGAGTAACCCATACTGGGCCGCACTCAGTAGGTAATTCTTTGTTAAGTGATACATCATCTTATCTTTGGTCAAGGTCTCTAAGATCTGCGAATCATTGGACAGTGTGTTAATTGGCCGAAAGTCGTCAAATGACGTAGATTGGTCATATTTGGATATAAGCAGAATGTGCGATTTCTTCCACACACTGAGAAAGGTTTCAATTACACAGTACACATAAGGGACAGGGAAAATATAATTACTATCGGCCTTTATAATAATGAAAGGATTTCAATTAGTCCAGGACTACAAGATTGACGAAAACGTCGAATGGCTATGAGGACGTTCCAACCTCGGATGGCTGGAAGGGGAGTAGTCGTATTTTCATTAAATGCTCTGGACAAGAAAACGTTGAAACTATTACACGTCAAATTATCATCAATTCTGGGATTTTCAAAGACGTCTCGAAATATGGGGTGCTGCGTTTTTCTATGGGTACTCACTGTGCACGAAGAAAAGTTTCGTGACCTTTAATGAACGGTTTTCAACAAATTTCAACAAAAAAATTTGACCTAATCAGTTTGGCGCTTTTCTTTGGAAAGCGTTGTAGTCTACTTAAAAACACGCTAAATCAAAGGTTGAACGGAAAGGTTTTTTTGCGGATGAAATCGATGAGAGAGTTTACGTTATCTACGGCAAAAAAGATACATTGAGGCAAACTTAATCCGTGACAGTAATAAATTAGTTACGCGAAACTAACCGACAAATAATTGGATTCAAAAATTTCAACAGCATATTTGTATAGGTATTCACATATGAACATAGAAAGAAATTAGACCAATTTTGCGAATTAAGATGTATCAATAATTCTGTCGAATGGGCTGATCGGAAATCAAAGAATAAGCTTTATTTTTTGAAAACCGTTTCAGCTGTTTTGAAGTGTAGAGTCGAAATAACGATGTTGATGTCCAATGTCCAAAGTGGATCCACATGTTGTACATGTGACACTGCCAATGGAAGGCAACCTCTGCAGAAGATTAAATCAAGTGTGCTTGATCCTCGCTAAATCAAAGGTTGAACGGAAAGGTTTTTTTGCGGATGAAATCGATGAGAGAGTTTACGTTATCTACGGCAAAAAAGATACATTGAGGCAAACTTAATCCGTGACAGTAATAAATTAGTTACGCGAAACTAACCGACAAATAATTGGATTCAAAAATTTCAACAGCATATTTGTATAGGTATTCACATATGAACATAGAAAGAAATCAGACCAATTTTGCGAATTAAGATGTATCAATAATTCTGTCGAATGGGCTGATCGGAAATCAAAGAATAAGCTTTATTTTTTGAAAACCGTTTCAGCTGTTTTGAAGTGTAGAGTCGAAATAACGATGTTGATGTCCAATGTCCCAAGTGGATCCACATGTTGTACATGTGACACTGCCAATGGAAGGCAACCTCTGCAGAAGATTAAATCAAGTGTGCTTGATCCTCGGTTACGGGAGTCGACAACCTGAGTCCTCATGGCGATATCTACTTCATCGAGTAAATCCTCGAAACTAAGAGGGCCAGAAGGTGGAAACCATAAAACTCCAGAAAGATTGAAATCACCTTAAAGCAAGCAATACTTAAAATACAAGCCATCAACGGTCCGAAAGGCCTTTGAGCGACAAAGATCGAAATACACACTGGCATTGGATGTGCGATAGAAACAAATAACAAGTAAACATTTCTTATTTTTGAAGGTAAAGCAAAGCCAAAAGCACTCTTTAAGCGCAGTCGATTACTTCATTTTTTGGGGCAGAAATGCCAGTGCTTTCGTAATATAGATGCATCTGACTCCACCACATCTGTCGCGACGATCATTTAGACTATAATTTTAACCTAGAAAAGAGAGTTCAAATTCGGCTACAAAAAGTGTTGCTCATGTTCCATTTACTAAAACATTATCTGGACAGTGGACAAAGATCAGCATCTGAGGCAGAGATATTTCACTAAGTAAGGAACTGGAATTTTATACATACAGTTAAAATGGGCAAGTTCGTTGTATTTAAGGAAGGGCAGCTAAGTCTTTCAGTGGTTGACAGGCCACTGAACATATGAAACGGGTGCTCCCACACGGTTCTGAAAAAGGGCGTGGAAAAGCAAACGCCAGAACAGCCACAATGATGTCAGTCAGTTGGCCTTGCTTCTCTTCGAGTACCTGGACTCAAATATTATAGTTCTAACAGCTGACACAACGATGGGCCGATGTGGAATCCGTCTCATCTGCTGCAGAGTTGTCAGCCTCTGGTGTCAGCACCCTGGTTCTATTTTCCGTTTGTTCCTCCTGGAGTCGTCTGTGTATAATCAACCTGAAGTCTTTTTCACAAGAGACTGTCAATGAATTAAAAGTTGTTCTCAATTGATCCTACGTATTTAACAAATTAATTCTATTTATTTTTTATTTATTGCCAGTTTACAGACAAGGTCAAAAGAGATATACAGTAGAGAGTCGAGCTGACAGGGAACAAAACTCCTGATCGTTCTTTTAAGTGTTTTCAGGAGTAAAAACTACAGCTTATTGAGAGATTATAGTTCAGGACAGGGAAGCGTTGACACAGGTATACGGTGAAGGTCTTCTCCTTTCAGTTTTATGGATCCGGTATTCTGCACCAGCAGGTATGTCGGCGAACGGCTGTTCGCTGTCGACTGAGGAATAAGCCGATTTAGGTCTGCAAAGCCAGCAATATTGCCCTCAGCATGACGTCCGGCAGAGGATTCAGAGTCCGTGAATGCCATCAGAACGGAGGAAAGCTTCCACAAAGTCAGCACCCACAATTTTTGGAAGGTGTCCTGAATGCAGAAAAATAGCGACAGCTCTCGTAAACAAGGAAAAGCTTTGCTGAATTGTGATACTTCTGGGTAGTATATTACAGATTGCTATAGCATTTACCGAAAAAAAACTGATGGTATCTAATGGTGCGTGCCAAAGGAAGATATAAAAATACATCTCGATGACTGGTGCGCCGAGAGTGGTCGAGCTGCCTCAGAGATGCAAGGGGGTTAAAGTTACAACTGTGTAAAAGTTTAAACAGTAAATAGTCACTCCTGTAATCTGCGAAGCCACAACGGGTCGAGAATTGTAAGCTCACAGTGTTGTTGATAGTACAGGTTTCTGTGTTCTGAAGAGACAACTCTTTTTGTAATGAAGTGCCTGACTGATTATATCTTCTTCCATTCACTAGCGCACAGATGGCTAAATAGAAACGAGCAGAATTCCAGACTAGGTCCGACATACATTTTATAAAGGCTGGTTCTAATATTGACGTTTTTGAAATTTCTAAGAATAAAACCAGTAGTTTGCGTGCTGTCGAGACAATCAGGGCGCAGTGCTCTGACAGATTAAGATTACTAGAATATGATATGCCCAGATCCTTTATAACTCCGGGCACATTTAGGTCATGACCGTCTATGCTTAGATGGGGCTGATGGTTGTCGCCAATAACCATAACGGAGCACTTGTGCCAATAAAACGAAAGGCACCATGTGCGACACCACTGAGCGAAGACCTAAAGATCCTTCTTTAAGAGCTCAAGCACCATATTGCGATCGACTGTTTAATATCGATAGGCAACTTTTAAATCGTCAGCGTACATAAAGGGCCTACCATACTGAAAAAAAATCAGGAACATCATTGGCAAAAAGGCAAAATAAAAGCGGGTCGAGCACGCTTCCCTGAAAAACTCCACTTCCTACATGTGTGGGGTTGGAGCTTACATCAGCAATTTTATCTTGTTGTGCGCGAGCATTCAAATATGAGAATATGAAGTTCAGAAGCTTGTTACCTATACCAAAGAAGGCAAGTTTCAGCAGTAGGAAAGCATGCTCAACACGATCAAAAGCCTTCGTGAAATCGAAGTAAACGGTATTAATTGCAAAACCGCTGTCTCTAGATTGTACCACATTATCAAAGAAAGAAATCTGGCAGGTGTCACAAAACCTTTTTTCTAGGAGGCCATGCTCAGCTGCATTAAGTAGGTTATTCTCTGTTAGGTGACTATCATCTAGTCTTTGATCAAGATCTCTAAGATCTTCGAGACTGCTGGCAGTAAATTGATTGGCCTGAAGTCTTCAATAAACGTAGGTCGGTCGTGTTTGGGTACAGGCAGAATGTGCGATTCCTTCCCTAACAAAGGGAAGGTTTCACTTTCAAAAGCAAGATTAAATATGTTATACAGAAATGACAGAAATATATCATTTGCATTCGCCTTTAGAACGCTGACTGGGACGCCATCTGGTTCAGGACTGTAAGATAAACAGTGTATGTAAATGCGACTCCAATGTGCTTAAACACATAACCATTCAATACCAACCCGCGTTTTAAAGCGTGCACATAGGCTGACATCAGGCTGCACATGAAGCTGCAAACAAATTGACACGCTCTTTGTTTACCATGGTTTTAAGAATTAGTAAGGGAGACTTGCTAAGAGGCGAGCAGTAGCCATCATGCAGCTATGGCCCACAAACCGTTTCAATAAACGTACTTTGGAATAGAGGTGCCAATCACGAAGGGGTTGCAATTCTACGGTTATGAGCCTTTTTCCGCCGGATCCGAACGCACGTTCATTTTACAAAACTGACTTTGCTGAGAATTAATTCACCATCAACACTATGTGGATGCACAGAAGATGATATAGCCAGGCGGCTTTTGGCAGAGTCAGTGATCATTGAGTTTCCCTCTTGCACGGTTCTATTATTTCTGCTCATTGCTTTGTGTTGCCAGCTAGAACTATTCTGATTCCACTTATTCACCCGAAGTCCATTTATGACAACGTTATATTATGTGGCACCAAGCTTTCCATTTCGTAAAATTTTGCAACTAACTTCATTTAGATGACTATGTATCAATACTTTTAGCCAAGTTATAACTGCGGTTTTAGTGATGAGATTTAGAACTTCGATCAATTAAGATAAGGAAAAGAACTTAAAGTTAAGTGAAGAAGGTTATGGTTTCAAGGTAAGTTTATTTTGTGGTATAATTTAAGACGAGATGTGTAGAAAGCGGTTTTGGTTCCTAGTTATACGGTTAAGGGTGGGGTTAGGTTTGGATTATTAATGCTAGGTTAGGGTTCGCATTACTGTCATCCAGCTCAGACAGAAGCAGTGATTCTCTGTATACACAAACATATGCGGCATGGTTGCTGGAGGATATCAAAAAGGGCGACGTTGAATAGCTCGTCGAATTTAAAGGACCAAAGAAGAAGATTTTGATTTTGAATAAGGCCAAGATTATTTCACAAAAAATGAGTTACAATTTTGAACAAAACTCGTTTTTACTGATAGATGCTTAAACGTAATCATCTGCTGTTGATTCGCCAGCAAGTGCAGGACCAATTGGCAGAGTTCCCATAAGGGTTTTACCATTAACTATAGGAATCGTTGCTCGTACTGACGCAAATAGCATCGTTGACCAAAGTAGAATGCTTCTTGATACTGATGCCTAATCATCAAATCAGAGCACCAAGTCACCAAACAGACATTTCGACCGAAAACGCAATCTAGTTATTAAAGAGGCACTTGAGTTCACTTCCATGATTGCAAAAGAAAGGGTGGAACATGACCTTAGTCTTTTCCGAGAATACTCAATTTCGATTCTTCAAGATGACGAGTGCGTTACCGGGCATTCCGTTAAGGGAAAGGGGGTGTTTCACATGAAATATTATCACCAAGGCCTCTTAAAATCATTTTTGAAAATGATTTTCAGGCTTCTATCCTCCCAGAACGGAAAATGTCTCTCTGTAGCTCACATACGGATGTGTTTTCTGCTGGATTACGAACCAAAGGAAAGGCACCAAATAAGGATGCTGTAAACAGACCTAAAGAGAAGAGCCAATTTTTCAGGATATGCTCTTTCGAAAAGAGGTGATCTTTAAAGAACTGAAAAGTCTGAAGGCAACTAAAGACATCGGCTCCAATGAGATTCCAGCAAAGATGTTACTTGAACTTGCTCGAAAGCTGACAACATTGCTAACCTTTCTGTGCCCTGGAATCGATCGCTTCACAAATGCTGTATTTGTGCTTTTGCTGCAAACTACGGGCCTTACAGCTGGACCTCACACTGTTGCAAGGTTATGGAGAAGGTTGTCAAAAAGGAAGTTATGATTTATTTAGAAACACAAGGTCAAGGTCAAGGCGCGCAGCTCGTTTTTGAAAGCTAAGTGAAAGTTCTAATTTTTTCAGGATTTCCTTATCCAAAGCTTAAATTACTAACGGTTTTTTTTGATAAAAACTTTAGCCCTTTTAACACTCTATCAACTGCTTATACCTGTGGTGCTCGTCCACTTCTCCAGGCGTGAACATTTAGAGTCAACGTTTTCAACCGTTATAATAAGAAGTTTTCTCAAGCACGTATAAAGGTCCTTGGTTTACATTTTGAAAAAAAAAACATTTGTCGCAGAATATTATTCGCCTGATTTTTTCCTAAGTTTGATCAAATTAAAGCCTAGCAAAATGAGAATGAAAATCTCGGCTCGAAAACAAATTATCACAGGCTTTCTGCATTCAGAACATCTTCCAGGAATTTTGGATGGTGAAACAGTCAAATATAACTTTTGGCTCAACAGCATGCACGGCATCTGAACCTGGAACGAGGCTGTACCTTAAGGGTAATGGGGAGGGCAGTGCAGCCCTCTAACGGTGAATTCTCTAGCATACAGCGGTCAACCGTCAGCAGATGCACCCTTGCTTGGTGCGAAATCCCAGTTCCTTAAAATCGACAGATATATTGTAAACACACTGCACTTTTGCAAGCCCTTCGCCGTTTCTAAATGCAATCATCTCACTGGCAGCAGACTCACTCTCTCCGGAATGGCATTCATTGAGGAAAATCTCGAAGTTCTTTATACAATCAGGAGGTTTTGTACTGCTTTATAGATTCCCATTGCACGATCCTTCCGATATTGCCTGTAAACTGGTATTAAATGCAATTATTTATTTATTTAGTTAACTAAAAATAAACTGACTATACCTCACTGTGGATGATAGTAGAAGAATTGAAATATATGGCTTTGACAGTGGTGCTGAGATTCATCAAGCTGCACCGCGGTGGAAAGTGGATTAAATGAATAACTGTTTAAAAGCTTAAACAGTAAGTAGCCTCACTTTTAGAATATGCGAGACATAAGTGGTGAATTTGTTTAAAATCACAGCATTGCTAAAACGTCAGATTAGCGAACAGATTTCATTTTCTTCCGTTCACTATTGCACAGAAGTTTAAAGAGAAACTAGCAGTATTCTGGTTTCAGTTCTTCACACAGAGTGATAAACAGGTGGAAACTTTGCTTGAATAGGTGATCGTGAATTCACCTTCCTACTTTGCTTTATTTTGAGAAAACTTAACATTTTGCCAAATTGGTCAGTGAGGTCTAAAACCGTAGGCTGCTCAGCCATATGAAGCATATGTGATATAATTCTTTGAAGCTGTTACCTATCTTTGATACTGTTATCTTCAGTCCCATATGGGATTTTGACCTATGACATCACTGTTTCTACATTACAACTCAAAACTGAAAACACGTTTTAGAAATATATAGATTTTTCTCTTTTTGCATTTGATTCTAGACATTTTTAATCTGGCCATGAAGATGTCCAAATAAAATTGGCTACACAATGCGGTAAAAGTTTTAAAAAGTCGTTTTTTAAATGTCCTGAAACATTTTTGCCACAGAGAAAATACCAAAATAAAAATTTGGTGCCCATCCTGCGAGGGTCGTCGGAAATTCCATTGTAGAAGACAAGATGACGGTTGATAATTTAAAAGTTTATTTGTCCAAAAAATGTATTAAATATTCCACCCAACTTCTATAATCATCCAGAGTTGGAATGTGCTCAAGACAAGGACTTTATCCACAGGAACTTTACCGTAGCCATTGGACGATTCCACCAATCTCATAGGACATGGAGGAGATCACGTTCCAGTATGTAATAGAAAGGAGGATGCTGCTTATATTTTCCCATCCCTTCTGAGTATAATATTTATTCTTATTGTTGGAAAGTAAATCGATCCCAATGTATGAACTAAATCGTACATTCTGCCTATCCAAAAACTCGTCTTATCTTAATCATTGGACGACTTTCGGCTAGTCAGAACACTTTTCGCACCTTTGAAGACCTTGATGACCTTTATCAAAGATAAGATGTAAAAAATTGAGCAGGGAATAAAATACTAAGTGCGGTTAATCAAAGGTTTCTTTAAAAACAAGGTCAAAAGGCACCTTTATAGTCCACTTTCTTTGATCATGTTCTACATCAGCCCGATTGAGCTCAACGGGATTGCCTGCTCCGTAACTGCGACTATTTCGACCTAGATAACATCTCACAGTTACCATCTCCGACTTTGCCATTTGATCCGTACGTGTAAAATTACTTTCTGCTTCTTTGGAATTTTTTTATCGTGCGGAAATTTCTTAGAAATCGTACTGCGAGCGAATTTTTTTTTCCAATGAAACCTTACGGACAACATAACTTTTTATTGCGCAAATAACCGCATAACACATCAAGTCATCAACATTATGCAACTTGTGAAGTAATCCAGGTTCCTCAAGACTTGCGTACTTCTGAGTCGTATCTTAATATCCTTCAAAAGTTTGATCAAGTATTTTTATTAAGTTTAACGCATTAGCTCCTTTCGTTTGAAATACTCATCGAAATTCATAATTAATGGACAGCCAGCATTTTGAGGATAATATCACGCAAAGCAGCGGCACTTCATTAGAAGGAAAGCCTGGGGATATTACCCTAACTTCCAAGATTTTCGCTCGTGCTCTTTATGTCTGCAGCCCATGATCGGCAAAACGGGCCAAAAGCGAACTTATCATAAAATAGCGTGATTTGCGAAGATGAAATTTGCGTAAGCTGTACACATATATTGATCGAACTTACATAAATGGAAGATGAGCTTTGGGATTTAATAAGCTCTAGAAGTAGAATATTGACCAAAAGAAATAAATTATTAGCGTTAGAACAAAAATGAAATGCACCGAAGGCAAATAATTCAAAAATAATACAGTTTTAAGAAGCCTACGACTTTATGGATTACAACCCAGTAAATGCCCAATTGGGTTACAGTTATATAAGGATAATTCCACAAACGTCTCTTCAAAAGGCAGTGCTGACTTCAGACTCAACTTCTGTCTACCATCCCAGCAGTTCTAAACAGCCCTTAGTTGAAAGGAAAACAACCAAACCGTGGCACGAAAGAATTGGGAAAACCACTCTCATGAATACCCCAGGGCATGCAGGTAAAAATATGGTCGGCAGTTTATTAAAGGACGCCCTATACCGAATGAATTTCGTAGTTATCCAGGGTTTACCCGAAATGAATGCTCGTACCCGCAGGAAAGTATCTCCACTGATCTTGCTATTTTTCAAAACCTGCCGAATGGGAGATAAGGTAACAGTTCGCTCAGCATTCAGGGTTGGAAAAAGGATATTGATCAGTCAAAAACTGTGATATCATGGCCTAAAACCTTTTCTTGGATAGCAAGAAAGTGGCTTCGCTACTTCTTTCTAGAAAGAACAGCCTTCGAAACTCTCATATGGCAGTTTATTTCAGCCGGAATATCTGAAACACAACGAATTAGTAATAGAATTAAAGAGGAAACTTGCAGCTGGAGAGAACAGTCTGCATATTTTCAAGCGATGCCTGATAAAGTGAAATGCCACATTGATATGGAACCAGGCAATGCTTATTTTGGCAGTGAAAAGTGTTTAACGTAAACTCGAGGGTTGTTAACTTAATTTATTTAAAACAACGCCCGAAATCTGTTTTTAAAGCTCAATGAACTGAGAATACAGGTATTCGTTCTGTCTCCTGATATTATGGAAATCACAGAAACACGGCTGCCACAGAACATCAGGGATTGTGAACTAGCATTATCCGGATACCAGTTTTTCAGGAGAGACCTCATTTACTGCCGGGGTGGATGTGGCGCCATATATGTAAAAGCAACTTACATAAGTGTGAGAGGACTGATAATATTACCTATAATATGGAGGCAATTTGGCTGACTTTAAAGCCACGTGAATCGCAATCCCTTAAAGCTATGACTCTCTACCGACCACCGGTAACAGACGCAAACGCTGATACTTTTTGGGGGAGAAAATAAAGAAGATTGGTTTTTGAAATGATGCCTTCGATCACCGTCTACTAAATACAACTCTTGAAACTCTTCTCACACAACATATATTTGTAACAAGGACAACAGGCAGGTTATTATGATCTCGTCATCACTAAATATCTTGACGGTAAAGACGTTTTATTCTGCCCAAGGTCAAGGTCGAAGGCGGTTTGTTCAAATTTGAAGATAAGTGAATTCTCAAATTTTCAACCTATTTCTTCGTTTCCTGTTGAAAATATTAGCTTAATTATTGACAATTTATTGTAATTCTACCTAATTATCAGCTGTACAAACTTGCAGTTATTGCAATTGCAAAAGGGAGAAATATACAGTTTATTAAACTTTTTCACCCTACATAGCCTCATTAAAGTTCTCGCAGATTTACGTCAAAAGGATGGAATCTAAAGTTTAATTCTAGAAATAAAGTTGAAAATTTGTATGTTTACTTTATTTCCAGTGAAGAATAATTTGCATTAACTGGTATACCAGTTGATATAATTTTTCATCCTGCATAGCCTCTTCGCTAATTCTATTTTCAGTTTAAACTCGTTACCTTGCAGATATTTTCTTGCAGTGCCTTGCTTAAAACACATTTTTCATATATTACATCTTTTATTCCGTAAAACGTCACTAGTGACAATTTTTCTCTCGTATTATCGACTTATATTTTAAAATCAATATGAAACCCCAGTCAGTGCTTAGACGCAAACATCCTCTCGCGTTAAACTTCCACTAGAGCAACCCTCCTTAAGCATAAAGAAATTAGACCTTGACGCCCTGGAAAACTTTAATACCTTTATGTCTAAATATGGTTCTCTCTTCACGATCCTTGGTACCATTTTTGAGGGAAAGTTGTCTTCACTCACTTCTCAACAATGCGTGAAACTAGAGCCTTTTATTAACATGGTCAGTACTGAGTCAATTGACCGACATAAAAGGAGTTTCAATTTTCTTTTTAAAAAAACGTTCCCAAGAGTAAAATCCCCTGGACGTTGCATTTCATTTCCTTTTACTCGTGCGGCTTTAACTTTAAAGTTGCTGAAGCTAAAAGGTTGTCTTCCCGTAGTAAAAACCGCCTATTCTGGTCAAACATTTTCCAGCAATTGAAGTTGACCTTATTTTCTCTAAGCATGAGCACTCAGCTCAATATTTGAAAAAAAACAAGTTGTTTATCTGTAGGGATAAAACCCTAATGGAACGTCGGGTTTCACCCTCCTTAGCAAACAAGAAGCCTTGGTCTACACCTTCAATACCAAAAGTTATCTCAAAGGTTTGTCCTGTAGCTAATGCACGCCTACGGCCCTCCGGATCGACAGGAATTTTGATTCCAGCTGAATCTTCACCCGTTAACCTTGTTCCTGGTTTAAGTTAAATTGTGTCAAAACCGCTTCTTTCTCATCCCAAGCAAACCATGCCTGCTATAGCTTCAAAATCAACTAACCCTAAGAAAACTCCTAGTAAATATGAATCATTGGCTAATCCAGACATTAAAATCAGTAATGTCATTACCAATGGGAAACCTGCTAACCCCTCAGCACCTATGACAGCTGCGAACGCTAACGTTAGCATCTTTCCCAACCCAAAGATTGTCTGAAATCCCCAAATAATTAACGCTTCTAATTATGTTACCAGTTTTTCGAAATCATTTTTTCCTTTTTCAAATGCACGTTGTCCGCCAATTTATGCTAACTTCCCTCAAAATCTCATTTCTATGCCACCCTCTATCTTTCAAACGCCACAATATAGCCTTCCATTCCAAGATTTTTATCCAAATATGCCGTTGTACAATAATCTCAGTTCTCTTAACAATAAAATTTTGACAAATTGTAGACCAGAGCAATTTTGTTTCCCACCTTTCGTTTCTTCTTTCCAGTTTTCTTCTCCGCCACCAAATTTTCATTTTTTATAAAAACTGATGAGCGTAACCTGCAGCTCAGGAATACGCTCAGCTTAGTTTCACTCAATGCGAGATCAGTTGTAAATAAGATGGCTGAGCTTAGAACATTAGCCTTTGAGCTTGATCCAGATGCGCTGTGCATCACTGAATCCTGGGCGCACTCTCTTATTTCTGACTCAACGCTTGCTATAGATAATTTCAATTTGTTCCGACAAGACCGCGCTGAAAAACGTGGCGGTGGTTGCCTCCTTTATATTAAGTCATCCTTTGTACATTTCCCTTTTCAGCTTGCCATTTCGTCCTTTTCTGGAAATGTATGCTTTGCTTCAGTCATTCTCCCTCACAATAAAAAGCGGTTATTGGCTGTGTCTATAAACCTACGTGTTATTCTGGCAATGAAAGCGAGCTCTGTGAACTATTTGAAAAAGCTGCAGAAACTCAATTTGATGTCAAAATAATCGTAGGCGATTTCAATCTGCCAGACATTGACTGGCAGGCAAATTCCTCTCCGCCTAAACATCAGAAATTTGTCGATACTGTTAACTTTTCAAACATGTCCCAACTGGTCAGATCATTTACTAGAAATGACAAAATTTTAGATTTAATTTTTACAAACGATGTCCACCCTTTCTTTATGAATTTCCATCATGGTCTTTTCACAAGTAATCACGCAATAATTCACTGTTGTTTTCCAGTCCCCCTTCTTCCGAAGCCTGAGGTTAAATGCAATAACCTCGACTTTGCTAACATAAACCATGAAACAATAAATAATTTCGTAAGCACTCAAGATTGGCATAGCATATTCTCAATTAACGATTTAAACTTTTTCCGTGAGCCTCACAGAAAAAATTTAGGCCTTTATCCCTTTTAAGATTTTTAGTTCAAATACAGCTTCTTCTACTGTTCCTCATTTTCCCCAGAACAGATTTAAAAAATTACGACAACAACTTAAAGATTCATCTAAAAGCTCTTTGTCAGTTCATTCAAGGATTGCACAAATATTTGAATAAGCATCTAAAATTAGGCTCGCAAGAGATAAGCATAGGGAGTCTCGGGCACTAAGTGATGCCAATTCATCCAAATCTGTTGCTCAAATCTTCCATGTTCGGTCATCGGCTAAGCGTCTGAATGTAACTCCGCCCTTACTCGACTGTAACAAAAATTTGTTACAGACGATTTGGGCAAAGCTGAATTGTTTAATTCGTTTTTGCCAACCACTTTACCACTGAATCTAGCCCCACTCCCACAATTCCTCTGCTTTCAAATTCGCTTCTAACAACAATTAATTTCTCGCCTTCATGTATTCAAAAAGAAATAGCTCACCTAAAAATTCATATTCGGTTGGAACTGATAACATTCCAAACTCACTTATTAAACAGTTAAGGGATTTTCCACCTTTACTAATTAATTTATTCTCAGTATTTATCGAAAATGGTTTCTTCCCCGATTATTGGAAAACCTCTATTATAATACCAGTTTTTAAATCTGGTTCCCGCTCGGACATTCATACTAACGCGGTGTTCATTAAACGCCCTCTCTTGCTAAACTCTTCGAAAAACTTAATTGCAAAACAAATTACCGATTTTTGCTTAAGCCATCAAATTATCAACTTTACCCAACACGGCTTCTTACCGGACCGCTCTTGTGAAACCTGCCACATGTCTTTTCTAAATCTACTAACCTCTCTTCGTAATGATCATCTATCTGTAGTTGTTATCTATTTTGATCTTAGTAAGGCATTCGACAAAGTGCCTAATAAACGACTTATACCTAAACTAGAAGCTATAGGATTTCGTAGTCCCCTTACTGACTTTTATTAGATCATACCTAAATGATTGAAAGCCAACTTTTTAGTAGGGTCCTCATACTCAAGTGCTACCCCTATTGTTAGTGGTGTCCTTCAAGGTACCGTATTAGGTCCTTTGTTGTTCTTACTGTATATAAATGATATTTTATCGATAGTTAAACATTCTCAATCTTTTATTTATGCTGATGACCTCAAATGCGTGTATTCCTTCTCTAACTCTACGACCAAACGGTGCCTAGAACAAATTCACTCAGACTTAGACGCTCTTTCCGGCCTGGAGCTACACATGGCTAATGGAGTTCTCATCTACTAAGTGTCGCTACATGAGTTTTGGGCCTGTAAGGCTGCCGCAACCTCTTATCTTTGAAGGTTGCCCTATGATTGAATGTCCCTCCATCAAGGACTTGGGCTTAAGCTACACCAATAAATTAGATCTTTCGCCTCATCCCGATAGAATTACGGCCAAAGCTGCTCAGATTTGCGGCTTTATTTCTTATAATTTCTGCCTTCCTGAAATTAAATTAAGACTTTATCGTATGTTTGTACTTCCGATTCTAGAATTTTGCTCTCCTTTCTTTGGTTAAATGAACGCATCTAGCCATTCAAAAATTGAAAATTTCCAAAGACATTTCACAAAAAACTCCTATATCCGACTATTTTAACTACTTCCTACTCAACAAGATGCCAGCTAATGAAGCTAAAATTTCCTTGGGTCAGGAAACTGGAAGCATGCTTTTGTCTCCTTTTCCGACTAAATAATAGCTCAACTCTCCCCAAACTTTCTGTCATTACCCCCGTTAGTCTTCCTTACAACATAAGAAATTCTACATTAATTATACCTCCCCCTGCATCCTACACGTGTAAACGCTCTCTTTTCTTTGCTTCTAGGTATAGTTTTCTTTGGAATTACTTGCCAATTGAAATTAGGTCGTTAACTAGTCTATCTGCATTCAAGCAAAGACTGCACATTTATCTTAACACTGATTCTATTAACCTGTTAGTTTCCTCATCTTTTCCCAGTAGCTTTCCCCATGAATCAGAAAAAAGGACCATCGGGAATTTAAGTGACCCTCTTGAAACTATATTTTTACTACCCCAAATCGCCCATGAACTATGATGTCTCCTTATATCACCAGTACTCCAAACGATGACGTCATTCGGACGTTCACATTCGGTGATCCACAGTCTAAAATGCTACCGTTTCTTTGGATACTAACCATCATCAGAATTCAATTATGGATCCTTAGATGCTGAGGACTTAAGTTCATTGACGCATTTTCGTGAGATTTTGTTTCATACGCCTAAGTGATCAAGAACGAATCACCTCGACGTTTCAATATCTTATTATGAACTGCTACTTCAGTATTACCTTACGCTACTCTACCACCTGACCAGTTTTTGCTAAGCAGTTTTTTTCTCCTACTTTCTATTCAAAAATGAAGGCTTATTGAACTCTGCCTCCAGTTTTATGGTAGGAGTTTTTTTTCACTGCCTATTTATTTCTAGTTCACCACTAATTTTTAAACATTGCTAACTGTTGACATAGCAGGACAAGTTATGTATTTGTACATTTTATCTGCACAAATTGCCATAACTTTATTTCGTTACTAATGTTTGCTTAGACAGTGCCTTCCCGGTGCTTACCAAATATAAATTTAAAAAAATATAAATTCTAAAACTTGGTTGAGGTGATAATGCAGTACATTAATTGGAGTACGGTTTATATTCTGTACCATCTGCAACTCATGAAACCAGACTCAATCTACGGCCAGGAGACCTTTGCAAAATGAAATCTGAGGCATCGCAAACAGACTGGTATCTTCTCGTCTCTGGAAACGTCCAGAGGACCAAAGATTATTTAAGAAGTCCTTGGTGAATCTTATATAATGTCACTGTCTGTCATCACAACAAAGGATATAGAACTGACCACAGTGGTTAAAAAGAGATCTAAAAAGCAGAGATTAATAGGAAACAAAGGCTATGGAAGAAATTTTGCTGATCCTATAAAAATGTAACATTGCAAGCATACAAAAATCAAAGAAACGACTATCAAAGCTTGCTCTTTAAAAGACGACGGGCTTAAGAGAACACATTTACTCCAGCGAGCAGCTCGCAATCGCAAATTACTCTACAGATATTAACGAAAACGCTAAAGTTACATGAACCCAATTCCCATTATAAGAAACAATGACTTTTCAAAATATCTGAAATTAAATACAAAGCTGAAAATATTTCTCAATTCTTTCACCCAGTTTTCCTCAGGGAGGCTGTTTTAATTCTATCACGATACGAGACTATGGGAGCGCCAATTTTTCAGGATATACTCTTTTGAAAAGAGGTGGTCTATGAAGAACTGAAACTTCTGAAGGCATGTAATTATCCCAGCCCTGATGAGATTCCAGCAAAGCTGCTCCTCAAAATTGCTCGAGAACTGGCCAAACCACTACCCTTTCTTTGCCCGGAATCCATCGTGCGCAAATGCTGTATTCGTTCTTTTGCTACAAACCACGGGTTTGTCAGCCGAACATGAAACTGTTGAGAGGTTATGGGGAAGGTTGTCAAAAAGGAATTTATGATTTATTAAGGAACCTATCACCTATATTGCAATGCACAATAAGCTTTCGTAGGGGAAGATAATGTTTAACGAACTGGCTGTTTACGATGGAAATCAGGATAAAAACACTCGATGCAAAAACACTGTGCATCTGAAAAACATTGATTTCCACAAGCTCTTCGAAAGAGCTCCACATCAGCGTCTCCTTTGCCTGTTGAGAATGTTGGGTAATGGAGGCAAGCTTCTTAAGTAAATCAAACATTTTCTTATTGGTCGTTCCCAAGGGGTTTGTTTAGGTGGAGCCCGATCATAGCGCACAGTCATCAAAGAGTTAAGTCCTACAATGATAGGTGCTCGGACCCATCCTATTTCTCTTGTTTTCTAATGATTGTGCACAGGATATGGACTGTAACTTCGCTTTGTTTGCGAAGGATATACAAATCTGGAAAGTTATTCTTAGTGCTACCGAGGGAGATAATTTTTCAAGACAGGCTTCGTCCATTTGCCGAGTGGTCTTGCAGATGTTTCTTGTCCTTCAACTCAAACAAATTCACCCCTGCTACGTCTGGGAAAGCAAAATCAGGTCACTAATATGCGATGCTACTATTTGAACGGTATGCCACTTTGAGAAGCAGAATAAAAAAAGATCATGACGTTTGGATGACAAACAATCGAAAGCCTTCTATTCACTCTTGCAAGGTGGCTGAATCCGCCAATTCTATGCTGCACGTTCTCAATAGGGCATTTAAAGTTTTCAATGAAGAATGCTTTTCTTAAGTCAATGGTACGTATTTAAGGCCACAACTTGAATATTCGATCCAGACCTGGCGACCGTGGACACAGCATAATTTCCACCTAATCGAATTCGTGCAGTTTTGAGCTCCAAAATTAGTAAAAGGTCATTTTTAACAGCCACATGACATCCACCTAAATAACCTTAAGCTTTATTCTCTGATTTTTAAGCAGTCGAACAGATAATTGATACAAAACTTCCATATCGTGCGTGGCATAGATTGCGCCCTCCTGTTTGTTTACGATTTCCTTCTAGCCACTACGTCTTCTCTTCGAGGTCATCTATTTAAACCCCTTGTGTCCAAAGGAAGATTTGATGCGAGGAAGTATTTTTTCCCTAACCATTTCAGGGAACTATTGAATAAACTTCATAAGTCGATTGATGTTGCCAATCTGTAGAGGCATTCGAAAATCGCCTTCACATACGTACGTTGCTGCAACATGAAGATAATGCCTTCCTGGCGCTGAGCAAACATAAATTTTTAAAAGACTGTGTGACTAATAATCCTTAAAAATACCAGTGAACTACGTAAAACTGCCTACATTGACTTTACTCCAACCTCTTTACAATGGTTCTAGTTCTGTCAAATTTATGCTAACAATATGGACTGCAAAGGTGTTAGCCTATTTCCCTCAAATACACTGAACTGAAACCTTTGAAGAAATTGGTTCCACATGACATAGTCGAAATTCAATTTTACTAGGGCTTTTTTTCGTGTTCTCCTCCTCTTGAAAAAATTCCTCTTTCGGTATTTCTGGAAAGGTTCTGAATTTGTTATCTTCTAACCTGAGCTCACACACACAATATGTTAAGATTTCTAATGTTATCCGAACCCACACGTGTGAGTAGCAGAGTTCTTCAGGTAAGTGTGCTTGGCCAGGTTGACAAGGATATTCCAGTTTATTTCAGAATTGTAGGCGCTTGATGTATGATGATGATTTAAAAAGTTGCCTATCTCCACAAGTGGACCAATAAAAACATCATGCTTGAACTCTTAAAAAGCAAACTTCAAGCCTTTTCAAAGTGTTTTTGTACATGACAGCTTAAACTTTCCTGGCAAAAATGCACAGATTTGATCTTTTGTGACCATCATCAGCCCCAGCTAAGCATAGTCTCGTTACGAAATACATTTGCCTGTATCTATTAATGATCTGGGCATACCCTTATCTGTTGGTCTGTATCTATCATAGCACTGCGCCCTGACAGTCTCGAAAGCACGCCAACCTACTGGGTTTATTCTGATACATTATAAAAGTATCAATATATGTAGAAACCTTTATACAATGTAAAGGTCTGGCCTGGAATACTGGTCGTTGCTATTAAGCCTTCTGTGCGCTTGTAAAATTGAAAAAATAGAATAAGTCCAGCATTTTCCTACTAAAACATTTTTATTGATGGAACACCATTACACGACGTATCAAGAAGCTGTTTGCTTATAAATATTGATCCCTGTTAGGTTTAGATAATTACGAAAGGAATTATTTTCCTCCATAACCTTTAAAACAGTCCTAAAAGTTATTCCTCTTAACACTATAAGGATGCTTGCCTTCTCTGGGCGCAGAGTCACTGCAGCATCATTTATATTCCTTCCGTAAGCACCCACAATTAAATATTGTCCCTTTTTTCGGTAAACGTCATATCAATGTGGAATGCACATACCTCGTCTATTAAAATGCTGCAAAGTTTTTTAAAGCAAATTTTCACTAGCTTTCTGCATCCAGAACAGCTTTCAGAAATTCCGGGTGCCTACACGGTCCACTCTACATTTTGGTTCGACAGAGTGCGCGGCATTTCAACCTGGAAAAAGGTTGTACCTTGAAGGCGATGGCGACGTCTGTGCAGCCCGCAAACGGTGAATTCTACAGCAGACAGTGGGCAACCGTCAGCAGATACACCATTGCTTGGTGCGAAATCCCGGTTTCTTAAAATGCCACAGAGAATGTAAACACACTGCACTTGTGCAAGCCCTTCCTTGTTTCAAAGTGCAATCATCCCACAAGCAACAGACTCTGTCTCTACGGAATGGCATACATTTAGGAAATTCTTGAAGTTCTTTATACAATAAGGAGATTTTGCACTGCCAACCAGATTCCCATTGCACGTTTTTTTCAGATATTGCCTGTAAACTGGCATAAAATGCAATTATTTATTTATTTAGTTAACTAAAAATAAACTGACTATACCTTACTGTGTCTGATAGTGAAATATTTTAAATATATTTCGCTGACAGCGGTGCCGAGATTGATCGAGCTGCATCGCGGTGGAAAGCGTATGAACTGTAGAACTGTTCAAATGCTTTACCAGTAGATAGAGTCCCTCCTATAATATGCAAGACATTAAAGGCGAATGTTTTAAAACCACAGCGTTATGAAAACGTATGATAAGTTAACGGATTTTATTTTCTTTCGTTCAATTTTGCACAGAAGTCTGAATAGTAACTAGCAGTATTCTGGTATGAGTTCTACACAGAGAGTGATTAACAGGGGAACCTATACTTGAACAGGTGGTTGTGAATCCGCCTTCCTACTCTGCTTTATTTTGAGAAAACTTAACATTTCGCCCCATTATTTGTAAGTGAGGTCTAGATTTGTAGGTTGCTCAGCGAGACAGTAACTGTGATTAGTACACAGTCCTACATTTAAACATATTCCCTTCTCTACCGATCAGACAAAGTGTTCAGAAGACCAAAAGATGAACGTGACGCGCATTTCTTCCTTTCATCATTTACACAAATTAACCCTGCGTGAGTGAAAGTTCCAAATGGAGAACGTGGCAGATTTAATGCGCGCCGACGTAATCGTATACGTAGCACGATCAACATTTTTTTTGTTTTGACATGGCAAATTAAATTAACAATCTTAGCCTATGTGATTACGTTCCTCTGGAGAGCATGCCAAATTTCATTGGCATGTGGCTGCAGCGAAACCTTGCCGGCTTCCGTTCATGACCCCAAGCATCAGTGCTTGTGCTCTTCTATTTTTTTCTATTCTCCGAGCATCCCATACAATCAACTAACTCCACCGATCAAATAGCTACTTAAAGCCTGTTCATCGTATAGGGACGAGTGATTTCTGTCTGCGATCGGCGATTGTTCGTCAATGTATTTCAATATTTCCAATTTAAACCGGCAAGCCAATCAGAATATGTTACAATGTTTAGCGCGTAAGACTTCTGATCAATAGGTTGCCTGTTCGAGCGTCGGTTGTATTGTTCACCTAGGATTGGGTATAACTGACTAATGAAGGCAAATGAACCAGAAATGGCATCCGGTCTCCTCTCCTTTACTTTATTGGTTTCTATTTGTCTAACCGCAGCCAGAAGGTCTTAGTAGGTAATAGGTATTCGACGCCTTTGTCTTTGCCAGCAATGTGTATCTGCCGAAAATTACTTACTGTTTTGTGGTTGCTTTCGGGGCTCATGATTGAGTTCTAAGGCAAAAAGTGACAAGTGATGTCCATCAGCGATCGGTGGGCAGTGTAAGTAAAAATCGGGTGTTGGTTCACTGTACGTAAGTAGACGCCATCGCTTGAACTCTGTTCCGCCTGCTACTGTATTAAGTAATTACCCCATTTAATTATTTATGCCTGACTAAACCTCCATATTTAACTTCGTGAACACATTGATGCAGTATCCATGTCTCACACGGAACCAGATCATTTAACACTGCTCTTTTCCTGCTTAGATTTATAATTAACTGGTCTTCATTTAAAACGAACAACTATCTCTTTTTTTGTTTTACATGAATAAAGTATTCTTTACAGTATTTAACATTTTTAAAAAGCACTTTTGATAATTTTTTAGTTTCAAATACCATTGTGTATGTAAAAAGATAAAACAAAATTTCCATTCAAAAGCGTTGGCCAACAGTTCAGTTCCAGAAAAATATAAAATTGGAATCATTTACAACCCAAACAGTCCCTGCGACATTAATTCAGTGACTTTGTCTGGCCTGGAAATCATTTCGTTTTTGATAATATTCTCCACAGGTTTTCAAAGTAACCCATTAATCTAACTGATTCATAGCTATTCAGCTGCAGCCTTAAGACGACTCTGTAGATTGATACAATATTCGCTTCTCAGGTAGTCTAGAGCCTGTGGGATCAAACAATTATCGCGCTGTTTAGGGAGCAAGCAAACCAGTCTTCTATAGAATATTTGAACAATAAAGATGAAATGCTGCTGAGGGCTGGAAATGCTTAAAGCAAATTTCGGCTCCTGATGTGATAACTCAACTGATCTCACATAAGGTGTCCAAAAACATTCGTCTCTGAAACACACACAAACGTTCAATTGGATAATAAAGAGGCATTCCGTAATCTGCACAAACCTCCCGGAATTTATCAAACCTATAATGCAAGCATAAAGAAAAAGAGGCAGCATCTCCCATCAGGAAAATCCTATTTTTTACTAACGAACTTGACTGTTTATTATTACACAGATCATAGCTGACGACAGCCCGCAGCGAATAAATCAATAAACGTGGATGACTGCTAGACAAGATAAGTGTTTTTATTAATCTTTCAATTTCTATGCTAAATCATTTAAGCGAGTTAACACCGTCCCTGTTCCTCATGCTCCTCCACCTCCTTCTATTTTGACATGCAAACGCCCATCACGGTCACTACCCTCTGGGCTCTTCATTTCCAGGAAAATGATGTTTTACGAGTGCTTGTAATAGACAGTAGGGTATTCCCTACTAAGCGAAGGAACACTTGAAAGGCAACATCTGGCTTATTAACCGTAATCAGTCAATCATACACAACCACAGGTGTTGCACTACCCGAGGCTTCAACCGTTATCTTTTGATTAGAAGTCCAACACTCTAACGCACTCACTATGATCTCGCAGTCCTGCTGGTTTAAATCGGGAATATTAACAATTATAGATGAAAGCTAGAAATGATCATTCTAGTGTTCCTTCTCTTAGTCATAAATATTTGTCTGTACATATAAGTAATAAATATGCAGCTGCTGGTGGCTCACGAAAGTGAGCCTCAAGGCACGACCCAGCTCGTAAGTGCCGTAGCCTGTCAGTATGTGCTAATCTACCATTATTCTTGTTCTGTTTTCGAATCGCATATGCGCAGCTGAGCACACCCAGTGATTATTTTAAAACCGATCGTTCAAGTAGGCCGAAGTAATTGGAATATGAGGATAACCTTTCTCTCGTGCGTGGTGTAACATAATTATTTTCCCTTCGCCATTTTAGGTTTGGTTTGGACAAATTCAGTTGTCAAACTGGTATCAGCTGCACGTTTGCCAACGCTGTAATAACGTTATTCACGTAGGTCGAAGGATATGACTCAGGACAAGATACCTGCATTTCTACGAATTAAATTGCGCTTTCTAAGAGTGGGCTCAGAAAAAGGATTGGACTTGTTATTAAGGTAAATAAATAAATTGTATATTTAAGGCTAAGCGGGCCCAATCCTTTCATACTTAGTATCGTGGTTTAAATAAATACAACGTGGATAATTGCTGCACTATGTGAGCAGCCATATGAAGTGCATAAATGAGTAGTATGGTGGGCATATCCGATTCAGAACGATTTGCCATTATTAAAACAATAGTCAACAATCTTTGGCATATTCGATGAACTAGAAAGGAAGCAGTAATAAAACTTTTACGGTTAAATCTGAGGCAGAGTTCGGCGAGCCGCCAATTTAAAAAAAATAGGAGAAAAAACTGTTTCCGTAATAAATTAATAGCTAGATGCAATTTGATAATATTGTGATGTTGCTGACAACGTATGAGGGTTCGGAATGCTCCTTGTCAGGTGAGAGATAATATAGCAGTCATAGATACTGTTTATAACCACCAGTGGTGGTGAGAGAGGAGGACCTCATCGTTGACAACAGGGTCGAAACAATGAGGGGAAAGAGAGGTCATGAGATCATCATCGATATGTGATCTTGCTGACTGCATAGTCCACCAACAAAGAAGCGAAACCATCAGAACCCGCGTAGATCATCAACTGAACCTGGAGACCATCGTCATGGTTGCAAAATCGGCGGAAAGTTTCAAGGTTGTCAAGAGTTGGCGAGGTGAGTTGAAGAGGAGGGGACAAAAAAGTGAATGTAAAGATTGACTCTGCAGAAGATGATGGAAATATTTTTACAGGCCAATATAATATCAAGGGAGCTGCCTCGAATAACAGGAGGACCCTTTTCGAAATCGAAAAGTTGCAAGTTTGAGAAGGAAGCAGAAAATAAGGACTTTATATCTTACGAAGTAAAATTTTTGCGTAATTTGGTTTTGAAAATAGTTAATGTAGACGACAACCTAATTTCAAGTGGAAGATTATTTCATATGAAAGCATATTTAAAGGCAAAATCTGAGAGCGGTTAGTTGTGGAGCTAAGGGGTGGTAAAATGATCATGGAGAAATTACGAGTGCCATAGGGTCGATCTACCGGAGTGAGAGCGTTAATTTGTGGGAGATTTGGGCTAGAGTTAACGTGAAACAGGAAGCAGAGACCGGCTTCGAGTCTTCTAACCCACAGAAATTTAATGTTTGCTAACTGGCATGTAGCCGTTTAAGAGATACTGTATCCAGGAAGAGAAAATAGTCTTCGAGTAAAAACCCTCTAAACATAATAAATCTAACTGCGGTCAGAGGCTTTCATCAGCCCAAAGAGTGGACAGCATTATTCTTGTATAGTAAGAACAAAAATGTGGAACAGGTTTAACTTTATTTCAGAAAGGAAGAACTTATGTGATATAAAACCACATATCTATAAGCATTTGCAGAAATTCGATCTGCATGAGGCGATAATGCTAGCTTGTTCGTGTAACTTAGACCTAACTCTCTTATGTTTGATCGTTCTAAAAGTGTACTATTGTGAACTACTAGGGGTCCAGGAAACTTGGCGAGGCCAAAATACATGAAACTACTCTTGGATGGGAAAAAATTTCATCTGCCAACTAGAGCTCACACGTGAGAGCATAAGTAGATCAGTGATGATTTTATCAACGCAACTATTGGCAGTGTCCAAAGAAAATGAATAAATGAACTTGAGATCGTCAGCGTTAACGAAATTTTGTCAATTTGTGAGTAAAGTAGAAATTTCATTTATATACAGAATGAAGAGAAGGGGACCTAGAACCGTGCCTTGAAAAACGCCACTCGTGATCGGCTGAGGCGTCAAATACCTATTACCTAATAAGACCTTCTGGCTGCGGTTAGACAAATAGAAACCAATAAAGTAAAGGAGAGGAGACCGGATGCCGAGAACTTCCAGTTTCACCAGAAGAAGTCTGTGCGGCACCTTGTCAAAAGCTTTACTCAGGTCAAAGTAGATCACAACCACTGACTGCTGCTCATTACGAAGGGAAGTGCAGAGGTTAAGAAAAGGTAAAGTGACACACTTCGCTTGATCTCCCCTGTAGAAAACCATATTGCGAATCGCTTATGAGCTTATTTTCTAGGCAAAATTCGAGAATGTGTTAAAAAATATTTTTTTCAAGAAGTTTTACCAGAGCCGGGGTTTCGTTAACGCCTCGATAATTATTTACGTCCGAACGAGATCCCGACTCTAAGACAGGAAAAATAATACATGTATTCCATGAGTCAGGAAAGAATCCATTTAGAAGATAAACTGAGAATATATGGCTAAGCAATCAGGGGAAAGCTCGGCATTCTCTCAATAACTGAGTTTGGAATACCGTCAGTCCCCGAAAAGTGCGAGTTTTTAGACGAATTATTTGCTTACGAATTAGTTCTAAGGAAAAATTAATAGTGCTGATAACATTCAATGAGGATGCCTGAAACGTTGAAACCGGTTCATATTCCATCGTAAGATAATTTGCAAAGAACGCACAAAACAGTTGTGCCTTGTCACATTCTGCGAGAAAGACGTTTGTGTGTTCGTTTAGTAATGGAGGAATTTCATAACCTCGTTTAGAGGAGGATCGACGGCGGAGCAGTTGAGCTACAGATTTTGCAGAGTTTGGCTCACTGAGTGCGCAAGATTCACTCTCTGTCATGTGCAAAGCGAATCTTAGAGGCTAATTCAAAATCTCTGCGATCCTTAGATTTATAGATAACGAACTAGTATATTGATCTTTAGACTGCTTACTTGATTTCTTAAGTCGTGGCAAAAGAAAGTAAGTAACGGTGAATTCCGAAGCGTAGGGCTTGACAATTTTGGTCTGCCCAAATTCAAGGATGTTATTTGAAACGACTGACATGAAGTCACAAAGACTTGCTGCATCGTTCATGGAGAAGAGATGCTGCCAGTCCAATGAGTTCAAAAAGTTAATAATTAAGCTCATATCTGCGAGGTCAAAATCATGATAGGTACGAACGGCGCTAACCTTTTTCGATGAGACAATCGGAAGGCAACAGTGAATTAATGTATGTTCACTTTGGAAGGGACTCTTCTTAAAATCAATGAAGAGGGGAGCGATGTCGTTTGTGACAATCAGGTCTAAAAATATGCTTGTCTCTCGTCGAAGAACGGACAAGCTGGGACCAATTACACAAGTAAATGGTATCGAGGAAAGGCTGAAATCTGGGTTGACAAAAGGTTAACATCTAGTCAAATTCAGGAAAATTAAAATCCGCAGCGATTAATTTCATGTTAAAATTCGACACCGAAACCAATTTAAAAATTTCACAAAGTTTTGCATTATCCCTGCAATGCACACAGAGATTAAGAATCTTATCATCTGGTTATGTGGTACACCCTCTGGTTATGGGCAAGCTATAAGTGGTGGTTAGTGACCTACAAGACTCATAAATATCTATCGTCTGGCTATGCACAAGGGCTCTCAATTTCATGATTTATATATCCATTATCTAAAAGCAGCTTTTTTTCTATTGTTAAAACTATTTAAAAAAATTATGATAACTTTCCATTTTAAAATGTTTTTGGATAGCGTCTTTATTTTTATGTATAATTTTATGATAAGTAAACAATTTGCTTTAAAACTAACTTGCAAAACGTATAATTTTTTATCTCTGTCTGTTAGTAGTATGTTTTTTTCGTTTTTAACATCATTTATGCTCTATGTTATTCGAATGCGCAATGAGCCGCACGTCTAGGTTTTGATATAGCTTTATGAAACGAATGGTACTAGCTGTCTAATTATTCGGCAGACCTTGTAGCGGTCGAGAATGTCAAAGATAGCACACACTGTGGAGTATATCACTAGGACAATCTGTAGCCATATAACGTCGGCAGAATCGTTACACACTTCATCATACCCACATGTATAGATAGCAGGAGAGAAGAAGTTTATAACGTAAGGTATCTATGTCAACAGTAACAAATTGTAGATAGTAAAAGAAAAAAAAATAAAGATACAAGCGAATACTGGGGAGTTATACAATCGATCTGCTTGGAGTGGGAGGTGGTCACGAATGATCAGTTAGATACCGGTGGGGAGTGCAGTGCTGTTTGCAAATGCGGGTGAGGGTCGTGGAGATGGTGACGGTCAGGGACTTTCGAGACGGTACGACGGTGGTAACGAGGGGAGATGTCAGCGGTAGGGAAAGAAGGAACACCGGCCATCTTCACAGACCATCGATCCCACCATTCCCATCCGGGATCCGCGCGAAAAGTGCTACCAGTCCATTCAAACAATTCTGTCGGAACTGTGGTTCGTTACAACCCCACACCGGAATCGACTGCGCTCGCATCTAATTGGAAGTACATATCCCTTCGAATCGACCGCAGACGTTTCTACCTCTGTCAAATGAATACCCTCGAACGTCAATAACAGACTAGTCTTGACTCTAAATTTTATTTCCCTTATACATTCATCTTCATTCTGTATAGCTGTTTTTACTTCATTAATGCTATTTCTAAACCTTCGAAAACAGGTTGTTTTACTTAAAACAAACTCTTCATTTCGAACACTGCTATTTAAGCAAACAAACAAACCAAAGCTGAAGTGTTTAATGAAAAGAGGAGTTTGTTCTAGGTTTTTTCCTGTGTTCTAAGGATTTGACGGCGCCCAAGCAGTGCCAAATCAATAAACCTATTTATTAAATAAACCTATTTATTTATACCATCAGTCCCCGAAGAGTGCAAGTATTTAAGACGAATTATTTTCGAACGAATTAGTTCTAAGGAGAAATCAATGGTGCTGATAACATTCAATGAGGATGCCTGAGACGTTGGAACCGGTTCAGATTCCATCGAAAGATGATTTGCAAAGAACGCACTAAACAGTTTTGCCTTGTCACAGTCTGCGAGAATGAAGTTCGTGTCTTCGTTAAGTAATGGAGGAATTTCATAACCTCGTTTAGAGGAGGATCGACGGCGGAGCAGTTGAGCTACAGATTTTGCAGAGTTTGGCTCACTGAGTGCGCAAGATTTACTCTGTCTGTCATGTGCAAGACGAATCTTCAAAACTCTCTGCGATCCTTAGATTTACAGATAATGAACTAGTAGATTGATCTTTTAACTGCTTACTAAATTTCTTTAGTCTTGGCAAAAGAAAGTAAGGAACGAGGAATTCCGAAGCGTAGGGCTTGACAATTTTAGTTTGCACAAATTCAAAGATGTTATTTGAAACGACTGACATGAAGTCACAAAGACGTGCTGCATCGTTCATGGAGGAAAAAATACTGTCAGTCCAATGAATCCAAAAAGTTATTAATTAAGCTCATATCTGCGAGGTCAAAAGCATGATAGGTACGAACAGCACTGGAAATAATTACAGGAAGAGTATATCTTCCCGTAACCTTACATAAACTGAAACCCTTACCCTTATCTTAAGTCTTACCCTAACTGAAATGCCAGAATTACCGCTATATCCAATCCCAAAAATCACCCCTAAAGGGATCCGCAACTTATACTAATGCTTATTTAACCCATAACCCTATCCTTTAAATTGCACATAAACCTTACACTATTTTCCCTAGGATTCAGTCCAAAAGACACCCTAATCACCATGCTGAGATATCTGCAGCTGTTCTGGAGAGGTCGCCTTCACGAAAGTATATGATAGATCGCCACAGGCTTGAGCACATGTCCGCTCCTTTCTTGACCAGCATGGACAGTATGCGGCTGATCTCCCTGCCTATTTTCTTATTCACTATTAATTTAAAAAATTTGTTAAGTTTTATTTCTTGAGTAATGTGTGTTTAGAGATTGCCTTTCCCGCGCTAAACAAATATAAACTCTAAATTCTAAACTGTTTACATGCTGACAAAAATTCAGGTGATACATGTTCATTAAAAGAACTGCACTCTTGATTTAATAGCATACCATATTTCATAAATTTTAATACAGGAATTTCCTTTTTAAAACGCAAACGTTTATGCTTTCGATTCCACCTGACAAGTCTATTTACGATTATTAGGCATTTCCCCACGTGGCAACTTATCACATAAGGAAATACTTTATTCATCAATGTTGTCATCAGCTAAATAAAGCAAAGCATGTTTGCCTCAGACAGATAAATCTGAAAACATCTAGAAATGGATAAATGGAGTCCATGTTACGAATGAAAGATAATTCTTAACATTCACTCTTTCTTATAAACTGCTTAAGTGCCAACAGCTTTTGACGTTTTTCTGTCTGCGTTGATTTATTTCTATTTTTTATTGCGTGTAAAGACTATCGCTTCATCTACAATTTAAGTATATTCAGTAACACTGATTTTGGAAGATTTTAGAAATTGGCCGATTTTCTACAGTGTTTTGTGGATTTTATTATTTTTTGTTTTAAATTCCGTTATCGTTGCTTATTATTGATGCAAATGTTACTTACACTCTCTGGTACCAGATTGCGAGTGATAAGGCGATCGCAACTTCAAATAACCCATGATTGCGAACGGCACCTGTCACAGAGGAGGACGTTAGATCTTGGGCTTCTGATCTCTTTCGCTCATCTGCTAAAAGTGTTCTGAGTAAGAGCAATGAACATGACTCTTCATGGTCTGAAGATGAGTAGGCGATACAACTACCCAAAACTTTAGACATTTGGGAACTCCGTTTCTTCCTTTGATATATTTTTGTTTTCAGCTGCAAGGCATGCCGAATATGTTCAATTCCAGGCCAGGACCCAAATGGTCCTTGCTCGGGTTCATGGAGAATGCTGCTCGGGAAGGAAGAGTAAAATAAAAAGGTTAATTGGATCAATTTTAAGATAAATGTGTAGCCGTTGCCTTACAGTAGACAGGTTATTGATAACCTTATATAGATTGGCGGGTTATTCCAAAAACAGCAATACCTGAGAGCAAAGAACAGAAACCGTTAAGATGTGGAGGACGAAATGGACCATCGATGCACTGCCGGAGTTATAAAGTACCAGGGGATATCATATTCTAGTGGCCTTGATCTCTTAGAACACTGCACCATTATTGTCTCGAAAGAACGCCGAAATACTGGGTTTATTCTCAGGTATTTAAAAATCATTAAAAGTAGAACCTCACGTAGTCTGGAATACTGTTCGTTTTTATTTAGCCTTCTGCACGCTAGTGAACGGAAGAAGATAAAATCAGTCGAGTTTTTCTTTACTACAAGCGTATTCTCTTCAAAATATCGAAACCTGTCCTACCAAAATGCTGGGAGCTTAATAAACTTGACCCGATGTGGCTTCGCAGATGGGAGAAGGGATGTGTTTACTGTTTAAACATCTAACGAGTTGTATCTTTAACCCCCTAACTACTCTGAGGCAGATTAACCATTCTTCGGCCACCAATAATCGAGATTAATTTTTATTTCGTACTCTGGCACACACAGTAAGATACCGTTACTTTTTTCTTAGAAAATGCTATAGCAATATCGAATAAGCTACCCAAAAGGATCGAAATTCAGCCAAACTATCCGCTATTTCAAGAACTGTCACTATTATTCCACATTTAGGACACATTCGACCAATTTTGGATGCTGCCTTGGGGAAGATATCTTCAGTTCTGATGGCGTTTGCGGATCCTGAATCATGTGCCAGGCTTCAGCCTAAGGGCAAGGTTAAGGGATGCTGTGGCAGAGAAAGCACTTAGCAATTCTTCCTCGCCGGAGTCTTCGGGAACGAATTTATTATCGTTATTTTTGTAATGGAGGAATTTCAAAACCTCATTTAGAGAAGGATCGAGGACAGAACAGTTGAGCAACAGAGTTCACACTGTTGAGCTCGCTGAGTGCTGAGATTCCCTCTGTCTGTCAGGTGCAAAACGATTAATCTAGGCTAATTCAAAAATCTCTGCGATCATAAGAATCACGTATAACGAACTATAAGATTGATCTTTAAACAACCTCCCCAATTCGTTTAGTCTTTGCATAAAAACTTGAGGAATGGTGTATTCCGAGGCGAAGGGTTTGACAATTTTGGTTGGCACACATTCCAGGATGTTAGTTGAAACGACTGACATGAAGTCACAAAGACTTGCTGCGTCGTTCATGGAGGAGAGATGCTGCCAGTCCAATGAGTTTCAAAAAGTTACTAATTAAGCTCATATCTACCAGGTCAAAATCATGATCGGTAGGAACGGCATTAGCCTTTTTCGAAGAGACAATGGGGAGGCAACAGTGGATTAATGTATGGTCTTTTTGGAAGAGGCCTTGCTTAAAATCAACGATGAGAGGAGCAATGTTATATTATGAAAATAATATCTCAAATATACCTGCCTTTTGTTGAAGAACGGACTAGCAGAGACCATTTAGAAAAATACATGGTGTCTAGGGAAGGCAAAAATGTGGGTGGACAAAAGTTTGAATTTCAGTCAATATTCGGAAAAGTAAAATCTCCAGCGATTATTTAATTGTTTAAATTGGACTCCCAACAAAATTTAAAAATTTCACAATGTTTTGCATAATCATCGGATGACGAATTAGGCGGGTTTTAAATACATCCGAAAATCGCCTTTTGCCGGGGCGACAGGATAATGGATACGAAGCAGTAATTACCAGAGAATGACGTAACATCGAGATCAAACGGGAAGTGCTTAAATGAAGCTTTAATATAGGGAAGACAACCATCACCACGCTTACTAGTGTTGTCTTGACAGTAGAGATCATACTGGTCTATGTCAATCAAAGAATAGGAAATTGAGGGATGGGTCCAATATTCAGTTACACATAAAACATCAGGCATCACCTCGAAAATAATGCCTCTCAGTTGGGCCATCTTATTTAAAACAGGTCTAGCATTAAGTAATATGACATCTAAGGTATTTTGAGTATCCAAACTAGGGTAAGGGTTATTTATAAAAAATTAAATGTAGGTAAATAAGTTGGACGTTATAGTGGTTTGGAGGGTAACTGCCAACTGCGCCAAAACGATTGGTATAAGGAACTTCATTGCCAAAAGGCTAAGAGGGATAAAACCTTCCGGTATTGAACCACCATCGGGGGTTAACACCGGGATATGCCTGTTGGTAGTTAAAACCAAATGTGGGGAAGTATGATGGAATAAAGAGTTTGGTGGGAAAGGGCCAGCAGCTTTAAGAATGAAGTGCTGGAACGTTCGGTTTTGCATATCGGTTAACATGGTAAGGGTCATTTGCCTGTTTTAATAAATAAATAATAAATGAATAAATTGTATATTTAAGGCCCAGAGGGCCCCATAATTACAAACTTAGTACCGTGGTTTAAATAAATACAAAGTGGAAAATTGCTGCACTATGTGAGCATCAATATGAACAGCATAAATGTGTAGTATGGTAAACATATCCGATTCAAATCGATTTGCCATTTTTAAAACAAAAGTCAACAATTTTTTGCCTATATGGTGAACTGGAAAACAAGCAGTTAAAAAACTTCTAGGTTTAAATCGGAAGCGGAGTTCGGCGAGCCGCCAACTTAAAAAAAATAGGAAAAAAATTGCTTCACAAAAAAATTACTAGCTAAATGCAATGGGATAGTATTGTGATGTTGCTGGCAACGTATGAGGGTTCAGAACGCTCCTTGTCGGGTGAGAGATAATACACCAGTCAGAGCTACTGTTTATAAACACCAGTGGAGGTGAGAGAGGACGAACTCATCGTAGACAACATGGTCGAAACGAAGAGGGGACAGCAGAGGTCACGAGATCATCATCGAGATGCAACTTTGCTGACTGCATAGTCAATCACCAAAGAGGCGAAACCATCAGAACCCACCTCGATCATCAACAGAACCTGGAGACTATCGTCAAGGTTGCAAATTCGGAGGAAAGTATCAAGGTTGTCAAGAGTTGGCAATGCTAGTTTAAAAGGAGGGAAAGAAAAAGTGAATGCAAAGATTGACTGCAAAGGATGATGGAAATATAATTCGAGACCAATATAATATCAAGAGAGCTGCCTCAAATACCATGAGGACCGTTTTCAAAATCCAAAAGTTGCGAGTTTGGGAAGGAAACCGACAATAGGGACTTTATATTTTCCGAAGTTAAATGTTTGTGTAATTTGGTTTTGAAAATAGCTAATGTAGACGACAACCTAATTTGCAATGGAAGATTATTCCATATAAAAGCATATTTGGAGGCAAAAACTGAGACCGGTTAGTTGTGGAGCTAAGGGGTGGTGAAATGATCATGGAGGAATTACGAGTGGCATAGGGTCGATCTACCGGAGTGAGAGCGTTAATTTGTGGGAGATTTGGGCTAGAGTTAACGCGAAACAGGAAGCAGAGACCGGTTTCGAGTCTTCTAACCCACAGAAATTTAATGTTTGCTAACTGGCATCTAGCCGTTTAAGAGATACTGTATCCAGGAAGAAAAAATAGTCTTCGAGTAAAAACCCTCTAAACTTAATCAATCTTACTGCGGTCAGAGGCTTTCATCAGCCCAAAGAGTGGACAGCAGTATTCTTGTATAGTAAGAACAAACATGTGGTACAGGTTTAACTTTATTTCAGAAAGGAAGAACTTATGTGATATAAAACCACATATCTATAAGCGTTTGCAGAAATTCGATCTGCATGAGGCGATAATGCTAGCTTATTCGTGTAACTTAGACCTAAGTCTTTTATGGTTGATCGTTCTAAAAGTGTACTATTGTGAACTACTAGGGGTCCAGGAATCTTGACGAGGCCAAAATACATGAAACTACTCTTGGATGGGAGAAAATTCCATCTGCCAAGTACAGCTCCATCGTGAGAGCATATGTAGATCGGTGTTGATTTTATCAACGCAACTATTGGCAGTGTCTTTAGAATATGAATAAATGCACTTGAAATCGTCAGCGTAAACAAAGTTTTGTGAATTTGCGAGTAAAATTGAAATTTCGTTTATGTATCAAATGAAGAGAAGGGGTGCTAGAACCGTGCCTTGAAAAACGACACTCGTGATCGGCTGAGGCGTCGAATACCTATTACCTACTAAGACCTTCTGGCTGCGGTAAGACAACTAAGAACCAATGTAGTCAAGGAGAGGAGGCCGGATGCCGAGGGCTTCCAGTTTCCTCAGAAGACTTTCTGTGCGGTTCCTTGTCAAAGGCTTTGCTCAGGTCAAAGTAGATCACAACTACTGACTGCTGCTCATTACGAAGGGAAGTGACGAGGTTAAGAAAAGCTAAGTGACACACTTCGCATGATCTCCCAGGTAGAAAACCATATTGCGAGTCACTTAAGAGCTTATTTTCTAAGCAAAAGTCAGAAATTTGATTAAAAATATTTTTTTCAAGATGTTTTGCTAGAGCCGGGGTTTTGTGAACGCCTCGATAATTATTTACGTCCGAATGACATCCCGTCTTGAAGACAGGAAGAATAATAGATGTCTTCCATGAGTCAGGAAAGAATCCATTTAGAAGATAAACTGAGAATATATGGCTAAGCAATCGGGGGGAGCTCGACACTCTCTTAAAAACTGAGTTTGGAATACCGTCAGTCCCCGAAGAGTGCGAGTTTTTAGACGAATTATTTGCTAACGAATTAGTTCTAAGGAGAAATCAATAGTGTTGATAACATTCAATGAGGATGCCTGAAACGTCAGCACCGGTTCAGATTCCATCGTAAGATGATTTGAAAAGAACGCACTTAACAGTTCTGCCTTGTCAGAGTCTTCGAGAACGAAGTTTTTTTCTTCGTTTAGTAATGGAGGAATTTCATAACCTCGTTTAGAAGAGGATCGACGGCGGAACAGTTGAGCAACAGATTTTGCAGAGTTTGGCTCACTGAGTGCGCAAGATTCCCTCTGTCTCTCACGTGCAAGACAAATCCTAGAGGCTAATTTAAAAATCTCTGCGATCCTTAGATTTACAGATAACGAACTAGTATATTGATCTTTTAACTGCTTCTTAAATTTCTTTAGTCGTGGAAAAAGAAAGTGAGGAACGGTGGATTCCGGGAAGTAGGGTTTGACTATTTTGGTTGGCACAAGCTCCAGGATGTTATTTGAAACGACTGACATGAAGTCACAAAGACTTGCTGGAGGAGAGATGCTGCCAGTCCAATGAGTCCAAAAAGTTACTAATTAAGCTCATATCTGCGAGGTCAAAAGCATGATAGGTACGAACGGTACTAGCTTTTTTCGATGAAACAATCGGAAGGCAACATCGAATTAGTGTATGGTCACATTGGAAGAAGCCCTGCTTAAAATCAACGAAGAGGGGAGCAATGTCGTTTGTGAAAATCAGGTCTAAAATATGCTTGTCTCTCGTTGAAAAACGGACAAGCTGGGACTAATTAGAAACATTAATGGTATCGAGGAAAGGCTGAAATCTGGGTGGACAAAAGTTTGAAATCCAGTCAATTTCAGGATAATTAAAATCCCCAGCGATTATTTTAATGTTAAAATTGGACTCCGAAATCAATTTAAAAATTTCACAAAGTTTTGCATAATCATCGGATGATGAATTAGGTGGGTTGTAAATACATCAGAGAATCGCCTTTTGCCGGGGCGACAGGATAATAGATGCGAAGCTGTAATTACCAGAGAATGACGTAACATCTAGATCAAATGGGTAGTGCTTAAATGAAGCTTAAATATAGAGAAGACAACCACCACCACGCTTACTAGTGTGGTCTTGACGGTAGAGATCATACTGGTCTATGTCAATCAAAGAGTTAAAAATTAAGGGATGGGTCCAAGATTCAGTTACACATTAATCATCAGGCATCACCTCGAAAGTAATGCCTCTCAGTTGGGCTATCTTATTTATAACAGATCTAGCATTAAGTAATATGACATCTAAGGTATTTTGAGTATCCAAACTAGGGTAAGCGTTATTTATAAAAAATAATAAATGTGGGTTAATAAGTTGGAAGTTATTGTGGTTTGGAGGATAACTACCAACTGCGCCAGAACGATTGGTATAAGGAACTTCATTGCCAAAAGGCTAAGAGGGATAAAACTTTCCGGTATCGAACAACCATGGGGGTTATGCCCGAGATATGCCTGTTGGTAGTTAAAACCGAATGTAGGAAATTATGATGGAATATAGAGTTTGGTGGGAAAGGATCGACGACAAAACAGTTGAGCAACAGATTTTGCAGAGTTTGGCTCACTGAGTGCGCAAGATTCACTCTGTCTGTCATGCGCAAGACGAATCTTAGAGGCTAATTCAAAACTCTCTGCGATCCTTAGTTTTACAGATAACGAACTAGTAGATTGATCTTTTAACTGCTTACTCAATTTCTTTAGTCTTGGCAAAAGAAAGTAAGGAACGGGGAATTCCAAAGCGTAGGGCTTGACAATTTTGGTTTGCACAAATTCAAAGATGTTATTTGAAACGACTGACATAAAGTCACAAAGACGTGCTGCATCGCTAATGGAGGAAAAATACTGTCAGTCCAATGAGTCCAAAAAGTTATTAATTAAGCTCATATCTGCGAGGTCAAAAGCATGATATTCACGACATATTGACCATATTGACTACTGCCAAAACATTTCCATATGCACACGATCTAAAACTTGCATATTCGTATAATGAGCAGAAAGTGACTAATATGCACACTAACATCGCAGCGGACGTCAAAAAACTAAATAATTGGAGTAAACAATGGCAAATACCATTCTTACCGACCAAATGCAATCAAGTGATCTTTGGTCAAAAAAAACTAACACCCATAATTTGTCATGATTACGAAAGAAAAAAGACTAAGGACTGAGCTACGCAAATACTCCTGACTTATCACACCATATTAAACGAATATCATCAAAAGTCACTTGCCTATGCGGATTCATATGTGAACAATTCATCTCAAACACTCTAACGACACACCTTTTTGAACCTGTAC
Source organism: Schistocephalus solidus (assembly GCA_017591395.1). Lineage (NCBI taxonomy): Eukaryota > Metazoa > Platyhelminthes > Cestoda > Diphyllobothriidea > Diphyllobothriidae > Schistocephalus > Schistocephalus solidus. Next base: position 130,431 of record WEDG01000073.1, on the reverse strand, counting down.
GTATGACCTCTCCAGGATGTCTGCTAAATCTTCTTTGGTATAAAGCCCTAAGATGACCGAAAGACATAAGAAGGCATTCAAAGTCACTTTACCAGATCTTTGTCAAAATGTGATGGCACACAATGTTCATATATTGACTTATACAATAGATAAAGTCTTCCACCCCTCTGGATCATAACGCTCCAAAATGGCCTCACTTTACTGTTCGAGGACGCAGGTGACCAAACTATTCTCAGAATGAATACATATAAAATCAAAACAGCCCACGAGCTACTAGAAATAACGAAAATACCTAAGGAATTCCCAAATTCTAAAACGCCCACAAACGTAAGATATGCGATTATATGGAATGACCTTACTATAAGAAAGTTAAAGCATAGGTGCATTTAAAAGAAAAACCAAAAATGGTTTTGACGCATATACATTCTTAATAAAGCACACACTTCAAGCCAGTTCTTTACTAAAGAATTTAGACCAAAAGGGATATGTTACCGCTAACCACCGGTAATCTCATTTTCGTAATCGAAAAATACGCTTAAAGATGTTATGAACACAATAAATACATATAAACGTGATTGCAGTCCACACCACAGTCCTTAAAATTTCCAAAATTATTTTCATCTCATATATGTCTGTAGTCACGAGTTGACCCACCCAACACAAATAAAAATACTTTCGCCAACATGTATTAACATAATTTTAATAAACATATAAATATGTGACGCCACCAATAACATGATCAAAATCATGTCAGAAAAAGACAAATGTTTTTACATATGGCATGAAAAAAATTAATGCATTAGCGCACCATTATCATAAATATTTAATGTGTTCCTTTCTTAGCACAGCCATCAGTTGGTCTATCAGACACTAAAAATAATTTTGGCAACGAATTTTAACATAAGTGAACACTTCCAATAATCTTAAATAACCCTTTTTCCTTTTCATAGCATAGCCATAAATTGAACATTCTAAAACTAAATATAATTTCCGAAAAAAGTAAACTATAAATTTAATAAACCTATAGAGATTTGCTTAAAACATATCCATGATCAACACCAGGTTAGGAACAAACAATTTTTTTATCTTAAATATCTTTTTAACACAATAAATGTATAAAGGTACCATAAGCATAACTATTTAATCTCTTCGTTCGATATCCGATTACGGCAACCAGTTGACCTTTTAGACACTAAAAATTATTTCAGTAACAAATATTGACATAACTGCATTAACGTGCCATTAAAATATATTTCAGTTTTCCTTTTCTTAGCATAGCCATAAGATGGCATATCTGACAACATAATTTCAGATAAAAGTACAACCATAATTCCAATAAACACATGGAGATCTCAATACACCAATTCCATGATCAATAACAGTTTAGAAACAAATAAAAACAGCTAAATGTATAAATGGCCATTCCAGTTTCCCTTGTCTTTGTCGGTCATGTTATTCTGCATATATAAATCAATATATGAAGAAAGAAGACTCGTAGAAAAATTGAGGTTTACTCGTGAATTTTCAAGTTTATTACACCAACCCGTTGTCAGACGAACTGGAAAGTGAGAGTTAGCATTGTCACGCTGAAGGTTTTAAGGACACAGAGTTAACATCGGCAGACTGACGTCACTGGGGGTTAGGGGGCCGTGAATCCTGTTACGATGGCTGTCGCATATGAGGTGAGGGGTGCTAGAGTTTTGATAGTAAGTTCACGTGGTGGGCGATGCAGAGTCAGTGAGGTTACACTTGGCTGGGCACGGATAAGCAGTTGTTGCTTTAAGGTGGGTGCAAGTCAGTGGACCGTGCACGCAGACCTTCGTAATGCGCATCCATGTCGACGTGGCGGTTGATAGTGTTTGTGCCGGAATGCCAAGCTTCGAGGAATTAGCGTGTCTGTTTGGTGCTAGCCATGGTGACTACTTCAGTTCCCTCCCAATTGAAGCGGTGGTCGCAATCAACGGCGTGCTCAAACGCGAGAGACAAGGGATGGTCAGTTTATGTTCGTTTATGTGACTCCATAGTTGTCGGCCTTTATGGCATACGTAAGCGCAAAAGCCTTTTGCACATCGAATGCGGTAAAAAACATTGGTTTGTTGCTCTTTGGGTACGGGATCTTTAACACGTGATAGTGCTGCCAGGAAAGATGACGCTGGCTTGTGAGCGATGCAAATGCAAAATCAGTCTAATTGTCGAACGATCGTTGTCAAAATGCCCTGCATGTATAGCAGTAAATTGTGTTAGCTTCTTTGTTAAGATTACGATAGCAAGTTGTTGAAAGTTAAGGTTGAAGACGAAGTTGTAACCTTAAGTATGCTTGACGAAAAATGTATCTCAACACTATTTAGCAGATCCTTCCAAAACACTGACCATGACTGATCCACTTTTAGCTTATTATGTCGAGGCGTAACTTCAGGCTTCGATTATTTACCGGAATATCAAAACGCCAGGAGACGACCAAATTTCAAAACGGATCCAAAGGATTCATGTCATCGAACGTGCGAAATAAACTAAAGAACGAATTGAATACTGAACCTTATTATCTGAATCTAAAAGAGGCCAGACTATCCTTATTATTTTCGATAATAAACTGCGAACAAATGGTCAGATCTGCAAGTAGGTATACTAAGGTTTTACTCTGGGAGATTAAAAAGTTTTCTTTGATTGTACTGGTGGTTATCGCTTTATTTTCTAGTGTGATAGGAAAAACTAATGTATGAACTTTTACGTTCTTTAAATAATACCCTAATATATTAAGGAAACGATTTACATGGAGATTAATACAGCGTGATTTATTAAATATGTAAAAACATGTTTGGAGCAGTGATTACGAAAATGAATGCTGCAAGCGGAGATCGGCATCGTTTAAGTATTTTTCGCATTCTTCGCTACTAAAAACCAAATTCTGCATTTCCTTTATATATTTTGATTGTAAAGTTTATCAGAAAAGTAAAGAGCAGATATTGTTTCAAAAGAATATATTTTTTCGAAGAATAAGCAATGTATCACATAAAAAATGCCTTTGGTAAAAATTAACTCTTGCTCTATCTCTCATGCCTGAGGAGGATAGCCGTCAATCGACTCCAAGATCTCGCGAGTAGCAGTAAATCAATGAATTCGTGAGTTAGCAAACACTGATAATGAAAATTGTATTCTGTCAGGGAACTTTCGAGTGTTAACTGTTCAAATTAAGACGAAATCTGACAACGGTGCGAAGAACATATAAAACTCTCTTTAACCCCCACAATCAGACTACCATCCAAGCCAGTAAGTTTTCTGTTGCGAGATTGTGCACATTTGCTGACGGGCCGATGTAAAAATATACACACGCCACAATACGACCTGATCCTTTGAACTTTCACATAACAGATTTACAAAACCCAGGGGTAAGAAGGAGCCACTACCGTCTGACTCCTATTCCACTGTTCAGCCTCTCAACGCACAACACGCACAGGGCAAACTGTGTGGTCTGGTATAAGCGTCAGCTTGACAGCCTCTTAAGCCACGGTTTTTATGAAACCCTGATATTCTCAGGTACATGATGATGGCGAGGCTGCTTGGATGTATTGGTGGAGGTATTGTGCGTTGATGTGGTTTAAACTTCGGTAGTTTATGTCAGGTTATCGTTCTGATGCACGTGACCTGGTAAGTTCATGCAGGGTGTAAATTTACAAGGACATTGGATGCAGTGATCTCTGCTTAAGATACCGATTATCCTATGTTTGTGCAATGGTTTCTCAAATGGCCGACCAGGCCAATGAATGAGGTGAATTTTCGGTCGCAAGGGAAGGTAAGATTAAGTTCCCCATCTTTTGTTGTGGAGGTGACGGTGGTTGTGGTAGTTATGGTGGCGGGGGTATCAGAGAGTGAGTAATGGGATGTGTTCCTGACGATTGTGAAGAAGAGGGAATTGTTACAAGGGTTAAACCTTGCGGGCTCTAAAGTAGTGGTGGCAAACTGTGCCACAAAAATTGAGGTTTTTGAGTTGTTGATGTATTGCGTCCTAAGGTGTCCGGCCAGACCGATTCGCGCGTGAAAGGTGCGTTTACAAGGTGGGCATGTTAACAGCGATCTGGTGGGCTCCATATATTGCTACTCCTGTCTTCACTGTCGCATTCAAAGCCAGTCGTTTCCGTACGAGGTCCTCTCCGATTGCCGGGTTGATCTGCAGTTGCTTCAGGGAATTCTTAAGAGTGTCCTTTTACCCTCGTAATTTACCACCTTCTCGACGAAAACCGTGGCGACATTTCCATACAGGACACTATTGGAAATTCCCTCTTCATCCTAACAGGGGGGCCAATCCGGCGCAGTTGCAGTTGTTTCAGCTGGGTATAGATACTGAGAAGGCATGTGTATTCCATCGCTTTTGTGTCGGTATCCCTTCTTCCCATTACAGTACTCTGCGAAGGCAAATAAGTTGGAAGTGGTTGACCTTCCGCGCACACTTTTGGTAGACCGTTCACGTCTCCGCTTCATATAGCAGCGTCAGTAGGATGACATCTTCGTGGAGACTGTGTTAATTGTAGAATATGTAATGCTAAACTGACTTTGGCGATCTGATGGTCAACCCTATTATCGATTTTGGTGCTTTGAGTAAGGTTGCTTCTCACGTAGGTGAAGGTATCTACAACTTTTAGTTCATAGGCATTGACATTGATGTGAGCTGCGTTGTAAGTGGTCATGGGCGGCAACTGATATATGACCACCGTTTTCTCCGTGTTTATGCGCAGTCCGAAGTCGTCACTTGAGGCAGGGAAGAGGATCATGGTCCTTCATATGCCCGCTTCTGTCTTTGCGTGGATAGTGCAGTCGAAATTCGATAACACATTATTCTTGACCGCAAACATTTTGCCAAGAAAAATTCATTTGCATTCAAAATAACTGCTTTATTTCTCATGTTGATAGAATTACAACTTAGAAGACATGTTTTTTTTCATTTAAAAAAACACCTTATAACAAACAATAAATACATAGCAATAATAGCTAAATACAAATAATAGTTTGTTTTAGGTTTTTTTGTGTTTTCAAATGAGATTGATGGTTTCAAAGAATAGCGTTATTAAATAGCCTATTTAGTTATTAACTTAAGGAAAATATCGCACAGATTTAAATTTCTACCGCACTTGAGGATACAAAGGAATATAATGTTTTCGATAAGTCAGCATCGAGCCACTAAAACATCATGGAGAAGGAAGTTGTGAGATACGGAAAGTGTTAATGAACGAATGCTATCTTTTATCTTATAGGTTGTACTATCGGCATCCATCGCCTGCATCAGAAGTAAAACATGACGCAATTGTCACTACTGTTTACCGCGGAAACAGTGGTGAAAACGGTGTCGGCTTAATTGATGTTCATTTTGAAAGCAAACCTGAAAGGGCAATACGTTATTTATCCCAGTTATGCTCCCAAAATCCTAAAACCTAATTCAATGCATGAATTACAGAAAAGAGTCCTACGCATCTGTTTTAAACAAAGCTCCAGTATCTGTGTTTGTATTTATGGACTGCTTAAATTCAATTTATGTACAAAATAAAGAGGAAAGATCCTAAAACTGTTCCTTTAAAAACGCCACTCTTGATCGGCTGAGGTCTTGAATAAATAATACTTGCTTATACCTTCTGGCTGTGTTTAGATAAGAAGAAACCAAGGATTTGAATTAGGGGGCCAGATACTAAGGGCTTCCAGTTCCACTACAAACGTATTTGCGGTACCTTGTCAAAGGTTTTGCTCAGGTCGAAATAGATCACAAACGCCGATTGCGGATCATAAGAAAGGGAAGTGATGACGTAAAGACAAGCTAAGCGACACATTTCGCGTGATCTGCCTGGTATAAAACTATGTTGTGAGTCGCTTTGTAGTTTATCATGTAAACAAACGTAAGGAATTTGATTCAAAATTATTTTTCAAGACGTTTTAGGTAAGCGGGTTTTGTGAACGACTGGGTAATTATTTAAGAACGCACGAGATCCTGACTTGAAGTTAGAAATAATACTAGATGTTATCCATGAGCCATGAATGCTTCCATTTAAAAGATAAACGTAAAAAAAATATTGCTAACCAATTGGGGAAGACCAACACTCTCTTTATAAGTGGTTTGGAATACCATCCATCTTCAATGAGTGTAAGATTTGTAGACGAATTATACACCTATGTATTAATTCAAAGAACAAATCTATCGTTATGATAACGCTGAATGCGCATGCCTGAAACGCCGGAACCGGTTCAACTTCCGTCATAAGATAGTTTTACAAAGAAAGACTAAACAATTCAGCCGTTTTAAGATTATTTGAGAACGAATTTCATAACCTCGTTTGGAAGATGACTAAACGAAGGAACAGAGGAGCAGTTGATTTTGCACGAGATGCCGTCAGGCTATCACGTGCAGGTCTAATTTTAGAGGCTGATCCGAAATTCCAATATATCCTTAGATACCAAAATAACGATTTAGTAGAAATATATTTCAACTGCCTCCTCAATTTCATTAATATTTGCTTAAATAAAGTGAGGAACAGTTTTTTCCGTTTGGTCATGGCTTAGCGATTTAGCTTGGCACAAATTCCAGGATGCCATGAAGTGTATAAATATACAATAACTTTCGAAGAGACCCTGCTTAAATTGAACGAGAAGAGTAGCAGTGTCGTTTGTGAAAATCATGTTTCATATATACGTTTCGCTTGTTTGTAAGTGGAGCAGTTGAGATCAGTTAGATAAACAAATGCTGTCAAGGATAAGCTGAAATCTAGGCAGACAAAAGTCGGAAAACTTGTCAACTCAGGAAATGTTAAATCTCCAGCGATTATTTAAAGGCCAAATGTACACTCTCAATCCATTTTATGAATTTCACAAAGGTTTGCATCATCATCTGATGACGAATTATGCGGTTTGTATATGCGTCCGATAATCGATTTTTGTCGTTGTGACATGATACTAAATGCTAAGCAGCAATAACCTTTGAATAACGTGGCATCCAGATCAAACGGGAAACGCTTAAATGAAATGCTTATATTGAGGAGACAACCACCAAGTTTACGAATGGTACCTTAACGGTAGAGATCTTACTCGTTTATGATAAGCCAAGAGGTGGAAATAAAGGGATTGGTCCAGGATTCAGTTATACATAATACATCGGGTGTCAGCACGAAAGCAATAGCTTTAAGTTGGACCAACTTATTTATCGCAGAACTAGCCTTAAACCATATGAAATCTAGTGTAATTTAATAATTCGAACTAGGGTTATCGCTATTTTAAAAAAAAATTGGAGATGGGTTTTTATGCTGGAAGTTATTGTTGTTTGAGTGTAACCATCAACTAGACAAGAGGGATCTCTCAAAAACGTTAGGGATATAACTTTCCGATATGAAAGCATCATAGGGACTAAGACCGGGATTTGACTGTTTTTTTGTCAAAACAGAATGGGGGGAGACTGGAAGGAATATGGAGGCTGGTTGGAGAGCGCAAGTAGCTATGCAAAAGCGGCTGGGAAACGGGGGCTAATATAGCGTCACATAGTGTTAACGTTATTTGCTAGTTTAAGAGTCTTAGTTAGTTTTGGTGAAGGCAGCATGCAATTATTTAGTACATCACTAATTTGTTTCTGGGTTTCAGTTGGATGGAAGTCGTTCTGAAGACCAGTTTTAGGTGTTATAATCTGAGATATAATATGACCCGTGGGGTTAAGGTTCGAGCTAGTTTTTGGAGGGTGAGATAATTTATACTGAATTTGAGATAAGAGCGGATTTGAAACACGTCATATTTTGCTAATTTTGCGCTGTCACTCAGAAAATATCACCCAGAGGCCTATAAAACTGCGGTTGAAGGGGAAACTATCCGTTAAGGTTCCTTTGATTGAGTTGCAGATTTTACAGGTTGGTTTTAGGAGGACTTAATGCACCGGAATTGGAAGTTATTGGCCATGGAGCAGAGGGCGTTTTTGTAATAGTTGGAAATGAAGTAGAAGGTCACCTGGGCTTCTCTGTGCGTGGGAGTTTTTTTTCAACAAAATTTTGTTTAAGTTTCTGTATGTCAAACCCCTCGCGTTCAACCATGTGACCAAACCAGGCGAGATGTGTTGTCTAAGGAGGGAGCATCAGATATGTTACCATCGAATATTTTACTTATTTTAGATAGAACATATCCAAAATACACCACGAAGTCATCAATAACGCTTTTGTTCAGAGTTAGTTAGCTTATCACTAGTTGAGACTGTAGTTTGTTTATTTTGTCAAAAATAGGATTGCGATGTACGAAGGATACGTAAGGTACTATTTATCCAAAAAAATCTTCGATCTGGATGATATATCGACCTAAGCTTATAAATGAAAATTTAGTGTTTTCGAAATGTATAATTCATTCCAAAATGTTCCATTTAGTTCACTGTTCGTGCTTTGCGTTCTACTTTTTTACGTAGATTGCAAAGAACAAGAAATGAGGCTTTGTCGGTTGAAACAGTATGAGACTGTTTATATCCATTTATTCTTAAATACAACAACCGCTGTTTGTGCAGTAGTATAAGGGTTATATATACAGGATATGTCCAAACTTAAGCAAATAACTTTAAGAAGAAGTATAAAAAAAATGAGATTTCAATCAAGTTTCGAAAATCGAAAAAAGGATTTAATGTACTGGAATATTAGAACAGAACAGAAATACGTACTTCCAGGAAACGCAGCAAGTGAAGTAATAAGACGAAATGTAATGACGACTATCGTTAGCGCCATTCCTGCGTTGATCTCACGCGTATGCTTCATACACTCTCCTTACTTAAGGGGAAAGTTATAGACAGACTGCTGTTGCAGGTCACTGCGATTCATTTACCATATTTTGTGGAATGGAGAACATTAGCCATACATTGAGGCGTCTGAAACAGAGCACAGGCAAGTAATAATATTTCGTGGTAAGTTAAAGATACAGGTCAGTCGATTCCACGCTCAATTCATGTATCCCTCATCAATACGAACTACCAATTTGACGCCAATGAAGGCTCATATGTTATCTACCAGGCACAAGCATAATACTCTAAAGATCTACGCAAACGAGTGGTAGCAACAACCGAGGCAACGACAATTATGTTAAAAAATCCAGCAGTGTGTTGTCCGAGTACGTTGACACAGGAAAACTTCCATCCCTGAAGGCCATTGTCGCATGCTGGCCTGAACCCACTTCCAACAGTCACATGAACCCTGCGTGTTTGACCTTTAAACAGCGCTCACACCCTTCACTTAACGACTCTTCTCCCCCTCTCATATAGTTTGCACATATCAGCCGTGGCAAACCCTCAAAAAGTCACTCTTCAGGTCATTGTTCTGGTCTACTGATTAATTAAATTTTCCTTTTTTATCCAAAACATTTTGCTGAACATAGAGAATATAAGCATGCAATGAAATAATCGCATGATTAGACGTTAATTGGAGGTGGTCAATATCTAATAGATCTTAAATGAGACAGGTTCTCTTTATTTTTGGTTATTGCGAATGTATCTTGAACATTGAGATTTTCTCCAAAGTCCCTCAACACTGAAATGGACTTCCCCTGTTGAGGGTTAATGCGTTTAAAGTTGGCTAATTTTCATAGAATTTGGAAGACCTATGATACCCATCCATTTTGCTTTGTCTTTCCATTCCAACGTCACGAGGTAAAACGTGTATAATTGAAACAGAGGGCACATTTTTGTAATCAAAAGATTCAATAAAACCTTCACTAAATAAAGAAAGTTGCTAAAGAACAGGGGCTGCGCGAAGGAGAAGACATCAATCAAAACACAATACTAAGGAAGATGGAATTGCGAAACTATTCGAGCAGTTTGCAATTAGACTATTAGGGCAATAACAACAAAAGTAAGGAAAAAGACAAGCGGTGGTATAGAATAAAGTTCAAAGAACCAGTCATTATAGAGTGCACTTAATTGAAATTCTTCTTCACTTCCACCAAGTCCTCACAGAGTGAACGTAGGAGGAGAAACAGCATGGGGGCTTCTGAAAAGGAAAAAGCAGTCTTCATAGTTCACAAAATGGAACAATCAAAACTGTTATAAACAGACTTCTCCTTTCTTGTCTACCGAGAAAGACAATTCATAAGAGCCAATTATGTCCTGTACGACATTGTCGGTTAGTTTGTGGGTTCGCTGTTTAGGAAACTAAGGTCATCACAATAATACAGTAAAATGTTTCTTGACGTAGTAACACGAAATGAGAAGGATTAACTAAGAGACTCGCAAGCGTTATACGTTAAACCCAAAGAAATGTTATGAGGTCGCGGTCTACAAACAGCGATCTTAAAGCTCATTTTCTCATAGTAAAGGGCATCTGTGAAAACGTTTTGACCTAAAAATAAATAAAATCAATGTTTGATGTGTACTATTCCAATGCGTATGTCAATAACAGTGGTATCTGAAAGAAACAAAAGACTGTGAAAATATCATTATTTTAAAATGAAAACCGCTCGACTTTCGCGTGTCTCATTGATTAACCAGGTCTGTTATTACTAACAATACATCAAAAGGGATCTAGTTCTCAGGTTCACATTAACAAAATTTGAAAAGGTCCTGCCACAGATTGAGACCACTTATAATTTGAAAATTCGTGCAGGTTAAGGATTTAACAGTCATTTACAAATTGAACTGACAAATTCTGTACTGACTTACATCATTCAGTTAGAATTTCCTATAATTAAGATATTCATTTTTATTCTAAAAGTTTTTTAAATGAGAATTGAAAGTATGAAATAGAGTAAAATTTAAAAGTAGTCAAATATTATTAGAATTATAAAATTCATAAATATATTTTAAATACATTTTGAAGGCTGGTCAATCAAGTGGACTAGAAGAGCATTCAAATTAATGGCAGTCTACAGCACAAAGATGTGAATCTAATAATTTGCAAGCCTGCATAATGGCATTTAATTGAGCAGTGTTCTGCACATATTGGGCGATCATTCCAACGGATAAATACTAATTTAATATTTAATTGCATATTAAATTAGAGAGCGTTGAAAAGCATTATTTAATGAACTCGCCTACAAGAAAAATCACGGCAAATCGGCATACATATATACTTTAAAATTAAAGGTTCATTCAATAAAAAAACAGAAAGTTACAGATAGGTTTTAAAAAAAACATAAAATTACTGAATTTTGTGGTAACATAATTTTGGTCAGAGTATTTGATTAATCGAACTTTATACATATAACTGATCAATATTCATAGTGGCAAAAAAACGGTTGTCTGTGAGTCATAGGACAGCAATTCAAAGCGTCAAGTCAAACATTAACGTAGTCATAATTCCATGCATTGATTATGCCCGAAAACCAAAAAGCATAATAAGTCCGCATAAAAAAGCAGGTTCCTATTGGGACGGAAAGTTTAAACAAAAACTAAGTCAGAAGGCGTTTGTTAACAAACCAGGGGAGAGCTCAATTTCAGTTGCATCAACTTAAATGTGAAAAAGCAGGGATCGTTTGTATTCTTGGCCGCAAGCAGATTAAACGGTCTATAATCTTTTTCATTTCACATTTTTTGTGAATCCCAGCCGCATACCCAACTAAACCAATTCCTTCCTAAACATTTCCATGAATCTGTGTTTTTGCAACATTTTCTTGGCCGGTAATATAATGAATTAAGAAGACGAACAATCACAATTTGGTTTGGCGATTTTGGCCAACATTCTTTTCTTGTAGCAAAGTAAATGAATTTTATTGAAAATATTTAAAACCGAAAAAGAATCAGGCTTTTCAAGAAGTTAATACATTTCAGTTTATTCCGCAGTGATAAAAGAAATGAAGCAATATATTTTCGTTTTCATAAATGAGACATTTAAATTTTCTTCTAAATTTCATATAGGTATGGCATTTATTGTTTGTAGGTTTGTTTCATCAAAATGATTATAAAAAGATTATCATAAACTACGAATTTTTCATAAATGGGAAACGAACGACTATTGATGGGGTCGTTAAGAGATTAGTGCTCAAAATTTGCTAATTATCTGATTGTTACGTCTGAATTAGCAGTCTAAAACATTCAGATCTGAATCAAATACTTTTCTAGCCTGTAAATTGGAATTCACTTGAGCAGTCGGCTTCCATTATTTGGAGGCCATTTAAAAGGAGATATTTTACGTTTATATGGAATCGCGTATCAGCATCATAAGCGCTAAAATGCGAACTTTATTAAAATCATCTACACCGCGTTATATACGTTGGATAGGAAATTTTCATAAAAATGTTCTTTTAAAGCTTTGAGGGCAATTCCACAACAAAAGACAGCAAGAAACAGTTAGTTAATTCAACGAACTTGAAACTTCTTAATTTGGTCGTTACGATGTTTTGGCGTTTTTTTATTAATCGAACGATTTAAATATCACTGATCAATATTCATGCAGAAAATTTGATGGTGGTCTGTGAATCATCAAACAGCAATTTGAGGCTCAACTTCAACCATTTACATAAGCCTTATTGTATCGATTAACTATGCTCGAAAACCAACAAGCATCATGTTTTCGCATACAAATACAGCTTCAAAATTCGGACGCAAACTTCAATAAAACAACTACAAGAAGTCAGAAGGGGTATGGTAACTAACTTGAAGAGAGTGCATTCATATCTGCATTTCCTATAATGTTAAAAAGCAGTGATCGTTCCTTTTTGACCAAAACCATGTAAAACATTTTATAGTCGTTTAAATTGCGCTTTTAGTCAAGCAAACAACCATAACCGCCCACATTGTTTCCTGTCTACACGGTTACGAGAATCTGTGTTACTGCACCTATGTCTTGGCCGTTCATATAATAAGCTTTGAAAACGAACAAGCAGAGTTATGTGTGATCATTTTCGCCAACATATGTTTCTCGAAGCCAAGCAAAATTACCTATTTTGTGAATAGCAAATTATCCGAAATATAATTAGGCCTTCCAAAAAATTAAGAAGTTTCAATATATACTTGAAATGTATTCCATGATAATTGATAAAGCGCAATGCATTATGGTTTTAAAGAAGTCGAAAATTTAATACTCTTATTAAAGGCATTAAGCTATTATATATTATATTTACAGGACTGTCAATCAAGGGGAGTTAAGCAAGATAATCATAAACTGCGAAGTTAAAATAATCGGTCAATTGATAAGGTCAGCTCAAAATATGCTCAATCAAATACTTGTCTAGCCTGCAAATTGGAATCCACTTGAGCGGTGGGCTGCCATCATTTAGCGGTCATTCAAAAGGAAAGATATTATGAGTTTATATTAAATAACTTTGCACACTCGATAGCGCTAAAATGCATACTTGAATTTAATCATATACTTTGTATACTAGACGATGAATGGCAAATTGCTATTCACCTGTACTTTGAAAGAGATTAAGATAAATTCCTCAAACGAAGACTGAAATATACAACTAGTAACCGCAACGTACTTAAAATTTCTTAATTTTGTGGTTTCATAATTTTGTCCAGTGGTACTTGATTAATTGAACTCTGCTAATATTATTGTTTGATAGCCATTCTGGCAATTTTGGCTGTTCATTTGTCCGACTTGTGAAAACAGTTGCGTGCTCCGTGGGATTCGAACTCATCTATTTATTTTGATTATTATTTTTCAATCATAAAACTGAAATTTCAGACGCCATGTCAGCTTTTTAATTCATCCTTAGTTCATCCATTGATTATGCCTGATGAGCTTCTCTCAAAGATCACATTTCAAGATTGCTGAAGATAACACATTTCACCTAGCCTATTAATTAGGCACATCTGCACATTTACCTGCGAAGTGCAGTAAATATCAGAGCAATATTTCCCAGAAAAAACAACCTTTGGAATATTTAAAAACTCCATACACCATAAATCAATAATTAATAAGTTAAAATATTAGTTTTAAATTTGGGCTATCCTAGGCCAACACAGGCATCCGAATTTAATATAAATTAATTAATAAATAAATAATTAAATTATAATTAATTAATAATTTATAATTAATAATTAATTAATAAATAAATTAAATAATAAAATAAATAATAAATAAATTAATTCAAAAATTAAACTTATAAATCAAAAAGCCAATGTTTACTAACTTGAGCATATTTTATTCTCGGGTGCGTTTCCTATAATGCGAAAGGGCAGATATCATCATAATATTTGGTCAAAAATAGATAACACTTTTGACAATCAGTTTTCTTTACGTATTTTTAAGCCATATTCAAAACTAAAACCACTCATTATATTTCTTTTTCCCAAATTATCATTCAATTTGTGATACTGGACTATCTTTTGGTTGTTCTTTAACCAAGTTTGGAACATGATTTTTGTGAATCTAAGTGAACCATTGGTACAAACGATAAGAAGTTTGGTACATACGTGCATTTGCAAACGTAAAAATGACAATGAATAATGAGAAACGAAGGCCTAACTGTGATGCGCAGATCTGAATGTTTGACGGGCGTTTGCCAATAGCGGATATTATTAGGCCAAATTCGAATTTAACGCACAAATTTTAGAAGAAAAAGAATAAATATTTTGTCCTATGCATTCATGACACCCCAGCTTGTCTGTCACTGGAATAATTAAATTCTAAACTGCTTTTAAGTGCACCTGTCTTTAGTCAGATACCTTATAATACAAACTAGCATCAGTCGCAAGAAAACGAGACATACCTGTCTGCATCCAATCGACGGAAACTGAAATTAAGGGGCCAGATTTGCTCCACCATTTGTAGTTATTTCTTTCTTTATTATCCCTTTGAAATGTTCCATAAAACCAAGCTTCGCTGTTGTTATTTCGAAACGTCAATTCTTTGAGTAAAGCAAGAAAAAAAATCAATAATTCTATGTTGGACAGGAAACAACAGCATACTTTGCGATATTACATAGGTGAAGCGTTATTTGAGTATGATTTTTCCTGAAAATTTACGTGTTATGTGACGAAAAGCATAGCTAAAAAACGATTGATTTTTTCGGAGTTGGACATCATACTTCAATGAAGTCCCACAAAACATTACTTTGCGAAGCAAGTTTTATATGCCTGAAATCACTCTCACATAGTATCAAAATGGAAGTGTATTCCTCTATTACATTTACTGATTTCGAAACTTCCTTCAGATATTTCCATTTGCAAATCATACAACATGAGTAAAATAGAATGCGCGTACAATACTTCTTAGTCAGAATTGCATTAAAATACGACGACGTTCAACTCAGAACTGAGGTATTGATACACGACGACTAAAACAGCATAAAATATAGCCATGTAATGTGCGATCGGAAAAACTGATGAAAAACATTTCGGTCCTTTGAGTCCAGTCTTCCTTTGGTCGCGCCACGCCACACTTTGCAATTATAGAAAACACACAAAACGTTTCTAAAGGGCACCTAATAAGTCATGACGAAGAAGTGCCATGGAAGCACTTGCTTGTATTCAGTTCATTACCCCTAACTTACCGGACAAGAGAGGCGCTTGTAACACTCCAGCTTCCATTAACTAAATTAATTTGGCTGAAAGTATTATTGGAGCATAGTTTTCAACTGATGCCATAAAGGAAATGTTCGAAGGTTTCATAAGCTGTGCCGGCAAAAAAAGTAATGGAAGTTATGTTCTTATCAGTTCTTGCTCAAATGAACACCGTAGGTACCACCTTGATAGAGCCCGATACTATCAGGAACTTGAAACTTTGAATTCGAATGATTAAATGAGTATAAACGCAAATAACGCGTTATAATTCTCACCACTATTTTGCGATTAAATCAACTTGTATTGTCTGTTTACTTTGACTAGTTTTCACCTTGTTGATTAAAAATTAGTATTTTATACAGAAATCCACAGGCCAAAATTGGTCATTACGAGAATGGTCTGAGAGTAATTGAGTGAAAATAACTTAAATCGTCTAAGTATAGTACCGAATTTACTAATGCTTATATCGTTTTCGAATTGCTACATGTGTGTAACGCGTCTCGTTGTTTTTTTCGAAAGCAAATGCTTAGCAGGCACAGAAAAAGGGCTGAAAATTAGAGTTTGGTTTGGCATACGTCGGATTTCTTGCTGCCTTGAATGAATGAGTAACAACCACTGAGAATTAGTTCAGAAAAGGCAGAATTTTCGGCCCATTGCCTCCATGAGAACATTTGCCTTTACCTTTCGTTAACGTTTTTCAACACACTTTACACGTAACTGTAAATAACAAGCAACTAGGTGCTTGCATTAGTAAGCATTCCTGTTCACTGCTATGTGTGACGCTCAAAAACCACACTTAAAGGGAACAGTTAATATTATTTTTTGGAAATTGAGTGTTTATGCTGACACCGAGAAGCCAAAACGGATTAAAAACCGAGGAAACTGCTGGCATATTATGTCATTAGATTATGAGTAGCTAAACTATGAACGTATTTCAACTGTCTTACAAATTATCAACGTTTTACGACATTGATTAATTATTGGTGAATTTTACTTAAGGCATTCCACGCAACGCATACCTACCCGTTCCGTACAAAAAAACTTAAAAATATAAGGACTGACCTAGCCTCAAAATAAGCCATGAAATCATCACAGCGTTTTCCGGCAGTAATCACGTGTGCATGAGTATCTCAAAACATGAAATTGTAGGTATGCAGTATGTTTGTAGGTATGGTAGTCCTACATTATAAGTAGGCATATGAATATCAACCTGGTAAGCACAACAATGGCTAGGTCGCAACATTTGCTGAGGTGCGCCACGGGTTCCGGGAGTGGGCGCCTCCCTAAGTTGAACGTGCACATGTTCAAAGGAGGCGGGCTTGAATTGCTTGAATCTCATTCCATATTTACCAACCGCACAGTAGCTTGTTGGTCAAACAAATTATAGACGACCGAAATTGACATGAACACAGTGCTTGCTAGAGTTTAAGAGCCAGTCTACTCGGCTTCCATGATAAGAGCGGGACTCCGCCGTTACCGTCTCATATCCCATGCAGTTAAAGGAGTAAGAAAAAGCTTTTGAGTTATGACCCTGAGTCCAGGGTGTTGTCAAGGTGTCAGTTTAATAAGTGTCTCTCGCTTCATCCTTCTCTCCCTCTTCGTACATAGACGGCTTTCGTTTCACGGGTTGTATGGTCTTCAACAGTAGACAGGTTCCGCAGTCTCCACTTCATCGGAGCTCGCCTGTGGACATCTAATTTGTATGCCCAGTGTAATAAAGCTACTTTTTGTGCATATCATATTAGATTTCATGCCACAGACCGGCTCTTTCTGATCCTTTACCAGATGAAGGTAGTTTGCGCAAATATCCATGTGTCCAATCTGCTGGTCCCCCTCCGTTGACATCGACCATCGGACATACTTTTCTTGCGTATTTTTATTTACTGAATTTCACCTACTGTGAACAGGGATGCACAAAGAACTCTAAGCTGAGTCACAGTCGTTTCTGGAAGGTCAGTAGATTAAGACCCATTGGCCCAAAATGCGTAAAGTCGGTTTTTTCCCAGTATAGATGCAGCTCGTCCTCGTTAGCTTCCTATCTCTCGTGTCCATTTCGCCGTCTTTTGTCTTAATATTTTTACCAGGGCACATCCCAACTCTTTAGTTCTCACCAAAATCTGCCCAACAGTATCATCGTTAGTGTACTTTAAGTTCAGTTTTCCAATCGTCTCGATATACATGTTATCAGAAATGAACGAATTCTTCGACCACGTATCCCGCGGCCTTTGATATAGCCTCTGAGTACTGTGGCTTTCTGTCCCAATGATAGGGGACAACCGCCTGCGTGCACATGTGCATGCGTCACCGGGGTGGACATCGTAACGAGTAGCACTTGCGTTTTGAAAAGACCTGCCGTCAGTGTCTGCTAAGCTGCGTGTTTGCTCCCTCGACACACAATAGGCTTTCCAAATAGCTGTCTTGCCTGATTTTTAACTTTGCAATAGTCAGGTGGACGAATGTTGTACATTATAGAACAGCTGTGGACAGTTTTCTCGATTACCGACTTACGATTTTTAAAACATCAATGTTAACTTGAGGTATCTTTCATCGATAATTTTAAGGTTATTTTGAGGATCGAAAATTTTAGAGATCGCTTTCATGACATAAAGTTGCATGTTTGCATGAAGGCTAACATGACTCTGAAACGTTTTCTCTACTTTGAGGTACCGTTTTTGCTATGGGTTTATTTGGAATTTTCAACACGCCCTCATTTCTGCGTTAAAATGTGACCGGCATTGTTCTTGTACCGGTACCTTTTATGTCCGCCTAAGCAAGACACGGGAATGTAAACCACCACGTTCGACTAAAATACGCAGTCTTATGGTAAAATGTAGGTGGGTAAACTATACGCATGATATAACGTGAACACTTACTAATATAAAACTAAACTATCACCTTACTTAATAACCTCGCACTACCTTAAACCTTAAACATACAATTAACACTGTTATAACCTTAACCTTTAGCATACTTATGAATCTAATCCAAACTCTGAACTTCAATGGAAGATTAAAACTAACCGTTAACTTATCTCTATCTCTCATTTTACCACTGAAAATAATTTTAATGGGATTTAGTGCAAATGAACATATATTGTGGACGATTCATTTCCCGTTGTCCTATTGATTCGCCTATGTAATGCATCATCACCTTTTTTAATTGATCGATTGTACTTTCAACTACAAGTAACTACTAAAATAAGGGTAAATTCCACTTAGCCTGCAAAAATCTATTTATAAACAGCATGCAAGTGGCTGCTGGTAAAGGTTGTGACAATCATGTAACAAATCTTTCCTAAGTCCCCAAATATCGCTACTATTAAAAATATACAAAGCTTTTCGAACACGCGCAGACTTACCAGTTCAGGCCATTTTTAAAGTATTTGTACCTTAATATTTTATTTAAAAAGTAAAATATATCTATAAAAGCTCACGATTGCCCCAATCGAGTACGAATTTACCACCTGTAGCATGTGAACTTACGACAAAATTCTTTCTTTCCATTTTCTAAGGCGGCATCTTTCCATTCGCAGATCTTGCCAATGTCATCATGTAGTAATATCTAAAATATAAGGATCGATAGGTTCTCTTCAAAGATAGAAATAAATAACCAAAATGAAGTTTTTTGTGATAATAAAATATGCACTTATTAGTTCGGTTAGAGTGCCTCACCGCACGTATAGCTTAGCACTTTGTCCCCGTTTAAGGGTAGTTATTTAAATTTGATGCTCGATCATTAAGAAATATTCCCAAAATATAAATGGACTTTTGTGACTCATTATAATCCCATTCGCCTACTGCAAACGTTAATGTTTGTAAAATGGTCATTCAAATATCAAAAGCGTTTTTTTGAAAAAGTTGCTAAACACCTTAAGCCATAACGTAGACCAGAGTAGAGGGAAAACTTCGCAGTAATGGTTATTAACAGACGATTATAAAACTGAATGTTAAAAGAGCCTTCGTTTATTTGATTCCAAAGGTTCATTTATATAATCAACGTGCTCTGTTTGTTTCCTCATATTAAAACATACACAAATGTCCCCATTCCTAAAGGTAATTACTGATGCCTATCTGTAAACAAGGACAAAAAATGAATCAATTTGCTCAAAATTCCTACTTTTTAATAGCTTCGAGTAAGCAGGTGATATTGGCAAAAAAACCACGCGCCTATCAAAGAGAATGCGCAAGCTCCATCCTGTCTGGCTAAAAAATGACGTGGTCTGGTCCACTTCTAGCGCAATTATGGCTCATTTGGTTGAAAGCGGTCACCGGATTGACGCTAACCAAGCATTTCTTGTCATCCACAAAGTGCCGACGAAACGCTCCACGTTCCTGCGTCATCTGATAATAGCGACGGCATAGGCAGTGAGCAAACGGTTAACTTTGACCCACATTGTGCTCGTTAAAAGCGATAGAATTGGCTCTAAGGGTTCCTTAGCCGAAGAAGACCTCAGCCTGCGTGTTTAAATCTGACAGGTTACCTTTCCCATCAATATATCCCATGAACTCAACTCTACCACATACGTTCTGTTTATTGTGGGTTTGAAAATGTGATACTGTATCCTCTTATTATTGAATATGCATGATGATAAATAAGCGAAAGTGAGCATTCTTCAAACTTGACTTCATAAATTAGCAGACTTATTAAAACACACTTACATAATATGACTGTGGATCAATTAACGCTGCAAACTGTATGTTCACTTCACTTGATCCCTTCATGAACCTGGAAAAGGGTAACGAGGCTGCTGGAAAACCTTCACCTAAAACAATAACGTAGGAGTTATAATTTGCACGTTTTAACTAGTAACGCTTTCTGGATGGCAAAATATTCCTACCTAATCGACATCCTTTATAACTAAATTATATAGCGGGTTTACAACACATGTGATGGTAAATAATTAGCTATTACCTATAGATGGTTTCGAAAATTTGCAACCTGGTGCAAAGAAAGTAGAGATCTCCAATAGACTGAACACATTGTGGCGATTCACAGAGAAAATTTGGATTTCTGTCACAAATCCAGTAGAAACTAAAAGGCAAATGAAGTTGGATATTCATGAAAGAATTTCACTTTCCTTAGATAAATGTAAGGCTGAAAGCAATAGTTTTTATGTGCACCTTACTTTTTAAACATGAAAATTAGTGGAGGTGCATAGAACAGTTACGAATTCTGGTTGCAAAGATGGCCAATATTTCATATTTGGAATGCCAATCACCTTATTTTGAGCTGTAGTAGTCGTACAGGAAGCATTTTTTGGGACAACGAGAGAGCAGTGATTAAGAGAGACATTGTGTGAGGTCTGATTTAGCTGTATCCCGACTAGGAACGTGTCAACCTAAGTTGGACGCGTACTTATAACGTGGCATAAAAAGTAGGAAATAAACGCAACCAGACTGCTCACTGTCTGATCATCCCATAACAAATACACACAAGAACGAATGGGGTGGCGTTAAAGTTATCCCTTCCTGCGAAAAGATGTGGCTTGGAATGCACCGCTCTGCCATTTTTACCCAGAAATTCAAGGATAGAGAGTAAAATTACAATGGTTTATTCGACATTTTTTAGTCGCAATAACGTGACATCCAAGATATTTCCCCTGTTTTGTATAGAAAGTGTGTCTTTTTTATCTGATCAAAATTGTTTTGGATGCGTACCCGGGTTGATAAGCTTTGTTATTCAGCTGCGATCACCTTGACTCTGCTTTCCTAACATGCCCAGAGGTAAAAGGGATGAAAGAGAGAGAGAGAAAGTGGTAGCTGCTGGTGTTACACTTTCCGTGTTTGACTAGCCGTCATTTTTCTTGGTTATGCAAAAAAAGATTTTCCGTGTTTCTGGTACAGCTGTTGTTTTTACTACTGGATAACTTGCATAGTCTCTAGAAGGAGAGGCGCCAGTAAGCGTCTTAATGATTGAACTAAAATAGCTGCTGTGACCGTAACCGCACGTGCTTATATCTTTAATGGGACAAGTTTGGATAAACCAGGCTCCGGCGCGAAAACAAAGCCCTTGTAAAACTGACTAAAGGCAGCACCTCTAGTGAACAATTTTTACGTCTAAATGCATTACCTTGAGCTGCTTAAATATCGAAAACGTACTGGTTTTTCAAACTCATCAACTTTTGTTCGAAAATTTGGCATGCAATTGCAGGAGAAAAAGTATGTGTACATCCAACAACCGAGTATTTTAGACAGGTAATTTCCAAATACTGCATGCGATCCTATGGACGTGAAATTTTTTTTAAACTGCAAAAACGATTTGTTTAAATCAGTGGTCATCTAGAGTTTTATAGTTTCAAAACCTTTCAAATTTGTCTGTATTGCTTCATAGCTATTGATGACCAGAGCCCTACTCGTAATAAGAACCCCTTGTAAATAAGTTGAAGTTCGTAAGGCAAAATACAAAAGATGCCAAAGGTACGTACCTTTTTTAACTGAACACGGTCTGCCGACTATGACTTCCTTTACATAACACGTTTCATTTTTGATTTTTAGCGCATCATTGTCAAGCCAAAATCTCTACAAGGTAAATAAAAATGTGAAATAAATATGAGTGCCATTGAATTGTCTTTCATTTTTATAGAAAGTTATAACTTCTTCTATATAAATAACTTTAACTATATAATATAAAATCTGAAGTCAGCCGAATAACAAAGTGGTTTTCCGTGTATGTCAAGTACCAAAAGGGATAATTTGTTTCCTAAGTTATACGTATTTTAAAGTTCGGCAACTTTTCTTAATGAAGGCCATGACCACATTATGAGAGATAATACTTGGCTATGTTAATTTATTGAATAAATGACCTTCAAAGTGATCAAATATGTTTTATTATGATTTATCTTTAAAAGGCGTTATTTTCACCAGGATTAATGATATTTCCTGACTGAGAAGATTCAACAGACAGTGAGTTAAATAATGTAATCGAACAGAATTTGCTATTAAATCATTCTCTTAACTGTTTTCTTATTTATAATAAATATAATACTATTGTATTTTATGCATGCGAATTTCCAATTTCAGGAAACTTTTGTATCTACTCTAAGAATGTTCGAAAATGCCACGTTACGTTCCCTGCTAGCACACGACCCCGCCATAGTCGGGGGTAGGCGGGGATGTGGCCCAGTCTGCTTTGAAGCATATGTCTTATTTGTGAACTCCAAATTTTTGGAATGCTGTAGAATGCAATAACACCACACAAAATCAAAACACATATGGTAACCAAAACCCGCAACTGTTGGCATCATCAACAGTTCTTCCGTAAATAAGTCGCAAAATTGCACTCAAATGTCTTCAAATCGGTACAAGTCGTTTGCAGCTGACCAATTAATGGTACTAAATGCAAACAAAGGGATAAATAGCCATACGTTATGTGCAAACTGGATCACCAAATGGTAATATAAAAACGTTACATGCTAGTGAACGAGAAAAACATTGTGGCTTAAATTCAACAGCCCGCCAACGCGCGGAAAAATGACCGCCTTAGGTTTGTCTCGAACAGTCCGTGGTTACAATTTTCCTCTTTGATCAGAGTCGTGTTCTTTGATCGTCCGTGAGCACGAATAAGGAAAAATTACTCGAAAGAAGTCAGTTTACAATGGTAGCTGAATTTAGATACGAGCAAGTAGATCCAAGATTAAATGAGAAATTTGTAAAAAAGAAGACTTAACGATAACTGCAACAATTTGCTTATTTGGATGAAATATAAATCAAGAATTTGAAGAAGAGGACGAGAAAGCGTTCACATGGTTTTGATTAATGTCTGGCTGATGTATGGATAACGGGTAATTTTACACATTTTTATAAGGATTGCCCTGAAAGATAAGGTACTGGAAGATAGCTTAGAAACCATTTTCTGTCGAACAACCAATCGAAAATGACAAAGAAGATGAAAAAGGGCATTTTTGTCCTTTTTGCTGTTATAAGCTAGATATACCCGGGTGACGCAAAAATTTAGCCTTGAACCCACGTTCCGTGGGTTAGAAAATTACCGAACTAAACACTGCGCCACAGTCTCGTCGTCGTGTTGAGTTCCCTCGGGAATATTGGCAATGCTTGATTGTCACTCACCAATCGGTTACGTGTCTTAATTGTCCTTCCTTGGCACACCCTCTTGAATCTCTATAGTACATGCTCAGCATCAAGTATAGTAAGAACACATTCAAGAGTATCTTTGGGCCTTTAATATACTAGCAAATGAAAGGTTACTAGCGGGCTTGACAGGGAGACTTGAAGCACAACGGAAAGTGTTTCCAGTAACTTACTGATGATCACTCATCCTCCATTGTTGACACCAAATTATTTTGCACACCTGGCTTGCTACACTTCGATGTTAACTCTTATTTATTGGCCGCTTTGCACTTTTAATTACCCATGCATGTTTTCCTGTCTGGTGAGAATGGGGGTTTTAAGTAATATGTAAGGATATTTCAGGCTTCACTTAACATAACTCGATTTGCATTTTTGCTCAATATGCAACCTACAGGGACAGTCAAACACACCACGCCTTCTATATTCGACAATGAAACATGCTACCAGCATTGTTTGTCTACAGAGTATAACAACTAAAGGGCAGATAATGATCATACTTACCGGTTTTGTTTTAGTTTCATAATGCAAAAGAGGCGATGGACCATGAGTAGTAGTGACAACCGACGAACCCCAAATTACTGGGGTTTGTACACCTAAAAGATTAAAGGGCGAAAACAAGGTTACTGATTTCACAGTTATTTTAAGTTTCCCTTGATGTGATCTTAACACATACTTTCTTCAACAGTCTGTTTGTTTTGGTTTTTGACGTTTTCTTACAAATTCTGCCATTGAAATTCAGACGTGCGTACTCAAACAACATCAGTTTGGTCTACCACCGTTTCTGATTCATGAAGGTGTTGTCAGAGGAAAGGCTATTTCAGAAAAATAAGCACTATATTCAGCATCGTTGATTTAACATTATTTACTTAAAAAACTACAAGTTTTTCAAACAATAAAGGTTTTTTTACTAACGAAAATCCGTGTTTTATATAATTTACAGGAAAAACGCATAATATAATCAATTATATTTCTGACTTTTTGCATGCCCGTTTGGTGAAAAGTTAGTCGACCGGTTCAGTATATGGCTTAAATTATTGAAAATATTATATTCTGTACAAAAATATGTAAACTTATAAGTCTTGTTTCCAGGATATGTAACCGCTGCATTGGCCACAAAATATTTACCGATATTTTTTTGTATTTTCTGATGTATTCATATGTGCCACTCGTTAAAATATGACCAGCATGGCATGTTTAGCATCAATATCTGCCAAAGTAAATGTATGCGTTTTTATTCTGAGATTAGCAAAACAGAGTAACCACAAGAACGTGTTTGCGAAGACCGCACTGATAGATACAATTTATTTGTTTCCGCTGTCACGTATTATCGCCATTCTCGAACAAAAAATCAAAAATTTGGAATACTTAAAAGTAAAAGACGTTTTTGTACACCGTATCTCCTTGACTGCCTGAGAACATATCCTCAGAAAATAAAAATGATTAAACCCAAAGATTAATTCAACTTGTACCCGCTCTGTAGTTTATTCAACCCACGCAATTCAAACTTGTCTATTTAGACTATATTTTAATCTTTTTCATTGTTTATCAATTACATTCAACTACCTCAACTGATCATATTCCACAACCACTACTCAAGCTTATTTAAAACTGCCAACGATAATTCAGAAAAACGATTCAATCCTCTCGATACAGCGGTTCCTTCCTCGACTGGTAATTTAACATCTAAAGTGATAATCTAAGGCCATCAATAAAACAACACTGGTCTAGCTCACACACTATACATCCGTGCAGTCAAACTTAAGTATATAATGCATGCGACACATTTGTTGATTAAGGTTGATAATAGCTAACGGAACTTACACGCCAGAAACCGTACAGTGGCATGTAATAGAATAGGCAGATGAAAATTGCCAGCAAAATCAAGACAATTCCGTTAAGTAAAATTAAGCCATTGCAATTTTTCCACATCATTGCATCAACGCTCGCACTGATGTAACACGATAAGCATAAGGCAGTCAAACAATTTAACGTGAATTTGGAAGCAGTTGAGAGGAAATGTTCATCGAGTAGTATAATGGTACAAAAATACCAACACACGGAAGATGTGCATACTGCAATACATTATGAAAAAATACATGTTGCTGCTGTCAAAAGCAAGGAGCTTATGGCGTCCTGCGCAACAATTTTGGAAAAAAATCAAAGGGTTTGGACATTTTTGCATTCCGTCTAATGTCATGACAAGTTAAAGGTGCAAATAGACGGAAATTTACAAATATATTTTTTGAATAAAACATTACAGGCAGCAGTGTTACGCATAGGTGAGTCTGAATTCCCAAATTTGGTAAAAACAACGAGGTGGATTTTTTTATATAGGGCTGGGTATCAGGTTAAAATATATTCTCGCATAGAGAGAAATTGTGCAAACATATTTCATACAGAGACTATGTAACTAACAGGAGAGAATAATGTAGGTAGGCCTATAATCCTTTTTATGCATTAATAACCCCTTCATCGATTTCGTTCAGGTTTTTAATTATAAGTGATTTAAATTCTTTTTAAAGTTTAATATGCACTTACGGATTGCTGACAAGAATTTAAGAAAAAATGGAAGCCACAGCATTATTACCGTCTGCTACGGATGGTATGATTTAAATAGGCCCGCTTACTTGACACGCAATTGGTCCGTAATAATCACACAACGCATGGTGCAACGCTCCAGGTTGTCTTAAGGAGAATTCACGACATTTTCAAAAACATTCAAAATTATTTTCAATAGCTTCTGGGAAAAAACCGCAGAATTCATTGTCTCACAATTTATTTAACAGAAAGTTTGTTTGCCTAGGGGATGACCAATTTAATCATATTCGCAATCTCTTAACGCAGTGATATTACTAGACAAAAACAGAAGTGAAATGTATTTCAAATGTAACTGAACCTAAGTTATTTTATAATCTACCAATAAATGGCGCAGAGTCTATTAAGCGGTTACAAAAAATCTAACAAATACAAAGCATTATTTGCAATAATTATTCCATCTAGTTTTGGGATTTATTTTGAATGTTGACGTATGTTGCTCTATGTAAAATTAACTGGCAACTGTCCTTAAATTTCTTAGTGCATCGAAATGATTTTCATTGAAAAAGGTTTGAATTTTTGAAATAAATCATATATTGAACATTTCTATATAGTGCGTGCATAAAATAGTCAGTTATAATTATATTAACCATCTTTAAACCCCTCGCCCATTGCTTTAAGAGAATGAAAGTTTCCTTCAATTTAAAGGTTAATGTTTTATGTTGAGCATGTATCAAATGATCGAGCAATTTGACGATGAATTGCAAATTGGCTAAAAAGTGGAAAGATGATACGCATTTTTTATGCAAAACCTGCATATATACAAAATAAGGACTGTATTTTGCAGTCACAAAAGAAAATCTTGAAATGTTTGTTTTTCACTATTCTTTTGAAAGTCCAAGGATAACAATCACAACTTCAAAAGAGTATATTGCTCGCATGCAATTTAACATGCAAACAGATAAATTAGTTTACTTAGACATCTCATTTAGTTTAAGCTGTTTCATAGGGCAACCCTATTACGCAATAATGGATCATACAAGGTTAAAATGAGGAATGGCGGATTTAGGTATTCCATGAACTTAAAAAATAAAAATCGGTTAAATATTTCATTGTAGGCCCAAACATTTGCCTTCTTTTCATTTATTCTTGAAGTAAAACCCATTTTCAGGAATTTAAATAGTCTTTTACTATTTGATACCTTACGCGTATGCTTCAAATAAACTTTAGGTAAAACATGTGAATTTCATCACATCTTTATTTAACGGAAAATAAGTCTCTTATCAATATATCAGTTGAATTATTTGATGTAAGCTTTAGACGCTCTGCGAAGGTTATATGAAATGCTTGTGAGAATTTGAGAAATTTATGAAGTTTAATTCAAACGTAAAGTATTTCCCCATCTCATTCATATGTTCGTTAAATTTATGTTCAAGCGTGCATCTTAGAAAAAAATTAAAGAAATTATACCTGATTAGCAAGCAATTAAATTAGAAAAGCATGAACTCAATGTTTTACATGCAAGATGTGTGCAGTGTGTTTGTAATTTGTGTAATTTAATATTGCTTTTTGCTATACTGATCGTGGTCTTCTTCTCTTCTTGTGAGGGCTATAAACATTTGGTCATCCGTACCTTACGCTAGCCACTTTTTACATTATCTGAAATAAATGATTCCTTTAGTGCTGCCAGCTCTTGAACTTTAGGCAATCATGTCATATGTTGATCCTACCATGGCAAATCAATCACGGTTTCATAAACATTGAGCTCTCCCTTGTTGACCTATATAAGTTAGTTTGCGTTTTCTGTAAATTTGTGTTACTCATTTTTTATCGTTAGTTTTGCATTGGACTTAAGAAACTTTTACAGGACTTAACTAACCTTAATAGATGTGCCTTTCTACTTGCGGGCAATCCCGGTGTTTTCATACCATAGGCGGGAGTAAACGTTGACCATGAACTTGTTTGCTGTTTATTTTATAGCTCGATTTTTCCTTTTCTCTACGCTAGCAGTTATGATCCTCTAAATATTGTAAACTCTGGGCTTTTAAAGTCTATGAGAAAACAACTGAATTTATGTATAGATGGTGTTCTTCATTAACAAGAAATATATGTGAAAAATTTATAATTTCGGCGACCAAAAGTATTACATTGTCTGTGAATTATTTTCATCCGTACGATTCAATTTTTTTCATTTTTAGACAAATACAAATTCAATTAACGTCAAAAATATAATGTCATCGCGCAATAACAACACTCGTGGCTTAATGTACTTGGCATATTTTGTACGCAAAATCAATGCATTCAAACAAATTTGCACACACAAAGAACATAAACATTTTCACATAATTACCGTCATGCCAGCTATGGTCACATATGGCAATACAGTTACACTCTCGCTTCTTAAAAAGCTTTGTTTAACAAAAATGTTTGCCATTGAACCTAAATAAAATGTTAATTTAGGAGGGTTGATTGAAAACGTATATGTCTTTTCACTGGAATTCTTAGGAAAAGTTTGTCACACGCATTTCATGTTGTACACAAAACACACAATTTAAGATTTGTAAGTGCTTTTAATTCAAGAAGGCGAAAGACGGTATAAAGAGTCGTGTATCCTATACAGAAGCTTCGTGCTGGTCATAGTCCTAGACCTGCGTCTGGCTCCATGCCTGCGTGCGTATCTGTCCTATCGGATCATGTGAACCTTATTGAGGAAGCTCTATTCCAGAGTTTATTACCTCCGGCTTGATGAGGTGATTAGTAGATTGCGGAGTATTATGCCTTATGTGACTGTTTTTCCCATAGATTCCATATGCATATCACTCAATTTACCCAATTCATACCGTCGTGCAAAGGTATTCCATTCAGCTCATTCGCATTCAGTGATTGTTCCGCAAACGTCTAAGGAGAAGTTTACCAAATGTTACTTCGTTGGCTATGTTTCCTGACGCATAACATTCTATTTTTTAACAGATTTCTTGCAGCAGTAGTCTGTTGGAAGTGGGTTTAACTCCTTCCGGACAAACAATGCTTTTGCCTTATGTTGCGCTGTCGATAATTGTTGTAGTGCGTAACATATTTTCGTATTTATTAAGGTAGTTCGACGTTGTACGAAAATGACCAGCATCGATGCTGTCGTATAAACATTCTACGGATTTAATGACTGTGATATAGCTGGTTCCAAAATGGTTTGCCGTAACTTTTGAAAATGCATAAGTTAAGTGGTTCTGAATGATATTCTTAAATCTCTGTTGTTCCAAAACCACTGTCACTAGGGCATATTCCCTCGTCCCCTTTTTAATCGAATACCTTCATACCCAAAACAGCCATTTTAAAACAAAAATGTTGGTTGCCTATATTTATTCCAAAGCTCTCTGTATTACAATAAGTAAGCATATACTCTCCCGTACGCAAACAATTAATTTTCATTGCGCAAATATACGCCATTTTGTTAAGAGTTAAATGGACATTTCACTGTTTTTTATAAATTCTGGTTGCACACAGTGTCCAAATAAGTACAAATTGTCTATGCATAAGCTTAAAATAACTGGATATTTTAAAGAAAGCTAACGGTTATTATTGTTGTTAAATGATGCGTCTTTTCTATACCATTATCAGGTGATCCAATCCAGAGTGTGGTAATCATGATGCCTCTCAATAATTCCATGTGACCTGGAAGAAACCAATTGCTTCCAAAAATCTTAAAGATAAGTTAAATATCAGCGTCAAAAGTTTAACGAATAAGGGTGCTGAAAAACTAAGCCAAAGGCACACGGGTTAATGCTACCGAATTTGCCTCCGCAGAAACTCAGTCTGCTGGTGAATCACCGGCAACTTATGTGTACTGCTTCGAGTTTTAACCATTAGCCGTCTTTTCCCGTTGCGTGTATTATAGCGTTCACTGTAAGAAGGGAACAGATTTATTTTTAATTTATCTCAATTTAAAGCCAACTGCAATGTTTCAAATCAAGTGAACTTGAGTTTAACTTTGGGTAATATTTTATCGGTTGTGAATTATGTCAAAAGTAATTAAATGTGTCTTTTGAAACACACCTCCTTGTTAGGAAGACTGTATTATTTTATTCTAGATATACATGAATTGGGCCATCAAAAAGTGTTTCAAATGTTAAAGTTTCTTTTATAAGAGATTCGGCGTTGAAATAAATAGATCCTCAATAAGTTCCTATGTTTCTAAATACACAGTATCGATTAATTATTTGTTTGATACTGAATGTCAATTTGAGAGTAATTCATGTCGAAAACGGCTATATTTAAACGAAGAATTTAAATTTCCAAAAAAGGGATCCATCCAGTGAGAATATAGTATCTATTAACACATAACACATATATTAACAGGGTTTAAAACGTTCACCTATTGGGAACATGGTTGCAATACCATATTCTGAAATTATAGCCATCTCAAACTAAGGTAGCTGGCAATAAATGGTGATAAAGAAGGATGATAATCCTATATGAAATGTCTGGAGTCTCAGCGCATGGGACAGTAAGACTTCGCGGCAATTAGGTCAGATTGCAATCGCTACACATCAAAAATTCGATCAAAAAAATCGTCGAGCGTTGAACTGTGTCGTTTTATTTTGGTTTCAATTTGATATCACAGTTAATACTTGATACAAATACCTCAATGAATCAAAAAATAAGGAGTCAGGACTGGGAGAGGATTGCAGTCGAAAAAAACACGCTGTAGGATTTCTGATTGTTCTGGAGAAGAACTATTTTCATAAACGATGGTGTGGCTTGGTTTATTAGGAATGAACTTTTAGGCCTTTAAAAGCCTACAATATTAAAGTTAAAATCGAAAGATGTGCTCTCTAGTAACGTTAAATATGAAGGCATAATTGACTATCGAATGATTCCAAAAAAGAGTATGTTCATAAAATATTTGCAAATAACAAATAAGAATGAAGAAAAGCATTGAAAATCCATTAACTTAATGCATATAAATTAAATAGAAATTTTTGCAGGGTATGGATTGTGCTGGGGGTCAGAAGGAAGGTCGTTCAATATCTAAATACTGCTGTGGCTGAAATATTTTGGGAATAGGTTGCACGATAATCAATATGAGAACACTTCTTTAATAGCTATTTTGAAATGAAAACCCATTTCAGAATTTCAATTTACATCTTATGAGATATAATATAACCAAAACAATGTTTGCAAACGTAATTTTGTTTGGCAGATGATATTGCCATGCGTGCAGTGATATTACAGCCAGAATTAGTCGGTTGGTTGTGAATATTTTCGATTCGTCTGATTTAGTTTTTTTCCTTAGATTTTGTTATAACAGGTTTTTATTATATTTTTCAAATATTTTAGTATCATGGAGTAGCCATTAAATCAGAGTGATAGGACCACACAAAATATCCACATTTTGATCAACGAAGTCTTAGACCGTTGCGAGCTATCGTTTTAGTATTATTCCTACGTAAACACGAGAAGACACACTAAAAACAACATACGAGAGCATTTGGAGGAGACGATTTAAACCCAGAAAAGCATTTTTTAAATCACAGTTAGCAAACATAATGGAAAATAATTAGGGGGAGAATATAAGCATATTCAAATAATCAAAGAGGGCTTTGATGCGTCTAATTGGAACTTCCATGAAGACGTTTTCGTCATTCAGAGAAATTATTATCAATTTGAATGACGAATGAGTAATTTATATTAGAGTTACACCAAGATATTGAAACGAGCATTATCCGTTGACAAAATTTATAAGGATTCAAAACTGGGAGAGGTTTGCAGTCGGAGAAGCACTCTAGACGGATTTCTAGTTGTTCAGGAGAAGAACAATTTCAATACTCATGCTAAAACGCTGTTGAGAACATTCTTCAAACTGCAGGTGTCTGATTATTAAAAGCATGTTCAAAGGCCATATCGTCAGCATATTAATCCAGTTCTAGAACATCAATATATAGGGACCGTAGCTTTCCTATCGCTAAATTGTAGGAATTGAGTGCGGGACGTAAAAAGGATTTTGAATCAAAAAACAAAAAGCTGGTAGAGTAGCATTGAAAGTTTTCTTAAGAAGGTGGGGGCGTGTTAAAGTTTTGGAAGCTGAGGAGTCCTCGAGAAATGCAAGTGCGTAAACACAGAAAACTTGCCTAAATCGATTAGAGCAGAATGTGCCGTACAAGAAAATGTATCTAGGTAAATACACCTGGTCAAATATGCAATCTGTTAGGAATGTAATATTTGTAAGTTAACGCCATAATGATGCAGAGACTCGTTAAGCAAGCTTCAGTCAAGTTGAAGAGCAGGCGATTAAAGAAAAGCTTAAGGACCAATATTAGTGAATATCAATGTAAAAAGTCATTTTTTGCAGCGTACGAGCAATATTAGGAATATTCCTGTCCGCATGCATAAAGTAATGACTGTAAAAATAGTGCCTTAAAAGCAGACATTTTTCTCTTGGGTTTTAAATTGCCTTGTTCAATCAACTATACGATATAACAAACAAATAGTCTTTATTCAAAAAGAAACATGTAAATCAATCAGCACAGCTAGATGTTTTTGTGAAAATTATTCTCAAATATTGTTTGCGTTTTAGCATCCTTTAAGAATAATTGTAATAGCAAGGTCGACCGTTAACGGGCATCCTTTAGTCCCAACATGGTTTCACGAGAATGGTCTTAGTCTCTTCCCTTTCTAGATTGTTAAAGATGTTTTTTTATGATAAAAATTAGTTGGCTTTATTTCACCGATAGCGACATTAAAGGAATAAATGTTCTGCATAAATATCATCTGATGACAGGTGAGCCAGTGATAAAAATGGTAATTAGTTTTCTCAGGTGAAATCGTTAGCATAACATTTTGTGTATTTTAAGAGAAAATCTGTGGATTACATTTTTATGAAATATGTTTTACTAATAAACCACGTGTTAATTGTTTTGTTTGCTGAACAGAAATCACCAGAGGTTTCCACACCATGGCTCATAAGACAGGATTAATACTCTAGATGCCGGTCAGGAGATCGGAGATGTGGTCATTTCTGTGGTGACCAACCACAGATTTTCGTGAATTTTCTCTTTTCAGATCATCTGCAAATCCGTCAGCATGGTAATATATGTATCTAAACTAAAATATTAAAAAAACAGTGGATCGTTTAAGGGTAAAATTAAGGTCAGGGTAAAGGGTTTAATTAGCATAAACATTAGTGACGGGTACATTGAGGGGTAATGATTAAAAAAATGTTATTTCTGTGCAGCAGAAAATTGAGATAGTTGTTCGTTTTAAATAGTCCATAGTTAACACGAAAAATTGTATAGCAACAGAGCACTGTGGTATGTTCCCGTTATTTGTGCCAACTAAAAACTGCAACGATGCCTTCACAAATGTACAATTTAATCGTGTTATATTATACAACGTAATGAGAACATAATTCAAAAATAGGCGAAACATCGTTCATGTGACGGTTTCTACTGAACTGGACTAAAGCAGCACCCTATATTCGTTGACGAACGCTCATCAATTGTTGACTGAACTCCCTTTTCCGGTTTTGGTTTGAAGTCCACTCTCGACTCCTGCCATCAACCACCAAGTGGCTGGTTTTATAGGCAAATCAACATTAGTAACAAAGAAAAGGGTATAATAGAATAACCATTTCTGTTGCATCACCCGTCATCATTCAGTTATATCCAACCCCAGTTAGTGCCACACCGGAGACCTGAACCGGTGACCTGTTGGTTAGAAGTCGAACGCTCTACCACGGGCTCGTTTGCTTGCCAGTTTAAGTCTGAATTATTGACAAAACGTGAAGAACGCTGGTTAATCTGTAAAAGAAATCACCCGTGTCGATTGGAAGAACGGGCTGAAATAAGCTTTAACATCAGTGCGAGATAGATGCTTTTCTGGGAAGATCAGTAAAAATAAGCAAAAGGAGGCCTCAAGCTCTAATGATTAAGGGCACAAACGGAAGTCGGCAAAGTTTGGCTGCGGTCGATGCTTGAGGCCGCCCGACAATTAGCGTTGGAATGCTCTTCAGATGTACGAAATGTCCAAGCCCACTCCATCCTGCATTTATCCCCAGAAGATTGTCAATTTACTGGGAAGATTGTCAATTTACACAATTTACACATTTGTGCAGTGTCACGCATGTGAATGTTGGAATTTATGTTCTTGCAAGTGAACAATGTATGGACTCTTTTAGTTTGAGAGTTTCGTTGTTTCAAGTTACCTCTAGATTTCTCTATTAAATATGAATTCTTTTTAATAGGTTTCTTGCTTGCGTGGCTGGAGAGGAAGTAGTAGCAAAATGTCCCTTTTTGCCGTGTTTGCCTGTTTGCATACACCATGTTTTCATATTTCCATGAATATTTGGCTGAGCTGTTGGAGACGACGGTCTTCTGCCTAAAAGTCAGTTTACTTTTTTTCGGCAAGGTTTCGATTACCGACTGCGGCGTCCATTTTTACCACGCAAATGAATTGTGAGGGTCTGTGTTTTGCATAAACGTTTTTGAAACTTTTAAATAAACTGACAAATAAATGATAATATTCAGCATTCTGACTTGTATCAATTATACAATGACTCAGTATTTGTTGTTACTTCTTCCGTGAGTGAGAGCAGATTCGGTCCGCACACCACTCGCTTAGATTTATGAAAGAGTTGAAGGAAAAAGCCTTCTCGTTTCGTATGTTTAACCTCGGGATGTGGAGGAATCACCAGTATAGGAGTATTTAGGCAGCCACAGTATTATGACATCCACGTTATTTACTCCCAATTTTACAGAAGGGGCAATCCACTCAGAAGTTATTTGAAACAAATGTGTGCTCTACACTAAGCTGGAAAGTAAAAAACCGCAAGATCTTATACTTTGAAAGCCGAAACCAATTCGAAACCACGTACAAAACTTTTAAGATTCAGGCATTGTAGTCTTTTGCCATCGTTTAGTTATAGAAAACATTCTATATATTCTCGATCCTTTTACGTTGGGTTTTTACTAACTGTAACGGGCAACACAAAAACCTTTTTGGTTTTGTTGTTTTTAAGTTATTATTTTCTATTGCCTCCGTTCTTTAGTTTGTGGCTTAGTCAGCGAATGAAAATGGCCGATGGATATGATAAGATATACAATATAAAGACAAAAAAGGTTTGTCTTTATCTGACTTTAGGTCAATGATCTTTTTTGCGTAATCAGATCTTATTTGGTGATATTGTTGCTGAAGTTATTTTGAGGGTAAGAAAGATCAACGTATAGCTATGATAAGCAACGTCAATCTGAAATTTAAGATAAGGAAAAAATACGAGTCCCAGGACTCACGTCTCTTGGACCGTCTGATGATTTGTTCCAGTTGGAATCCGAAACTTGGGAAGAAAAAAGCTCTTGTCCTAGAGATCGATTCAACTTCATCTCAACGTTTGGATGTGTGTTTAAATTGTATCAAAATTTGTTGCACACGTAATTTTGTGTCTCAAATATTGTAAACTGGTGGCTGTGATAAGAATGGAGCAGATTAAATAGTAACGGTTGTGGTTCATTTATGCTTGTTTATAACATGAAGTTTATCCTATAATTGGTAGCGTCCAACAGTTAAAAATTAATTGAAAATATGTTAGTAATGGCTGCCGTTTTTTGTTTTGTGTCCGGTCGCTAAGGTCATAGCCATAGTTGTATTATATATGAAACTAACAGTTGGAATACTAATAAAAGTCAAACGTATATGAAGTTATTTTGTTTCGTAACATTTTTATGCATATATTCCAATTTAAACCTGAGGTTTCCAGTGTTATGTGGCAAAAAATTCGTTTCAATCAAAATTCTTTATTTAAGCCTGGTTAATTAAGCGTCTCATATTTTTAAAAATTAAACTGTATTAGTATTTGAGAAAAATATTTTGGTTGTTCTTTTGAATTCAGCTACGCCATGGCTTTTTCCAATACTTGATAGGAGGGCATTCCATGTTATCGCATATCTAATAAAATAGAAGTTTAATCGTTGAGTTTTTTTTGAATTTGGGGATTCTTGTGGTATTTTCGTTATTTCTGGCGGCTTGAAAGCCGTTGAGTTTTGTAAGTATGTTAATTTTGGTAAAATATTGCACAAGATAGTGAGATGGGTCGAAGAGTTTATCTATTATGTAAGTCAATATATGAACGATGTATTCAATCACGTTTGCATAATGACCTGTTGAAGCGTCATTGAATGCCTTTTAACGTCTTCCGTCCATCTGAGGGCATTCAACCAAATAAACATAAGCAGGTTACCTGCAGTCGTAATACGTACATTTTATAAAGAAGTGTCTTAAAGAGTATATTAGTTGTTGTTTAACATATGAATGCGCATAGGCGAGTGGCTTTTTGGGATTCAAGCGCACGGTGTTCTGCAGATATCATATTTTAGTTTCCATTGTTATATACAGGTCATGGATATATTTTACTCGCCAACGTGTGTATATCCATTTAAAATCGTGCTCGTTTAGTGCTTTTTAATTTTTTTGCCGTCGCTTTGAGAAAACATTTGGCATTTTTAGCTTCAATTGCGGAAAGCATACTTCTACTAGGGTATTCGTAATACAGATTGGGGAATGATGTAGCAGGTTATATGCTTCTACGGGGGTTGTTGTAATGAGGTGTAGGCTCCAGTCATATGAACTGATATAGCTAGTCATTGACTCCTGGTCTGCTATTTTGAGGATTTGCGAGACTGATATGAGTATCTTGTGCTGGATTGTGTTAAATGGAAACATGTTTATTGTGGTTTTGTGATAACTATCAAAAGTTATGCTGTCACACTACTTTTAGATAGGCCAAAGTATATTAACGAGAATAATGTCGAGTATGTTGTTTCCTTGCGTGGATTTGTCGACTTTTTGAGTCAAGTTGAAAAATGCCATGAAAAATCAGATTTTGCCGTGTTTCATTGGGGTAGCGTGCTCAATCTTGTTAATTTTTGTGCATTTCAAATCAGGTGTAATTATCTTATTTTCACCTTTAATGTAATAAACGTTGTCCATTAAGTCTTTTATGCCAGTACAATCAATTTTGCCGTCAGGAGTAGAGTAGAGACACCCAATTAATAATTTGTAGTGATTCTGATTTCGCATCGTGACAAATCAAGCTTCTCCAGTGGAAGACTCATTTGGAACATAAAAGAGCACTTTCTTCAAGTGGATATTTGATGAGGATAACAAATCGTTCACCTCTTTTATTAAGGTGGTCCTGTCTGAAGAAAGTAGGTTTTACGAATAATCATTATTTATTAGATATTAATTCATTCGCACATGTTTAAGTGATGCAAATAATATCCGGTTTAAAATTTTATATAAAGGTTTTGAGTTGAGACATTTTATGCACTATTGATATTGAATTGATAAGAGCTATGCTTAGGACATTGCATGAAGTGGTGCTAGACCGTGGTGAAAAATATCAATTGTCTAAGGTGTTTTGCATGTCTGGTGGGCTGAGAAGGGGACTTTGAGTGATTGATGGGAGGAAAATTGACAAAAACAGGGGGATTTCGCTAAAGGTGGAGGTGGATTGTTTATGTGGCAATTTATTGAATGGGAAATTTCTTTTGATAATGTTTTTTGGGCCTTGGTTGTTCGGTTGATAGTCGTGAGATCCCATGTGAGTTGTAGATTTTTACTTTTTCAGGTAAGTGCGATACCATCGAGGTTATTTAACCATTGAGCTTATGTATAGGCTTGTATTTTTTGGTTTGTTTTGTAAGTGAGCATTTGCGTTATACCTCAGTTTTTTGTCTTTAGCTTTTTTGGGTTTGTGAAGCTGCACGTAATAATGCATTAAGGATAGGAAAACCACATTTGCGTCCTTCTGAGTCTGTAGGACGTGAGACGTGTGTGTTAGATTTTTGATAGTTTAGGTGGTAAGTTTTTGTGTTATTGGTTTTTAGTTTTGCGGTGTCGCTGCAGTCATTATTGGTTTTGCTGTAGTAATTATACTGTTATCTAGCAGATTATATTGCCTGCGTCTAGGGTCTCTGTTTTCTTGCTGTTCAAAGGTGCTGTTAGTGTATTGAAGTTATGTTTTTGGCTCTTGCTGACCTCATTTTGAACTGCATTTACAGTTATTTGTGGTTTTTAATGTGTGTCAGAGGTAGAAGGAACTTTTTGCTAATAATGTCTTTTATAATCTGTAATTGTATTCTGAAGTTGTCTTCGCTGCATCTAGGAAGGATTGAAAGGTTCGGAAAAATTTGTTTAACAAGGATTATTTAGTATCATTTTAGCCTCGATTTAGGTTAAGAAGTTAATGAATACTTGTCTTTTGAAACTTTTTTAGTCATTTGATGGATATTTGGATGTAAAGGCCAAACGCGTTTATAGTTTGCTGGATGATTGGCGTTTGGATTTCAATTTTTGGGAAATTGCGGATAATTATATTATTTCTGCACTTTGATCGATCGGCAACTTCTTTGGAAACCCTAATTACGATAGACTATATTTTTATAAGCTCCTGATGATATTTGCAATTGAATTTGCACCCACTAGATGGTCAAGGATCGTTACCAGATATTCGGGGTTTTTTACAAACTACTGTATACGAAAAATCGCAGTGAGGTACATTTTATCGATAGTAACTTTTGTGTCAATCATATTTTTCTAATTTAGTTTGATGAAAGTTTATGAGTATTCGGATTTTAAGTAACAACGAAGCCAGTCCATTAATATGGAAAATAGTTTTGCAAGCGTGGTCAAAAACTTCAAAATTATACAAAATTTGACTTACCTTAGATGAAAATATTTGCAAAAGGTAAGCTTTCATTTTATTTTTTGAGGCGTATCTGCAGGCACCGATTAATGATCGAAATAAATGAGCGAATTTCACACCAAATCCAAACGCCACGTGATATGGGCTAAGATTTCTTTGTGACAACTGGGTTTATGCAGCTTCATGCAATGTTTATACATAAAGATTAATTGAAAACCCATATGCGTTTTACCTTGATGTCGTAGAAAATGTTTGCACCACTCATGACCGGTTGCACTCAGGACGCGTGTAAAGAATTTCAAGTTATATTAAGGGGACAAGGGGTAAGAGTCGTGTATTCTCTACAGAAGCTCTGAGTAGGACAGTGGCCCAGATCTGCATCTGGCTGTAGGACTGAGAGATTTTGCATGCTATCCAGATGAACTTAATATCCCAGGCAACTCCACCCTGTTTTGGTCTATTGGAGAACCGAATTTACTGGGAAGATTTTTAATTTGCCATGGCAAAACAAAAACATTTTGGAAGCGCCACGAATGTGATTTCGTCGCCTTGCACTAAATCTTCCGCGTTTACCATTAAGCACTTATACTCACGCCAGATTAATTTGTTTAAATGATGAAACCTGGACGTATGTGTCACTTTGATCTTGTGGTCATCTTTACACTTGTGACTGATCATTAGAGATGCCAATATGTTTAATTGTATGAAAGTGCGCTACTTGCCCTTAGTATCTCGCTGAGCAAACTGCAGTTCTTCACCTCACTGACCGCCTCATTTTACGTAAAGTTTCAATGGATTTATCGCTCTCTGTGTAGAACTGATAGTATAATTATACACTTGTTTTGTTTTTAATTCAGTGCAATAGTGGAGGAATAAATTAATAAGATTTTTTTCCTTTAATTTATGCCGTTCAGGATCTAGAAACTGTTGCCCGAGGGACAATAGCAGTTCAGCACGGGGAAGGGCTATCACAAGCGCAGTTGGTTTACAGT
The DNA here is from genome assembly GCA_017591395.1 of Schistocephalus solidus. Classification (NCBI taxonomy): domain Eukaryota; kingdom Metazoa; phylum Platyhelminthes; class Cestoda; order Diphyllobothriidea; family Diphyllobothriidae; genus Schistocephalus; species Schistocephalus solidus. The sequence goes on along the minus strand of WEDG01000073.1, from coordinate 90,699 downwards.
TTCCCTATCTTGTTAAGGAAGGGTGATTCTGCACCAAGCAAAATTGCATTCTTGGAAAGTTGCTCGCTCTCTGTTGAGGCATTCATTGGTTAAGAGCTGCAGAGGCAGTTTGATCGCCCACCTTCTCCCGCGCTCAGATGCCAATCACTCCGTCGACCCAGAAGATTGATTCGACCATGTCTGCACCCAGCATTCTTGCAAGCTTCACTGAATACAGAAAACTAGTGATTATTCGTTTAAACAAAGAAAACGTATGCAGGAGTTTTATATTCTGGGGTACTTTATTCCAAATTGCTATCGCGTAACCGAAAACATATTACTATATCTAACTGTGCGTACTAATGGAAAAACTTAAAAAGATACCAAGGTGACTGCTGCACTGAGAGGGGTCAAGCCCCCTCAGATTTGAGAGAGCAATACGCTTTATTTTGAGGTATCATTTATAATGTGCAGCAAAAAAATAAATGCCTCTGTTCACCAAGATAATAGGATATATTAACATAATACGCAAGGATTAAACTGTCAAAAATCGTCATCTCGTAGGGAGACAGCTCCAGTCTCAGCTTTTTTATTTCAGTTTCTTCCCACGTAAGATAGCGTGTTAAAAATGGCAAAACGAAACGCTTATATGCCATTGTACGGCAAGCTATATGGCAAAAGTCTCGGCGCATCGGACGGAATGACTTCACGACAATCAGCTCGGAGTGGTGAGGGTGGGTTATATCATCAAGATATCGCCCTGCAAATTATTTGACTGTTTTTGAAGTGCCGTTTTCTTATCAAATCAACTAAAACTGTATAGGAAACACCAGCAGCAGAACAGAGCATTCGAATAAATCGTTTTAAAATCAAAAATGTCTGTTTTAAGCAGCGCTGGAAAAATCATGGGAGAACAATAAAGGATGAGGGAAGAACACATGCCTCTATAAATCGATAGATAAGGGCTTGAGGTGTGTGATAGGAACATAAACGGCGGATTTAATACAGAAGTTTACGAATTTTTTAAACAGCGTATCGATTTGTTGGGAGAATGAAAGATGGGATGTCAGAGTACCGCAGAGGTACCAAAAAGTGAATACCAGGTTGGAAAGGATGGCTGAGTATTGAGAACTAGGGTACGGCCGCAGGTTAAAACCACATGTACAGACTTCCCATGGTTTAGTTGAAGACCATTATCTGACGACCAATCTGAGACATAGTCGGGGCCATTCTTTAGACACTAAAGATGTGTCTAATTTTTCAAACGATGAACAACAACCATTTCGTCGGCATATTTGATGTACAGAAAGTCATTTGGTTAACTCAAATCATCATTATGAATGTACAATAGGCTAGAAGATAGGATGGAGCCTTGAAGAATACTGCAGTTGTTTGGAAGAACAGTAGATTTCCGCTTGCCAGACTGTACGAATGGAGTGCGGGAATTTAAATCGTCTTCGAGCCAAGAGACAACAAAGCCGGGAGATACACACGCGGATGTTTAATTAAGGAGGAGATGGCACTGGATGGTGTTGAAGGCAGAGGAGTTTTAAGAGAAACAAAGGTTAGACAGTTTAAAAGCTAATAAAAGAAAAAGCGTCCCTTCCATCAACGGCCTAACTACATAGGGCTCAACGTAAAGAAGCCCACAGCCTTCTTGAAACGTCAAATAAGGGAGCCTCTGAGATTTAAATGTTTTAGTTGGACAATTCTGTACCGGTTCTATTTGCTTCCGTTCACTAGCGCGCAGGAGGCTACAGAGTAAAGACAAGTATTCCAGGCCAGGCCTAACGTACATTTTAAAACAGCTGATTCTAAGTTTGATTGTTTTGACATTTCTAAAAATAAACTCAGTAGATTGGCGTTCTTTCGGGACAGTGAGGGCACAGTGCTATGACAGATAAAGACCACCAGAATATGATATGCCCAGATTTTTAATAAAACCAGGCGAATTTACGTCGTAACCAGCCTATGCTCAGCTTGGGCCGATGATCGTTGCAAACGACACTAACGGAGCATTTGTCCTAACAAAGGGAAAGGTGGCATGAACAGAAAACCAAACAAAGGACTGAGGATCACTTTTTAGGAGTTCAAGCATGATGTGCTATTGGTAAACTTGTATCAATGAGAAACATTAAAATCATCAGTAAATATAAATTGCCAACCATTCCCAAATACACCTGATATATCATTGACAAAAGAACAAAATAACAACGCTCCAAACACGTTATTCATACGTGCGGGGTTTAAAGATAACATTGAATATCTTCACATATTGTGTGCGAGAGCGCAGATAAGAAGATAAGAAATTTTGAATTTTAACAGACATATGGAAAGAGGTTTCAAGAGAAGGAGATCATGGTCAACATGATCAAATATTTTAATGTAATTGAAAAGGGACTATGTGCGGTACAAACACATTGTCCCTAGATTGTAGAACGTGATCAAAGAAAGATAGCTGACCGGTATTGAAAGACCTTGTTTTAAGGAATCAATGCTCTACCACACTCAGTTGGTTATTCTCGGTTAAGTGATTATCATCTTATCTTTGATCAAAGTTTCCAAGCTTTTTGAAGCTGCGGAAAGTGCGTAAATTGGCCGACCTTTGTCAAATTACGTATATTGGCCATGTTTGGGGATAGGCAGAATGTACGATTCCTTTCAGAGCAAGATTAAGTATCTAACGCAGAATGAACGGGAAAACATCATTAGCATCTGCCATCTGTTCCAGTACTATGAGATTGACCAAAAACGTTTAATGGCTTCGGTTAAGGTAAGGGCAATAAATGTCATGGTCTTATGCACGGTCCAGCCTCCGGTGTTCGGGAAAGGTGGGTTTATTTAAAATAGATTTTCTGGACAAGAAATCATTCATCAAATAAGCCGTCAACTTGTTTTCAGCTATGTTTTTTCCAAGGCCCCAAGAAGGACGGTAGCAGTGTTTTATTTTGGTATTTCCTGGGCAAGAAATGTTTCCTGACATATAATTAATGAATTTCAACACATTCGACCATATCGGAAATTCTAACGAAAAAATGTTGAGGGTAAAATTAGTGTCAGCGTAAAGGAGTGAAGTAGCATAAGCATTAGTTACGGGTACGTTGAAGGGTAATGTTTGAAAAAAACATTATTTCTTTGCAGCACAATATTGAGATAGTTGTTGATTAGAACATTGTAAAGCAACAGAGCAGTGTTAAATGGTGCCGTTATTTTTGCCAATAAAAAACTGCAACGATGCCTTCTCAAAGGCACAATGTGAAGGATTTATCGTGCGTAAATTATGCAACGTTATGAGACCTTAATTCAAAAATAGGCGGAACATCGTTCATGCGACGGTTTCTACTGAACTGGACTAAAGCAGCACCGTATATTCGTTGAAGAACGCTCATCGATTGTTGACTGAACTCCCTTTTTCGGGGTTTTGCTTTGAAGTCCACTCTCGACCCCTGCCGGCAACCACCAAGTGGCTAGTTTTATATGCAAAATAACATTGGTGGCAAAGACAAGGGTATAATAGAATGGCCATTTCTAGTGCATTACCGTTCATCATTCAGTTATATCCAACCCCAGTCAGTGCCACACCCGAGGCTCGAACCGGGGACCTGTTGGTCAGAAGTCGGACGCCCTACCACGGGCTCGTTTGCTTGCCAGTTGAAGTCTACATCTCCATTGCCAATTGACAAGGAGAAATTTCAATTTACTTTGCATTGGCAAAATAAAATATTTTGGAAGCGCCTCGCATGTGATTGTTGGAATTTGCGTTGTTCGTGCTGTACTTATGCCAAGAGAACAATGTATATACTCCTTTAGTTTGATAGTTTTTTGTTTCAAGTTACCTATAGATTTCTCTTTAAAATATGAATTCTTTTTAAAAGGATTCTCGCTTGCTTGGCTGGAGAGTAAGTAGCAGCAAAATGTCCCTTTTTGCCGTGTTTGCCTGTTTGCATACACCATGTTTTCACATTTCCATGAAAATTTGGCTGAGCTGTTGGAGACGACGGTCTTCTGCCTAAAAGTCAGTTTACGCTTTTTCGGCAAGGTTTGGATAACCAACTGCGGCGTCCATTTTTAACACGCAAATGAATTGTGAGTTTCTGTGTTTTGCATAAAACTTGTTGAAACTTTTAAATAAACGGACAAATAAATGATAATTTTCAGTATTCAGACTTGTTACAATTATACATTGACTCAGCATTCGTTGTTACTTCTTCCGTGAGTGAAAGCAGATTCGGTATGCACACAACTCGCTTAGATTTTTGAAACAGGTGAAGGAAAAAGCCTTCTCGTTGCGTATGTTTAAACTCCGGGATGTGGAGGAATCACCAGTAAAGGCGTATTTAGGCAGCCGCAGTATTATGACATCCACGTTATTTATTCCCAATTTTACAGAAGGGGCAATCCACTCAGAAGTTATTTGAAACTAATGTGTGTTCTGCATTATACTGAAAAGTAAAAAACCGTTAGATCTAAGCTATGATAAGCAAAGGCAACCTGACATTTCAGATAATGAAAAATACCAGTCCCAGGACTCACTTATCTGGGACCGTCTGATGACTGGTCGACTTGGAATCCGAAACGTAAGAAAAAAAAAGCTCTTGTCCTAGAGATCGCATCAACTTCATCTCAATGTTTGGATGTTTGTTTAAATTTTGTCAAAATTTGTTGCACACATAATGTTGTGTCTCAAATATTGTAAACTGATGGCTGTGATAAGAATGAAAACAGATTAAATAGTAACGATTGTGGTTCATTTATGCTTGTTTATAATATCAAGTTTATCCTGTAATTGGTAGCATCCATTAGTTAAAAATTAATTGAAAATATATTAGTAATGGCTGCTGATATTTTTTTGTGGCGGGTCACTAAGGTCATAGCCATTGTTATATTATATATGAAAATAACTGTTTGAATAATAATAAAAGTCAAACATATGTGAAGTAATTTTGTTTCGTAACATTTTTATGCATATATTCCAATTTAAACCTGAGGTTTCCAGTGTTATGTGGCCAAAAAATTCGTTTCAATCAAAAATTCTTCATTTAAGCCTGGCTAATTAAGCGTCTCATATTTTTAAGAATTAAACTGTATTAGTATTTGAGAAAAATATTTTAGTTGTTCTTTTAAATTTAATTACGCCATGGCTTTTTCTAATACTTGATAGGAGGGCATTCCAGTTGAAAAATGCCAAGAAAAATCAGATTTTGCCGTGTTTCATTGGGGTTAGAGTGCTCAATCTTGCTAATTTTTGTGCATTTCAAATCAGGTGTAATTATCTTATATTCACTTTTAATGTAATAAACGTTGTCCATTTAAGTCCTTTATGCCAGTACAATCAATTTTGCCTTCAGGAGTAGAGTACAGACACACAATTAATAATTTGTAGTGATTCTGATTTCGCATCGTGACAAATCAAGCTTCTCCAGTGGAAGACTCATTTGGAACATAAAAGAGCACTTTCTTCAAGTGGATATTTGATGAGGATAACAAATCGTTCACCTCTTTTATGAAGGTGGTCCTGTCTGAAGAAAGTAGGTTTTACGAATAATCATTATTTATTAGATATTAATTCATTCGCACATGTTTAAGTGATGCAAATAATATCCGGTTTAAAATTTTATATAAAGGTTTTGAGTTGAGACATTTTATGCACTATTGATATTGAATTGATGAGAGCTATGCTTAGGACATTGCATGAAGTGGTGCTAGACCGTGGTGAAAAATATCAATTGTCTAAGGTGTTTTTGCATGTCTGGTGGGCTGAGAAGGGGACTTTGAGTGATTGATGGGAGGAAAGTTGACAAAAACAGGGGGATTTCGCTAAAGGTCCTAAGTCTAAGTTGAGGAGGTGGATTGTTTAGGTGGCAATTCTTTTAATGGGAAATTTCTTTTGATAATGTTCTGTGGGCCTTGGTTGTTCGGTTGATAGTCGTGAGATCCCATGTGAGTTGAGAACTTTACTTTTTCAGGTAACTGCGATACCATCGAGGTTATTTAACCATGGAGCTTATGTAACGGCTTGTATTTTTTGGTTTGTTTTAAAAGTGAGCATTTGCGTTATACCTCAGTTTTTTGTCTTTAACTTTTTTGGTTGTGAAGCTGCACGTAATAATGCATTAAGGATAGGAAAACCACATTTGCGTCCTTCTGAGTCTGTAGGACTGGACACGTGTGTGTTGGATTTTTGATAGTTTAGGTGGTGAGTTTTTGTGTTATTGGTTTTAGGTTTTGCGGTGTCGTAACGACAAAACTAAGAAGTTTTAAGTTCTTTGAATTAACTAACTGTATCTCGCTGTCTTTTGTTGTGGAATTGCCCTCAAAGCTTTTAATGAACATGTTTATGCAAATATCCCATCCAACGTTTAAAGCTTGGTGTATATGATTTTAATAAAGTTTGCATTTTAGCGCTAACGATGCTGATACGCGATTCCATATAAACGTATAAAATCTCCTTTTAAATGGCTTCAAAATGATGGAAGCCCATTGCCCAAGTAAATTCCAATTTACAGGCTAGAAAAGTATTTGATTCAGATCATAATGTTTTAAGACTGCTAATATATACGTCACAAACAGATATTTAGCAAATTTTGAGCACTAATCTCTTAACGACCTCATTAATAGTCGTTCGTTTCCCATTTATCGAAAATTCGTAGTTTACGATTATCTTATTCGATTTCTTTTGATGAACAAACCTACAAACAATAAATGCCATACCTTTATGAAATTAAGAAGGAAATTAAAATTGTCTCATTTCTAAAAACGAAAATATATTGCTTCATTTCTTTTATTACAGCAGAATAAATTGAAATTTATTTACTTCTTGAAAAGCCTTATTCTTTTTTCGGTTATTAAATATTTTCAATAAAATTCATTTACTTTGCTACAAGATACGAATTTTGGCCAAAATCGCCAAACCAAATTGTGATTGTTCGTCTTCTTAACTCATTATATTTACGGCCAAGAAAATGGTGCAAAAACACAGATTCACGTAAATTTTTAGGAAGGAATTAGTATAGTTGGGTATGTGGCTTGGATTCACAAAAAATGTGAAATGAAAAAGATTATAGACCGTTTAACCTGCTTGCGGCCAAGAATACAAACGATCCCTGCTTTTTCACATTTTAGTTGATGCAACTGAATGGCAATTTGCCATTCATCGTCTAGTATACAAAGTAGATGATTAAATTCAAGTATAAATTTTAGCGCTATCGAGTGTGCAAAGCGATTTAATATAAACTCATAATATCTTCTTTTGAATGACCGCTAAATGATGGCAGCCCATCGCTTAAGTGGATTCCAATTTGCAGGCTAGACAAGTATTTGATTGAGCATATTTTGAGCTGACCTTATCAATTGATCGATTATTTTAACTTCGCAGTTTATGCTTATTTTGTTAAATTTCCCTTGAATTGACAACCCTGTAAATATAATATATAATAGCTTTATGCCTTTTATAAGAGTATTAAATTTTCGACTTCTTTAAAACCATAATGCATTGCGCTTTATCATTTATCATGAAATATATTTCAAGTATATATTGAAACTTCTAAATTTTTTGGAAGGCCTAATTATTATTCGGATACTTTGCTATTCACAAAATAGGTAATTTTGCTTGGCTTCGAGAAACATCTGTTGGCGAAAATGATCAAACATAACTCTGCTTGTTCGTTTTCAAAGCTTATTATATGAACGGCCAAGACAAGGGTGCAGTAACACAGATTCTCGTAACCGTGTAGACAGGAAACAATGTGGGCGGTTATGGTTGTATGCTTGACTGAAAGCGCAATTTAAACGACTATAAAATGTTTTACATGGTTTTGGTCAAAAAAGGAACGATCACTGCTTTTTAACATTATAGGAAATGCAGATATGAATGCACTCTCCTCAAGTTAGTTACCATACCCGTTCTGACTTCTTGCAGTTGTTTTTTAAAGTTTTTGTCCGAATTTTGAAGCTGTATTTTTATGCGAAAACATGATGCTTGTTGGTTTTTGAGCATAGTCAATCGATATAATAAGGCTTACGTAAATGGTTGAAGTTGAGCCTCAAGTTGCTGTTTGATGATTCACAGACCACCATTAAATTTTCTGCATGAATATTGATTAGTGATATTTAAATCATTCGATTAATAAAAAAACTTGCCAAAACATCGTAACGACAAAACTAAGAAGTTTTAAGTTCTTTGAATTAACTAACTGTATCACGCTGTCTTTTGTTGTGGAATTGCGCTCAAAGCTTTTAATGAACATGTTTATGCAAATTCCCATCCAACGTATATAACGGGGTGTAAATAATTTTTAATAAAGTTCGCATTTTAGCGCTAACGATGCTGATACGCGATTCCATATAAACGTATTATATCTCCTATTAAATGGCCTCCAAATGATAGAAGATCACTGCTCAAGTGAATTCCAATTTACAGGCTAGAAAAGTTTTTGATTCAGATCTTAATGTTTTAGACTGCTATTTCAGACATCACAATGAGATATGTAGCAAATTTTGAGCACAAATCTCTTAACGACCCCATCAATAGTCATTCGTTTCCCATTTATGGAAAAGTCGTAGTTGGTTAATTGCTGCACTAGGTGACCAGATATATGAGCAGCAGAAATGACTGGAATTAACTTTTCGCACATTTTCAAACAAACGTCAACAATCTTAAGACTATATGGCGAACTAGGAAATAAACAGGGGAAAAAACTGTTTCTTAAAACGTTTTATAGCTAGAGTTGATGGGATTGGTACGATGTTGTGGGATAGTACTCTGATGTTGCTGGCAACGTATGAGGATTCAAAACGCTGATTTTCTTGGGATAGATAATATAATATTTGGAGCTTCTGCTTAAAAACCATCCGGTAGGTGAGGTAGGAAGAGCTCATCATAGACAACAGGGTCGAACCAAATGGAGGACATTAGAAGTTACGATATCATCACCTGATGCCACTTTACTCTCTTCCGAAAAGGTGGCGAAAACATCAAACCCCAACCGCGATCATCAACATATCCCGGGGACCATACTCAGGGTTCCAAGAACGGAGGAACGTATCAATGTTGTCAGCAGTTGGCAATAATGTTTAGAGAGGGGTGGACGAAAAAGCGACTGTGAAGATTGACTGTGAAGACGATAATGGAAATATATTTTGAAACCATTTTAGTATCAAGGAAAATGCCTGATATCCCAGGAGGACCCTTCTTTTAAGTCCAAACCTTGCGATTTTGGAACGGAAACGGGAATAAGGATTTTATATCTTCCGAAGATAAATGTTTGCATAATTCGGTTTTGAAAAGTGCTAATGTATGCGAAAAACTCTTTTACAGTGGAAGAATATTGCATCTGAAAACATATTTGTAAGCAAAAATCTTGAATTGTTTTTTTTTGCAGTTCAGTGGTTATAACATGATAATGGAAGAGTTACGAGTGGCGTAAGGTGGATCTGACGGAGTAAAATAGTGCATTCTAGGGATAATTTTGGTTTGGTTTTACGGGAAAAAGGAGGCATAGACTGGCCTCGAGTCTCCTTACCCACATCAATGTAATGTTTGCTAACTGATATCTATCCATATAAGAGATAATGGATACAGGAAGATATAATAGCCTTGGAGTAAAAACTTTGTGACAAATTTCAATTAAATAGCGTTCAAAGGTGTTCATCAGCCCAAAGACGTGACAGCAGTATTCTAGGATGGGAAGAGCAAAAATATGTAATACAGTCTTTGTAACTTTATTTCAGGAAGGAAGAAATAATGTGATATAAAACCACATATCTATGAAAGCTTTGCAGAAATTTGATATGCATGAAGCGATTACGCGAGCTTATTCGTGTAACGTAGATCGTTCTAAAAGAGGACTATTTTAGTACAGTAGGGGGTCTAGGAAGTTTTGCGTTGCCAAAACACATGAAACTACTTCTGGATAGAAATAAGTCCATTTGAAAAGCAGAGCTTCAACGTGAGAGCATAAGTAGATGAGTATTCATTTTATCAACGCAGCTATAGGTGATGTCTTTAGAAAATTAGTAAATGCACTTTATATCATCATTGTAAACGAAATATTGTGCATTTTTCAGAACTGCTGAAATTTCGTTTATGCGAAGAATGAAGCGGAGTAGACATAGAAACTTTACTTGAAAAATGACACTCCTTATTGGCTTAGGTGTTAAATATAATAAACTTTTGCTAATAAGCATTTCAACGGGTTGACATGCTGACCATAAAAACAGATTCTGCAAACACTTTTTAGTTAGAAATTGATCAAAATTTTACAATTTCAACTTAAATTCTATGTTGAGCTCTACAATTCTACTGTATCTGTTGATTGATAAGGACCAAATGTAAAAGCGATGAATGGTGAAGGAGTATGAACTTGAATATTTCCACCTTTTGGGAAAAACAATAACCACACGTATATGAGGTTGTTTAAAGGTTAGTAATGAAAAAGTTACTAACACTTAAGCCAATAAATATAATATGAAAGGAAGAAATCCGTTTAACATTTGAGAACGAGAAATGAGGCTACGTTGGGTTAAACAGTACGAGAATGCACCTTTTGTTAAAGGCAAACACAACAGGTTTTTGCAGTTGATTTTGGGTTAGAAATACAAAGTTGCATCGCAATGTAAGCTAAAAACGTCAGCAGGAAACGCAAAAATGCGTTGGAATTTTAAGATTTCACTTGCTTTCGAAATTCAACCTCCCCGTCTTAACCTTGACCTACATAATTAGAGCACTCTTATCTTCTTAATCTCTTCCTCGAGATGACCGATTCTGCTGGCAATCTCCTTGAATCCAATGCGAATCCTTTCAGCATGTTGTACGCCTTATCAATCGATATCAGTCATCATCGATATCAGTCATCATTCGATATCAGTCATCATCGAAATTCGGTGGCTGAGTCTTTGGTGCACCCGACGATAATAGAAGTGGTCGGTCGAAAGACCACGTGCCGTGACACGTCATTTTTTGTTTTAATGTACATATCCTTCATGCTGTTGGTTTCAAAAAAGTAATAATCCGCAGGTTTATGAGGCTATTTCTACAGCACAACTCTAGAAAACGGCTATGCTTATGTTAAAATTGTCGAAATATTGCAAGCTGAAAGGCCGGGTGAAGTTTTCAAGCAAGTCTATTTCGATACGCTGACAAGCAGAATGAAAATGCACATAAATTATTGCCTCAGTCATTTATACATGAAGCTATAACATTTTGAAGAACATTTTAAGCGGGGTTTTGGACATGTTTGACGAATAAATCTGTTCAGGGCAGGCCCATTAACAAAAGCTATGCTTAACTGCTGCATTGTCTTCCATGAATCTCCGATTTTTTCCCCGCGAAAGATCTTGTGATTATTTTGTCGTTATTTTGCATTTTTATTAACTGAGATTTGGTGATCAAACAAAGCTTCATCATTTTATTCTTAGAAACTGTGCAAGCTTGGATTTACTATTCCTGCGTTAACAGGGAACAAATAAGTTTTACCTGTTGGAGATCCACTATAATCTGCATTTTCTCACACATAAAAGTCATGTTTAAAATGGTTTTTAGTTCTGAAATATAAGAAGCTTTTGTCTTCATAATTTATTTTAAGCTTAACGAAAAAGGTTATTATTCTAGACTCGCACTGAAGTACAAGGCGCTTTTAAACAATCATTGTAAATCTTCCAATTTTTCGGTTACTTTTTGTTTTATTATTAAATTTCAATAAATAATATGCACTTGAAATAAACATCAGAAGCATGTTAGTCTAAATACGAACTGGTTGGACTCCGGGGTATTGATACAAAAGGGGCATTTATGTACGCGTATGAAGCGGTAACAAGCAAAGTGTAAGAAACGTTAAGCTTTGGGATACGTACGCTAATGGACTACGGGATGAATCAGTGAAATCAGAATAATTGTTTTAAGGAATTTACAGCAGAAAGCTCACTAGCAATGTGCTGCCGTAATTTACTTCACTATGAGAGTGACATTCAAGCCTTCGCGGTGCATCCACAGGTAATCGATGGTGAATCAACTCTCAGCAAAGTCAGTCTGTAAAGTAAACGCGCTTTAGGATCTGTCAAAAAACGCCTCGGAATCATAGAATTAATGCACATTCAGGCAAGGATTTGCACCTCTCTTCCAAATTTACTTTATGTAAAGGTTTTGTCAGTCATAGCTGCATGATGGATACGGCTTGTCTCCTAGTATGCATCCCATAGTTATTTTAAAATAGTGGTAAAAAAGATACCACCATTTATTTTGCAGCTTTTTGTGCAACCAATTTCAGCTTATGTTCACAATTTAAGAGGCGCGGTGTTGCGGTATGGTTTCGTGTATGAGCACATTGGAGTTACTCTCACCTACGGTGTATAAGGTGCAATAAATCCAGTGAAAGGTAAAAGACGCAGCCTCAGGTCGTTTTTTACTACAGCCTAGCAGGTGCAAACAGCAACCTATCAAACGATGAAATGGCGTTCACCGAGAGATGTTTATCAGGTGTCTGAAGATTCGGGTAGTTGTATGGTCTACCAATCTTCATAATCTGAAGAGTCACGCCCACACATTCACTAGATAGATACTCTTGGCAGAGGAGCCAAATAGATCAGAAGCCTAGGATCTAACGTTCTCCTCCGTGAGAGGTGCCGTTTGCAAAAAATCGTTGTGTTATGTACCGATCGCTAATTTCTCGCAAGCCTTTAACAATAAATGTACGAAAAATTGTCATTAAGAATGAGCAACGCAAAAAGAATTTAAAGCATAATAAACAGTAAAAGCAACAAAAAGCTGTTGAGAAATACGACAGTTCTTGAGAATTGGAAGATTTCGAAAACGTTAAAAATTACTAAAACTGAGTAAGCTTATGTGTATTTTAAGAAACAATTTGTGGATAACAATTAATATAATATGTTTTGCTAATAAATCACGTGTAAATCGTTTTGTTCGCTGAACAGAAATCACCAGAGATTTCCACACCATGGCTCATGGGATAGTCTCAATACTCTAGATGCTGGTTAGAAGAGCGGAGATTTGGTCATTACTGTTGTGATCTAACACAGATTTCGTGGAATTCGTCTTTCCAGATCACCTGAAAATCCGTCAGCTTGGTGATATATGTTTCTTGACTAAATTCTAACGAAAACAGTTAGTTTACAGTGTAAAATTAGGGTCAGCGTTAAGGAGTTAATTAGCATAAGCATTAGTTACGGGTACGCTGAAGGGTAATGTTTGAAAAAACGTTATTTCTGTGCAGCCCAATATCGAGATAGTTGTGCGTTTTAAATGGTCCACAGTTGATTTGAAAATTGTAAGTCAAAAGAGCAGTGTTGAATGTTGCCGTTATTTTTGCCAATAAAAACTGCAACGATGCCTTCTCAAAGGCACAATGTGAAGGATTTATCGTGCGTTAATTATACAACGGTATGAGTACTTAATTGAAAAAATAGGCGGAACATCGTTCATGCGACGGCTTCTACTGAATTGGACTAAAGCAGCACCGTATATTCGTTTAAGAACGCTCATCGATTGTTGACTGAACTCCCTTTTTCGGTTTATGCTTTAAAGTCCACTCTCGACTCCCTGCTGGCAACCACCCAGTGGCTAGTTTTATATGCAAAATAACATTATTGGTGGCAAAGACAAGGGTATAATAGAATGGCCATTTCTGGTGCATCACTTATCATCATTCATCCAACCCCAGTTAGTGCCACACCGGAGACCCGAACCGGTGACCTGTTGCTAGCAGTCGAAGGCTCTACCACGGGCTCGTTTGCTTGCCAGTTTAAGTCTGAAGTATTGACAAAACGTGACGAACGCTGGTTAATCTCTAAAAGAAATCACCCGTCCCGATGGGAAGGACGGGCTGCAATTAGCTTTACGATCAGTGCGAGATAGATGCTTTTCTGGGAAAGATCAGTGGAAAATAAGCAATAGAAGGCCTCAAGCTCTTACGATTAAGGGAATGAACAGAAGGTGGCAAGGTTTAACTGCGTTCGTTGCTTGAGGCTACACGCCAATGAACTTTGAAATGCTCTCCAGATGTACAAAATTTCAAAGCCTAGTCCATCCTGTCTACATCCCCATTGCCAATTCACTAGAATGATTTTCAATTTACTTTGCATTGGCAAAAGAAAAATAATTTTGCAGCGCCACGCATGTGATTGTTGGAATTTGCAATCTCAGTGCTGTACTTATGTATGGACTCATTTACTTTAAGTGTTTTTTTTCAATTTACCTAATGATTTCTCTTTTTAATAAGAATTCTTTTTAATAGGTTTCTTGCTTGCTTGGCTGGAGAGGTAGAAGTAGCAAAATGTCCCTCTTTGCCGTGTTTGCCTGTTTGCATACACCATGTTTTCACATTTCCATGAAAATTTGGCTGAGCTGTTGGAGACGACGGTCTTCTGCCTAAAAGTCAGTTTACGCTATTTCGGCAAGGTTTAGATTACCAACTGCGGCGTCCATTTTTAACACGCAAATGAATTGTGAGTTTCTGTGTTTTGCATATAAATTGTTGAAACTTTTAAATAAACGGACAAATAAATGATAATTTTCAGTATTCAGACTTGTTACAATTATACATTGACTCAGCATTCGTTGTTACTTCTACCGTGAGTGAGAGCAGATTCGGTCTGCACACCACTCGCTTAGATTTTTGAAACAGGTGAAGGAAAAAGCCTTCTCGTTGCGTATGTTTAAACTCCGGGATGTGGAGGAATCACCAGTAAAGGCGTATTTAGGCAGCCGCAGTATTATGACATCCACGTTATTTATTCCCAATTTTACAGAAGGGGCAATCCACTCAGAAGTTATTTGAAACAAACGTGTGTTCTACACTATACTGGAAAGTAAAAAACCGTTAGATCTAAGCTATGATAAGCAAAGGCCACCTAAAATTTAAGATAATGAAAAAATACGAGCCCCAGGACTCACTTATTTGGGACCGTCTGATGACTGGTTCGAGTTGGAATCCGAAACATTAAGAAGAAAAAAGCTCTTGTCCTAGAGATCGCATCAACTTCACCTCAACGTTTTGATGTTTGTTAAAATTTTGTCAAAATTTGTTGCACACATAATTTTGTGTCTCAAATATTGTAAACTGATGGCTGTGATATGAATGGAACAGATTAAATAGTAACGATTGTGGTTCATTTATGCTTGTTAATGACATCAAGTTTATCCTGTAATTGGTAGCGTCCAACAGTTAAAGATTAATTGAAAATATGTTAGTAATCGCTGCCGATATTTTTTTGTGGCGGGTCGCTAAGTTCAAGTCAAGTCAAGTCAAGTTTATTAAGGGAAAGATAGGCAAACGCCTTTGAACTCCCTCTTGGTTACAGTATGGCTAAAAAGCCTCTGGTACATCATGAAAATGTAAAAAGGTTGGTTTACATAATAGCGTGCGGAAAATAAGCAGCTGTTGGCTCATCGAAAAGAGTAAACATACATGTGTACTTGCATATTACGAGTAGCATGAGTACATTATATTTTTGGTGACGAGATTCTCGTGAGTGAGGCATATTCGACGAGTTTGAGCTAATAAAAATGCTATAAAAAATGGTACTGTAATATAGAAAGTAGTAATGTCATATAAGAGTGTTATTCAACTGGGACGTGACTAAGAAGATCTGGGGATATTATAGTGGGCACTGCTATATTGGTCAAGGTTTTTCTTAAAAAGCTCAACGGAAGTAGCCATAACAACATCCAGAGGCAGAGCATTCCAAGCGTCGACCGCTCTCTTGGAGAAGAAGAACTTTCGTGTATCCAGTCTGGCCCCAGTTACACATAGTTTGAGTGGATGCCCTCTCAAGTTCGTGGTTGTTGCTAACTGGAAGAAGTCTCCAGGTGCGAGGCAGCAGCCCTGACCGCACATGATACGGAATGTTTGTATCAGGTCACCTCGTAGCTGCCTGTAACTCAAGGGAAAGAGATCAAGGTTAGCTAATCGGGTTTCATAGGGTAATGAGCCCTGTCCGGTCACAAGTTTGGTTGCACGCCTTTGAACCTTTTCAAGGATATTGAGATCTTTCGCGTTCCAGGGTCTCCAAGCTTGGATAGCGAACTCCAATTTCGGCCGCACTAAAGTTCGAAAGACTTTGGCAAAGCAGTCTTCATCAAAGGCAGAGAAAGCCCGCTTGACAAGGTACAGGGCTGACATCGCAGACTTGGCTGCCTTTGAACAATGCAGCGAGGGTTTAAGAAGGCGCGAGATCCACACTCCCACGTCCTTCTGCGCGTCAACTTCTTGCAATGGTATACCATTCAGGTAGTAATCCATGAGGTTCAGAGTGCTAGTTCTACCGACTCGTAGAATAGTGCATTTTTTCTCATTGAACGGCAAAAGCCAGTCCTTTGACCATTGTTGAAGTCGGTTTAGGTTTTCCTGCAAAATACTTTACGTCAGCTGCAGTTCTGATGACCCTCCATAGCTTAATATCATCCGCAAACATGGTGACATCACAATCCAATTCATTGATGCAGTCGTTGACGTACAAAAATGAACAGAATAGGGCCAAGAACGGAGCCCTGGGGAACTCCACTTTCAACCGCAACCTCCGCCGACTGCTGGTTACCGACATGGATGGTTTGAGAGCGGCCAAATAAGAAGCTTTTTGATCCATCCGAGGAGATTACCCCTAATGCCTGTTCGGTTGAGTTTGTGTAGGAGTCGCTGGTGAGGGACACTATCAAAATGCCTTCTTAAAGTCAATGTAGACTACGTGCAGTGCATTTCCTTCATCAACTGCTCGCGTCCAATGTTCCAAACAATAGAGCAAGTTCGTTACGCAAGACCTGCCACTTCGAAATCCATGCTGCGCATCAGATAATAATTTATGCTGCTCTAAGAAGCGCATTAGCTCTCGCTTTTATTATTTTTCCATGAGTTTGCAGCAGATCGAGTGTGAGGCTAATTGGCCTGTAATTATTTGCGGAGACCTTGCTTCCCAGTTTATATGTGGTGTGATTCGTGTAGATTTCCAATCAGCAGGTAACGTGCCGGCTTCGAACGAGGTTTGGAAAATCATGGACAACGGTTTTGGCCAGTTCCGCAGCGAGTTCATTTAGTAACTTTGGCAATATATCATCTGGGCCCGGTGATTTAGACTCATTCAGAGCCAACAACTCTTTATGAACATTTGCTTCGTCGAAAGATGCAGCCTCTTTTGTTGGACCCTCATCTAAGTCGTAGTCGGGAGGATTAAATGCGCTTTCACTCGTAAAGATAGATTTAAAGAATTCTGAAAGGTGCTCCGCTTTTGCTCCGTCCTCACTAATCTCTAGGTTTTCGCTAGTCCTTAGTAAAGGGAACTGGGTCCTTGTTACGCGTGCTCCTTCTAATGTAATTGTAGAATAAACTTCGGATTTTTCTACTGCACGGTTCAACAGGTCTTTTCAAAAATCTTGTCGTGTCCTGAGGATAAGCCGTTTAACTTTGTTCCTTTGTGCCTTGTATGCGTTTATGAACGCAGGAGTCTCATCAGCGAGTGATTTCTTCCACAACCTCCGCTTTTTATTCACTTATTTTTGCAACGTTTGAGTCATCCACTGGGGTCTTTTATCCCAGTCTCTTACGTGAAAATCGGGCAGTGGTTGCTGAGGAGAGTATGCAATAACTCACTGAACCATTCCCAATCCTCTGTCACATTGCCGGAAAAGAGCTGATTCCCAGTTGATGTTGTTTGAGTCGAGTCTTCATTTGATCAAAGTCACCACGCCAAATATTTCTTCTAAAATCTGGTGGGCTGTTCAGGCACCGAAAACATTGAGTAGTCCCAGTGAAGTACGACGTGGTCACTCCGACCTAGGGAGAGGTAGACTTTGCACCTCATCAATACTATCAAAGCGATTTCGTAAACACCAGGTCTAAACAGTTTGACTGCTGTCCCTCCCGCACCCTCGTTGGAAATAAGACGTGCTGAGTGAGGAATGACCTCAGTGTCATGTCCAATAAACGTCGGTCAAAAACTAGTTCTGGACCGCGTGCATATACTGAACTCCAGTCAATGAGCGGTGCATTGAAGTCGCCCATTATTAAGACGTCAGATCGAGAGGCAAATCTTTCTAGCTCTTCTAACAGGGCGAGCGTCAGCCTCGAAGTCACTTCTTGGAGGTCGGTAGACGGTCAGGACTTCAAAACTGTGTGATCTCGGCACCTTTATAGTGAGCCAAAATAGCTTCGAAAGCTGCATGCAAACTGTTCTGTTTTTCCGACACTAGGAGTCCGTGTTTTACGAAGGTTACAACGCCTCCTCCCTGACGCCCTTCCCGGTCTCTTCTGAATAGCTGGTAGCCTGGTATAGTTAACTCACGGTCGTCCACGTGGTTGGACAACCAGGTTTCTGTCAAGGAAATTACGTCTGGTGAGAGATCACAGACATGGATCTGCATCTCGTCAAACTTTGATAACATGCTTTGCGCATTGCTGTACATGAATTTTAACTTCCGGTTTAAGGGACATGTGGTTACGATGCGGCTCGCGCCTTCAGTTAATGCTTCGGCTGCGCGGTCATCCGTACCGGACCTGCCCAATGGAAGAAATGGTGGACGCTGCCGAACTTGGTTGTTAGCAGATAATCAAATTCCGCTCCCCCTAGCTGAACCGCTTTCTCAGTTCTAGAACTAGTAAACGACGTTTCAGTCTTTCTGCTGGTAGGAAGTCCCATTGAAAAAAACGTCGGGGTTGGAGCCTTTTTATTCTAAATCGCCTGGAAAGAAGGAGCCTAGACTGCTCGCTACTGACCAGCACGACTTTGAGAGGTCGAGGGCGTGTTGATTCCGGTGGGTTTTCTGTCCGTTTCCCAAGGCGGAAGGCTTTGATCACTTCTACTGCCTCAGATGGTTCCAGAATGATATTAAGTAGGTCCTGGAAGAGCACTAGGTCATCCGAAACTCGCTCCGAGGATGTGATTGCACTCGATTCGGGAGTCCCTGTATAATGATGCATTTTTCTCGATCAATTTGATTTGCATCGACCATTGGGGTATCGTTAGCTAAATTATGTATTGCTCGGACACTATTCGCTGGGGATGGCGGAGCAGATGCTTGTTCGTGGCCTGTTTTGCCAGACTTGGGAGAAGCACCTGGCGCAGAGGGCAGCGCATTGTAATCAGTTGTTTTGTTGGGTGAATCGATAGCACTGCTCGTACTTAGTTTAACACGCTGGGATTTTTTTGCGATTCGTTTATAGTTTTAGGGCCCACGGCGTCTAACGTGATAGGCGGCATGCTCGTCGTCGTTTCTGGTTCGGGTTTTTCGGAGATATGTCTCGGAAGCCCTGGTCTATTACTCTCGGCCTTTTTACTGACAGATTTATTTTTCTTGTTTTTTCGAGTTATCTCGCTGGTTGTTTTCGTCTTGCATTTGCACGGTTTGATCTGGGGCTGCCGTAACAGCTACGGAAAGTGTTGCTGGCGTACCTTTTACATGATGTCCTTTTGTCCTACTCCTAGTTATCCGTCCAATAGCTTCATTCTTATCGTCGGCTGTGCCTAACCTTGACCGTAACAAGATCTTCATCTTCTCAATCTCTTCCTCGAGATAATTGATCTTTTCGGCCAACTCCTGGCATCCACTACAAATTCTGTCTGCATGTGGTACGCCCATACAATCAAATAAAGTTTGCGATATCACTCGTCGTCGTGATGCGGTGGCCGAGTGGTTAGCACGCGCGGCTGAGTTGTCGG
Source organism: Schistocephalus solidus (assembly GCA_017591395.1). Taxonomy (NCBI): domain Eukaryota; kingdom Metazoa; phylum Platyhelminthes; class Cestoda; order Diphyllobothriidea; family Diphyllobothriidae; genus Schistocephalus; species Schistocephalus solidus. The sequence goes on along the minus strand of WEDG01000073.1, from coordinate 71,061 downwards.
GGGGTCTGAAGATCGACGCCGTGCCCTGACACGATATCTTGGGTAACAGTGCACATATCCGTCATGCCGTTAATTTACGAAAAAGGAAGAATCTGCAGGGTAATGAGGGCACAATTGTAGACAATGGCTACGCTTATGTTAAGTTTGTCGAAATATTGCGAAAGAGGAAAAGGCCTAATGAACGTTTTCAGGTAAGCCTATTTAGGATAAACTGACAAGCAGAACATTAAGCAGTGGAGAAATGATCGACTCAGCCTTTTAAAGATGACACTCCGCTAATTCAACGAACAGTTTGATCCTGTATTTTGGGCAAGTAGGCTGCGTAGCTCAAGTCGAGATTTCCGCAGGAGTCTTTCACGAAATAATGACCGTTTTGAAGAAAAATTTTCTGGTCGGACGATAAGGATCTCGATGGATTTCAGGCGAAGGATTGCTGATGAAAGCGTTATTCAATCCAATTTTTGGCTGAAGACAGCTGTTTGCAGAATGAAGACACAATGAATAAAAAATTCTCTTCCGACAGTGCTCGATTTGGAGAACTCTCCTGATCAAACTGTGAGGGTATCGAAGGCCATTGTTATGTAATATATAAAAATAACAGTTGAAATAATAATAAAAGTCAAACATATATGAAGTAATTTTGTTTCGTAACATTCTTATGCATATATTCCAATTTAAACCTGAGGTTTCCAGTGTTATGTGGCAAAAAATTCGTTTCAATAAAAATTCTTTATTAAGACTGGCTAATTAAGTGTCTCATATTTTTGCGAATTCAAATGTATTAGTATTTGAGAAAAATATTTTAATTGTTCTTTTAAATTTAGCTACGCCATGGCATTTTCATATACTTGATAGGAGGGCATTCCATGTAATCGCATATCTAATAAAATAGAAGTTTAATCGTTGAGCTCTTTTGAATTTGGGGATTCTTGTGGTATTTTTGTTATTTCTAGCGGCTTGAAAGCCGTTGATTTTTGTTAGTATGTTATTTTTGGTAAAATATTGCACAAGATAGTGAGATGGGTCGAAGAGTTTATCTATTATTTAAGTCAATATATGAACGATTTATTCAATAACGTTTGCGCAATGACCTGTTGAAGAGTCATTGAATACCTTCTAACGTCTTTCGGCCATCTGAGGGCATTCATCCAAATAAACATAAGCAGGTAACCAGCAGACGTAATGCGTACATTTAATAAAGATGTGTTTTAGAGTATTTGAGTTGTTGTTTCACAATCTGCATTTTTGTTTACTAGTCAAGAATTTATATAACTCGCCAGATTGTAAATAACTATTAAACATAGGGGTCGTTTGGTGGTTTTAATATTATTTTATGTCACTTGGAGATAAAAGGTGGTACTTTTAGCTTTTTACGCGTGAAGCTTACTTCTACTAGGGAAAAAATCAGATTTTTCCGAGCTTTATTGGGGTAGAGTGCTCAATCTTGTTAATTTTTGTGCGTTTCAAATCACAAATTATTATCTAATATTCACTGAAAATGTAATCAACGTTGTCCATTAAGTCTTTCATGCCAATACAATCAATTTTGCCATCAGGAGAAGAGTAGAGACACCCGATGAGGTTCTGATTTTTCATCGTGACAAATCAAGCTTCTCCAGTGGAAGACTCATTTAGAACATAAAAGAACTCTTTGTCAAGTGGATATTTGATAAGGATCAAAAATCCTTCACCTCGGTTATTAGTAAATTATGTGAAAATTTAATCAACAGTGTCATAAGAGACTAACAGAGGAGGCTAAAGAGCAACGACAAGTATTCCAGGCCAGGCCTAACGTACATTTTAAAAGGCTGATTCTACTTCTGATTGTTTTAACATTTCTGAGAATAAACCCAGTAGATTGGCATGCTTTTAAGACCGTGAGGACACAATGCTCTGACAGATTAAGACCACCAGAATATGATATGCCCAGATTCGTAATATATCCGGGCGCATTTAGGTCCTGACCAGCCTTTGCTTAGCTGGGGCTGATGATCTTCGCAAACGACAATAATGGAACATTTTTCCTAACAAAGGGATGTACAGTAAATTAAACAAAGGACTGAGAATTGCTTTTTGGAGTTCGAGCACGATGTGCGATTGGTAAATTTGTATCAATAAAAAAAAATTAAAATCATAAGCATATCTAAATTGCCTAACATTCCCAAATACACGTGATATATCATTGACAAAAGGACAAAATTTGAACGCTCCAAACACGCTCTTCATACGTGTGGGAAATAAAGATAACATTTGAGAACTTCACATGTTGTGTGCGAGAGCGCAGGTAAGAAGATAAAAGATTTTGACTTTTACCAGACATACGGAAAGACGTTTCAAAAGAAGTAGATCATGGTCAACACGATCAAATGCCTTAATGTAATTGAAAGGGACTATGAGCGATACAAACACATTGTCCCTAGATTGTAGAACGTGATCAAGGAAAGATAGCTGACCAGTTATCAAGACCTTGTTTTGAGGAATAAATGCTGTACCACACTCAGTTGGTTATTTTCGGTTAAGTGATGCATCATCTTATCTTTGGTCAAAGTCTCCAAGGTTTTAGAAGCTGCGGAAAGTGCGTAAATTGACCGACATTTGTCAAATGACGTATATTGGCCGTGTTTGGGGATAGGCAGCATGTACGATTCCTTTCACACACAGGAAAAGGTTTCAATTTTCACAGCAAGATTAAATATCTAACGCAGAATGGACAGGAAATCGTCATTAGCATTTGCCATCTGGTCCAGTACTATGAGATTGACGAAAACGTTTAATGGCTACGGTTAAGTAAGGCAATAAATGTCATGGTCTCGAGCACGGTCCAGCCTCCCGTGATCGGAAAAGGTTAGTTGTATTTTAAATAAATTTTTTGGACAAGAAATCATTTATAAAATTAGCCGTCAACTTGTCTTCAGCTATGTTTTCTTCCAAGGCCCCAAGAAGGACGGTAGCAGTGTTTTATTTCGGTATTTCCTGGGCGGGGAAAAGGTTTTCTGACATTTAATTAATGAATTTCAACACATTTAACCATATCGGCTAGCCATTTTTCTTTGGACAGCTGCATGCCATGCTCAAAAATGCGTCGAAGCAATCGCGAAACAAAAAAAGCTATTTTTTGCAAAAACATTTAGCAATTTCGAATTGTATTGAGGAAAAACCAATGTCGTGGTCCAAAATTCCAAGTGGGCCTGAAGGTAGCACTATCAAAGGCAGGCAACAGTTTCTTTGTATTTTATCACGTATGTTTGATCCTCGGGTAGGGAAATTGTCCACCCGATTCCATATTTCGATATCTGCGGCCCCGAGCAAATCGTTGAAATGTATAGGCCAGAATGTGGAAACCATCCGACTTCAGGAAAATTGAAATCACTTGCAGTAAGCGCTCGTTAAATCTAAGTTGACCATGGCGTTAAATGCTTTTGACACACAAAGATCATAATCCTTACTGACATAAGTTTGGCAAAATCACAACCAACGAGTAAAGAGTACCTATTTTTAAGGTAATTTGAATACAAAAATACTCCTCAAACGCGGTAGGTTGCGGATGGTCTTAGGGAATAAATGGCAGTGCTTGATTTATACTGATGACATAGCAAAAGGCTGAGGTGTGTAAAGGGGAGTAAGATGCGTATGTTAAATGACGGACAGGGGAACTGAGCACCCCGCTTGCTCTTGTTGCTTGTCTGGGCTACCCATGGGCAGGATATTGGAATGAATTCCCTTTAAGATAATAGAGAGGGTATGGTGAGTCTACCAGTCCTGAAGGCCTTTCGTATTTGGAGACCACTGTGAAAATAACCGTGGCGGAAATGGGCTGCAGAGTGTTATCTGCATTGCTGCGGATGAAACAGAAGCGCCAGTTCTACACGAGATGAGTGGACCTCTTGATCATTAAGGTCATTGGAAACTTAGCTTCGTGGAAGTGGTTGCACTCGATTCCTGGAGTCCCTGCCTAATGATGCATTTTGCTCTATCAATTTGATTGTTATCAGCACTTGGGTTCTCGTTCACTAAATTATGTTAAGATCTGATACTATTCGCTGGGGATGGAGCAGGCGATGCTTGTTTGTGGCCTGTATTACCAGACTTGGGATAAGGACCAGGCACAGAGATCAGTACATAGAAGGCAGTAGTTCGTTTGGGGAAATCGTTAGCACTGTTCGTACTGGTTTCATCAGGCTCGAAATGTTTTCTGCCATTCGTTAAACGTTTTGCTGCCCACGGTATAGAACATGAATAACGATAAGGTTGTCGTCTTCTCGGGTTCGGTTTTGGCCAAGTTATGTCTCCAAAGCGATTGTTTTTTGCCCTTTGCCGTTTTCCCAGCAGGTGTATTTTTCTTGCTTTGTCGAGTTCTCTCGCTGGTCTATTCTTATCTTGAAATTTACCTGTTTATTATGTGGCTGCCGTAACATTTTCTTAAATTGTCACTTACTTACCTTCTACGTGAGGTCTTTTTGCCTTTCTTCTAATTATCCCTCCAATAGGATTATTCCTATTGTCAACTGCGTCTAAACAAATAAATAAATAAATTGTACATTTAAAGCACATTGGTAACCATCATTATTAAAATACGTATCGCTGTATTGTTATATACAAATTGGTTAATTGTTGTACCTTGTGACCAGCTATATGAGCAGCCGAAATGACTGGAATGAACTATTCGCACATTTTCAAACAAACGTCAACAATCTTAAGAACGTATGGCGAACTAGGAAATAAACAGGGGAAAAAATATCATACGTTTAAATCAGGGACGGAGGTTTGCAAGCCGCCAAGTTAATAAGACAAACTAGGGAAAAAAGACTGTTTCTTAAAAAGTTTTATAGCAAGAGTTGATGGGATTGATACGATGTTGTGCGATAGTACACTGATTTTGCTGGCATCGTATGAGGATTCAGAACGCTCATTGTCTTGGGATAGATAATATAATATTTGGAGCTTCTGCTTAAAAACCATCCGGTAGGTGAGGTAGGAGGAGCTTATCATAGTCAACAGGGTCGAACCAAATGGAGGACATTAGAAGTCACGATATCATCACCTGATGCGACTTTAATCTCTACCAAAAAGGTGGCGAAAACATCAGACCCCATCGCGTTCATCGACATATCCCGAGGACCATACTCAGGGTTACAAGAACGAATGAACATATCAATGTTGTCAGCTGTTGGTAATAATGTTTACAGAGGGGTGGACGAAAAAGTAACTGTGAAGATTGACTGTGAAGACGATAATGAAAATATATTTTGAAACCATTTTAGTATCAAGGAAAATGCCTCATATCACAGGAGGACCTTTCTTTTAAGTCCAAGCTTTGCGACTTTGGAACGGAAACGGGATAAGGATTTTATATCTTACGAAGATAAATGTTTGCATAATTCGGTTATGAAAAGTGCTAATTTAGGTGAAAAACTCATTTAGAGTGGAAGACTATTGCATCTGAAAACATATTTGTAGGCAAAACACTTGAATTGTTTTTTTGCAGCTCAGTGGTTATAACATGATAGTGGAAGAGTTACGAGTGGCGTAAGGTGGATCTGACGGAGTAAAAGAGTGAATTCTTAGGAGAATTTTGGTTTGGTTTTACGGGAAACAGGAAGCAGAGACTGACCTCGAGTCTCCTAACCCACATCAATGTAATGTTTGCTAACTGACATCTATCCATATAAGAGATAATGGATACAGGAAGATAAAATAGCCTTGGAGTAAAAACTCCGTGAAAATTTTCAATTTAATTGCGTTCAAAGGTGTTCATCAGCCCAAAGACGTGACAGCAGTATTCTAGGATGGGAAGAACAGATATGTAATACAGTCTTTGTAACTTTATTTCTGGAAGGAAGAAATTATTTCATATAAAATCACATATCTGTGAAGACTTTGCAGAAATTTGATATGCATGAGACGATTAGCCGAGCTTATTCGGGTAACTTAGATCGTTTTAAAAGTGGACTATTTTGGGACAGTAGGGTGTCAAGGAAGTTTCACGTGGCCAAAACACATGAAACTACTTCTGGATGGAAATAAGTCCATTTGAAAAGTAGAGCTTCAACGTGAGAGCATAAGTAGATGAGTATTAATTTTATCAACGCAGCTATTGGTGATGTCTTTAGGAAATTAGGAAATGCACTTTATATCATCATCGTAAACAAAATATTGTGCATTTTTCAGTACTGTTAAAATTTCATTTATGCGAAGAATGAAGCGGAGTGGACATAGAAACGTTACTTGACAAATGACACTCTTGATCGGCAGAGATTTTGACGATAATAAACTTATGCTGATATGCATTTCAACTGTTTGACATACTGACCATAAAAACAGTATCTGCAAACATCTTATTGTTAGAAATTGATCATAAGTTGATAATTCCAACTTAAATTCTTTGTTTGCGCTCTAAAATTCTACTTTTTCTGTTGATTTAAAAAAACCTAAAGTGAAGCGATGTATGGTGAAGATGTATGAACCTGAATATTTCCGCCTTTTTTGAAAAACAATAACCACATGTATATGAAGTTGTTTAAGGGTTAGTTATGCAAAATTTACCAACACTTAAGCCAATAAATATAATATGAAATGAAGAAATCCGTTCAACATTGAGAATGAGAAATGAGGCTATGTCGGGTTAAACAGTACGAGAATGCATAAATCCACCTTTTCTTAAAGCAAACACAACAGGTTTGTGCAGTTTATTATGGGTTAGAAACACAAATTTGCATCAACAAGTAAGCTAAAAACGTCAGCAGGAATTGAAATTATGCGTTGGAATTTTGAGATTTCACTTTGCTTTCGAAATTCTACCTCCCCACTATGACCTTGATCTAGATCATTAGAGTATTTTAATCTTCTTAATCTCTTCCTCGAGATGCCCGATTCTGTTGGCAATCACCTTGCATCCAATGCGGATCCTATCACCATGTTGTACGCCCTATCAATCGACCAACGTTTGCGATATCGGTCATCATCGAAATTCGGGGGCCGAGTGGTTGGTGCACACGACGATAATGTTAGTGTTCGGTAGAAAGACTGCGTGTCGTGACGCGTCATTTTTTGTAACAGTGTACATATCCATCATGCTGTTTGTTCCAAAAAAGTAAGAATCCGCCGGATTTTGAAGCTATTTCTACAGCACAACTCTAGACAACGGCTATGCTTATGTTAAAAACTTTCGAAATTTTGCAAATATGAAAGGCCGGGTTAGGTTTTCACAGAAGCCTTTTTCAATACGCTGACAAGCAGAAAAAAATACACCAAATTATTGCCTCAAACATTTATACATCAAGCTATAACATTTTGACGAACATTTTTAGCGGGGTTTTGGGCAAGTTGGACGAGTTAATCTGTTCAGGGCAGGCCCATTGACAAAAGCTACGCTCAACTGCTGCATTGTCTTCCATGAATCTCCGATTTTTTTCCCGCGAAATAACTTGTGATTATTTGGCTGTTATTTTGCATTTTATAACCTGAGATTTGGTGATCAAACAAAGCTTCATCATTTATACTTAGAAACTGTGCAAGCTTGGATTCACTATTCCGGTGAGAACAGGGAACAAATACGTTTGACGTAAGGGAGATCCACTATAATCTGCATTTTCTCACACATAAAAGTCATGTTTAAAAAATCTCTAGTTCTGAAATATAAGAAGCTTTTGTCTTCGAAGTTTCTTTTAACCTTAACGAAATAAGTCATTATTATTGACTCGCACTGAAGAACAAGGTGCTTTTAAACAATCATTGTAAATCTTCACATTTTTCTGTCACTATTTTTGTATTATTAAATTTAAATAAATAAAATGTACTCGAAATAAACATCAGAAGCATGTTAGTCTAAATACGAATTAGTAAGACTCTGGGGTGTTGATACATAAGTGGCATTTATGTACGCGTATGCAGCAGAAACACGAAAGGTTAAAGAAACGTACAGCTTTGGGCTACGAACGCTAATGGACTACGGGATGAATCAGTGGAATCAGAATAACTGTTTTTTTAGAAATTAGCAGCTAAAAGCATCTAGAAATGAGCAGACCTAATTTAAATCGCTATGAGAGGGACATTTAAGCCTCCGCGGTGCATCCACAGGTAATGGATGGTGAATCAATTCTCAGCAAAGTCAGTCTGTAAAGTAAACGCGCTTAAGAATCTGTCAAAAAACGCCTCGGAATCATATAATTTAGGCAAATGCAGGCAAGGATTTGCACCTCTCTTTTAAATGTACTTTATTGAAATGTTTTCTCAGTCATAGCGGCATGATAGATAGTGCTCGTCTCCTAGTATGTATCCCATATTTATTCTAAAAGTACTGGTAAATAGACCGACCACCATTAATTTTGCAGCTTTATGTGCAACCGATTTCAGCCTATGTGCACAACTTAAGAGGCGCGGTAGTGTGGTATGGTTTCGTGTATGAGCACATTTGAGTCACTCTCACCTACGGTGTATACGGTGCGATACATTCAGTGAAAAGAGAATGACACAGCCTCAGGTCGTTTTTTTCACTGCAGCCTAGCAGGTGAAAACAACAACCTATCAAACGATAAAGTGGCGTTCACCGGAAGAGGTTTATCAGGTGTCCGAATTTTCGGGTAGTTGTATGGTCTACCGATCTTCATAATCTTTCATAATCAACTTCTCGACTTTGCCTAGAAAATAAGCTCTTTAGCTTTTCGCAATATGGTTTTCTACCTAGGAGATCATGCGACGTGTGTCACTTAACTTTTTTTAACCTCGTCATTTCCCTTCGTAATGAGCAGCAGTCAGTGATTGTGATCTACTTTGACCTGAGCAAAGCCTTTGACAAGGTACCACAAAGACGTCTTCTGGTGAAACTGGAAGCCCACGGCATCTGGTCTCCTCTCCTTGACTTCATTGGTTTCTATTTGTCTAACCGCAGCCAAAAGGTCTTAGTAGGTAATAGCTATTCGACGTCTCAGACGATCACGAGTGGCGTTTTTAAAGGCGCGGTTCTAGGTCCCCTTCTCTTCATTCTGTACATAAATGAAATGTCAACTTTACTCACAAATTGACAAAATTTCGGTTACACTGACGATCTCAAGTTCATTTATTCATTTTCTATAGACACTGCCAATAGTTGAGTTGATAAAATCAACACTGATCTACTTATGATCTCACGTTGGAGCTCAAGTTGGCAGATGGAATTTTTTCTCATCCAAGAGTAGTTTCATGTGTTTTGGCCCCGCCAAGGTACCTGGACACCTAGAAGTTCACAGTAGTACACTTTTAGAACGATCAACCATAAGAGACTTAGGTCTAAGTGACACGAATAAGCTAGCATTACCGCCTTATGCAGATCGAATTTCTGTTAAGTCATTTACACTGATTTCAAGAAGGTGTTTGACAGGGTCCCACACAAACATCTTATCTAAAAATTATCTGAAATTGACATAAGATGAATGCTGTTGACATGGATCCCAGATTTTCTTGCAGGAAGATTGCAAACTTTGTGCACCGATATCTCGAAGTCAACAAATACTCCGGTTCTAATTGGTGTCCTTCAAGGCTCCGTTTGCGTGTCGACGACCTGGGTTGCAGCGCCGTCATATATGCGGACGATGTTAAATTTTGGAGGGTCATCAGATCTGATACCGAAAGACAGGCACTTCAAGTCTCAACCGTCGTAGCAGCTGGTCTGCTCGTTGGCTCTTAAATTTTAACGTTGGGAAGTCTGTGGTCCTTAGACTCCGTACCTGAAGGACCAGTGAGGAGGATGATATCTACCAATACCTTCTAAATGGGCAGCCTCTTTCGATTGTCGAGGAGCAGAAGGACCTCAGTGTTCACATAAACTCCTCGCGCAGACCATCTTCACAGTTTTTAAAGGCAGCAAATCGCGCGATGCAGGTCTTATTTGCGCTCAGACGTGGATTTATACAGATTGATAAGGAACTATTCCGAAAAACCTACGGGCATATTTTCAATTTCACTTGGAATATGCCGTTCAGGGCTGGCGTCCATGGTTTAAGAAGCATTATCTACAGTTGGAACTAGTGCAGGCGAGGGCTACGAAGATTGTCAAGTATCTTATTCATCGGCCTTCCGGAGACGGGCTGGCTGAACTTGATTTATTTTTCTCTTAATTACAGACAAATAGGCGGTGACCTCATCCAAACCTACCGGATTATCAGAGACCGTGAGTGTGCCCAAGCGATTGCTGAATTCTTCGAATTGCCTGGGATGGAATATCTGTGGGGTCATCCATTTAAACTGCAGCGGAAGTTTATCCACGCAGACATCCGTCGGAACGCTTTTTCGCAGGGGGTCGTTCGAGCATGGAACGGATTTCCTGACGAGGTGATCCTTTCAGATACTGTTGACACATTTAAATGCAAACTTAAAACTGCGTTTCTGAGAAACTATTGTATATGTAATGAAGATTGTGTCAGTAGCGGCAGCTTGCACCTGGCTCACGCATATCGATGACCTATAATTTTCATCTTTCAGATTTATTACTGTAATCGTAACTTCTATCAATATTTTGGAATGTGAATAGGGAGTACAAGGGTGAAAGCCTACTTCCCTCAATAAAGTGGCCTAAAGTGACTGACCTTGCATTTTCATTTGTCAGATTTATTACTGCAAACGTTTATTCTACTGACATATTTGAATGTGAAAAGGCAGCTCAAGGGCAAGAGCCTACTTGTCTCAATAAGGTGGCTTAAATTGACTGACCTTGCATTTTCATTTTTCAGATTTATAACTGTAAACGTTTATTCTATTGAAAGCCTACTACCCTCAATAAAGTGACTGAAAGTAACTTAAACTTACCTCGTAGGCGCATAATTTGTCTAAAAATCTCACACAATGTGGACGGATGGCATTTCAACCTCATTTATCAAGATAGTGTTACGATTTCCCAATTGCCTAGTCATATATTCCTAGTTTACCTTGTAAACGGAATCTTTCCTGAATCACGAAAGACATCTATTATTCTTCCTGTCTGTCTTCAGACGTAACTAAGTATACAGTCGTTCACAAAACCCGGCTCTAACAAGACCTCTTGCGAATTTTTTTAAAATTCAAATTCTCCAATTTTTCCAAGGAAATAAACATTGTAGTGACTAGCAATGTGGGTTCATACCAGGCAGATCGCGCGAAATTTGTCAGTCAGTTGTCTAAGCCTCGTCACGTCCCTTCGTAATGATACCCAATCAGTGTTTGTGATCTACTTCGACGTGAGCCAAGCCTTGACAAGGTACCGCAATTGCGTTTTTTAGTGTAACTGGAAGCCCTTGGTATCCGGCCTCCTCTCCTTGACTTCCTTGGTTCCTACTTGTCTAACCGCAGCCAAAGGAATATATTAAGAAAAAGCTACTCGACGTTTCAGCTGATCACGAGTGGCGTTTTTCAAAGCACAGTTTTAAATACCCTCCTGTTCATTCTGTACGTAAATGAAATTTCAAAAGTACTCAAATACAAACACAGACACTTAAGCTTTGATTAAACAGCTTCCAGAGAGCAGATTCTTAGGACTCATAGCTATAATTCATTTCATATTTTTGTTTTAGGTTTTTGGAAAAAAACTGAGAAAATAATGTATTGCCCTTTCAGATTTTCTGTACAAATGCCTCAAGTTCAATAGCCTCATCCTCCTGTTTGTGCAAAAGAACATTGATTAAGTCAGCAGTGTTTTCACCCCAGTTTCGTTTGGCAATCAGGAGCAACGTGTGATTCATGTTTTTTTCTGAACTAGGCGATTGATGCTGGTGATACAACCTTCCAGACAAAAGAGACCATCCATGCATAAAAACTATTTGTATCCCAAAACTGCCTTCTCCATGCCGTTCTTGTGGCTTGATGCTGAGTTATTTCAAGTGCGGTTATCATTGCAATCTATGCGATGTTTATTTAAACTAAATAAATTAATAGTTTATTTGATTAACCTCTTCTTGGGCACCGTCAATCTCCTTGGAAAACACTTAAGACCTAAACAACTCCTTTATTTCCGTAAACACTTTAGCTTTGTTTTGTTTGTATGCTTAGCGAGTAGTGTTCCAAATGAGAAGTTTGTTTTAAGTGAAAAACCGGTCTTACAAGGTTTTATAATATCAATATGAGTAATATGGCGGTTATATAGAATGCATAAGAATGTTTCATGGCAAGAATGTTTAGGTTCAAGGATAATGTGTTGTTGAATGTCGACAGCACTATCCATGCAATGACAGAAGTTGACATACGAAGGACCACGATCATCTTCCCTTTCGCATGTGACAACTTCGGACTGCGCATAAACACGGAGAAAACGGTGGAAATACATTAGTTGCCGCCCAAGCCCACTTACAACGTGGCTCACATAAATGTCAACGCCTATCACCGGAAAGTTTTAGATACCTTCGCCTACGTGAGAAGCAACCTTTCTCAAAGTACCAAAGACGATATTGGGGTTGCCTATCAGATCACCAAAGTCAGTTTATCCTTCAGAAGCATGCATTTAATCGTTTAGACTTAACACAGTCTCCACCAAGCTCAACATTTACGAAGCTGTCATCCTGCCAACCCTGCTGTATGGAGCGGAGACCTGAACGGTCTACCAAAATTATGCGCGGATGGTAAGCCACTTGCACCTCATCTGCCTCCACAGAATACTAAGAAGGCAAGACAGGATCAGGATATAAATGCCCGGATGGTCAACCACTTGCGACTCATCTGCCTCCACAGAATACTAAGAAGGCAAGACAGGATCAGGATATAAATGCGTTAGAATAAACAGGCCTGCTGCGTATCTATACCTAGCTGAGACAACTGCAGCTGTGCCTGATCCGCCACTCTATGAGGATAGTTGATTTTTTTGTCTTTCCAAATGTTGATTCGAGAAGGGAGTTGATTATGATGCTACAAGAAAACTCGAAAAACGTTTCTGAAATAGGACACGATGAATTTAAGTAGACGATGCCAGATCCAAGGGCTTCCAATTTTTATAAAATGTGTATATGTTGCACCTTGTCAAAGGCTTCAATAAGGTCGACATAAATAACTACCACTGACTAGCATTAAATACGAAGAAAGTGATAAGAGTACGAAAGGCTTAGTGAAAAGTTTCAGAGGATCTTTCAGGTAAACTTCCGTGCTTGGTTGAGTAAAGGAGCTCATTTGTCAGACAAAAAGCAAGAATTTCATTGAAAATTTTCTTTTCAAGTTGTTTTGAGAGAGATGGTGTTTTATGCACACCCGAAAATTATTAATATCAGACCAAGACTTAGACTTGAAACCTGGAAGGATTTATTTATTTAGAATTTAGAATTTATATTTGGTTAGCACCGGCAAGGCACTGTCTAAGCAAACATTAGTAACGAAATAAAGTTATGACAATGTGTGCAGATAAAATGTACAAATACATAACTTGTCCTGCTATGTCAACAGTTAGCGATGTTTTGAAATTAATGGTGAACTAGAAAAATAATAGGCAGTGAAAAAACTCCTACCATAAAAATGGAGGCAGAGTTCAATAAGCCTTCATTTTTTTAATAGAAGGTAGGAGAAAAACTGCTTAGGAAAAAATGGTCAGGTGGTAGAGTAGGGTAATACGGTAGTAGCATTTCAGAATGAGATAATGAAACGTCGAGGTGATTAGTTCTTGATCACTTAGGCGTATGAAACAAAATCTCACGAAAATGCGTCAATGAACTTAAGTCCTCAGCACCTTAGGATCCAGAATTGAATTCCGATGATGGTGAGTATCCAAAGAAACGGTAGCATTTTAGACTGTGGACCATCGAATGTGTACGTCCGAACGACGTCATTGTTTGGATGACTGGTGATATAAGGTAACATCATAGTTCATAGGCGACCCGATGTAGCGTAAATATAGTTTCAAGAGGGTCATTTAAATTCCCGATGGTCCTTTCACCGAGTCATGGGGAAAGCTACTGGGAAAAGATGAGGAAAATAAAAGGTTAATAGAATCAGTGTTAAGATAAATGTGCAGTCTTCGCTTGAATGCAGATAGACTTGTTAACGACCTAATTTCAATTGGCAAGTTATTCCAAAGAAAACTATACCTAGAAGCAAAGAAGAGAGAGCGTTTACACGTGGAGGACGCAGGGGAGGTATAATTAGTGCAGAATTTCTTAGGTTATAAGGAAGACTAACGGGGGTAATGACAGAAAGCTTGGGGAGATTTGAACTATTATTTAGTCGGAAAAGGAGACAAAAGCCTGTTTCAAGTCTCCTGACCCAAAGAAAATTTAGCTTCGTTAGCTGGCATCTTGTTGAGTAGGAAGTAGTTGAAAGAGTCGGAAATAGAGTTTTTTGTGAAATGTCTTTGGACATTTTCAATTTTTGAACGACTAGATTCGTTCATCAAACCGAAGAAAGGACAGCAAAATTCAAGAATGGGAAGTACAAACATACGATAAAGTCTTAATTTAATTTCAGGAAGGTAGAAATTATAAGAAATAAAGCCGCAAATCTGAGCAGCTTTGGCCGTAATTCTATCGGCATGAGGCGAAGGATCTAGTTTATTGGTGTAGCTTAAGCCCAAGTCCTTGATGGAGGAACATTCAATCATAGGGCAACCTTTAAAAATAAGAGGATGCGGCAGCTTTACAGGCCCAAAACTCATGTAGCGACAATTAGAAGGTGAGAACTCCATTAGCCATGTGGAGCTCCACGCCGAAAGAGCGTCTAAGTCCGAATGAATTTGTTTAAGGCATTGTTTGGTCGTAGAGTTAGAGAAGGAATACACACATTTGAGGTCATCAGCATAAATAAAAGATTGAGAATGTTTAACTATCGATGTAATATCATTTATGTACAGTAAGAACAACAGAGGACCTAATACGGTACCTTGAAGGACGCCACTCACAATCGGGGTAGCACTTGAGGATGAGGACCCTATTCAAACTTTTTTGTTTTCGATCATTTAGGTATGATCTAATAAAGTCAGTAAGGGGACTACGAAATCCTATAGCTTCTAGTTTAGCTAGAAGTCGTTTATGAGGCACTTTATCGAATGCCTTACTAAGATCAAAAATAGATAACTACAGAGATGATCATTACGAAGAGAGGTTAGTAGATTTAGAAAAGACATGTGGTAGGTTTCACAAGAGCGGTCCGGTAAGAAGCCATGTTGGGAAAATTTGATAATTTTATTGCTTATGCAAAAATCTGTGATTTGTTTTGCAATTAGTTTTTCGAAGAGTTTAGCAAGAGAGGGAGTTTTATGAACACCGCGATAGTTATGAATGTCCGATCGGGAACCAGATTTAAAAACTGGTGAGTTACATTCAGACGCTTAGCCGATGACCGAACATGGAAGATAAGAGCAACAGATTTGGATGAATTGCCATCACTTAGTGCCCGAGACTCCCTACGCTTATCTCTCGCGAGCCTAATTTTCGATGCTATTCAAATATTTGTGCAATCCTTAAATGAACTGACAAAGAGCTTTTAGATGAATCTTTTAAGTTGTTTTCGTAATTTTTTTAAGTCTGTTCTGGAGAAAAATGCGGATCATTAGAAGAAGCTGTATTTGAATTAAAAATCCTTAAGCGGGATTAAAAGCCTGGATTTGTTCTGTGAGGCTCTGCAATAGCTCACGGAAAAAGTTTGGATCGTTGATTGCGAATATGCTATGCCAATCTAGAGTGCTTACGAAATTATTTATCATTTCATGGTTTGTGTTAGCAAAGTCGAGGTTATTGCATTTAACTTCAGGCTTCGTAAGAAGCGGAACTGGAAAACAACAGCGAATTATTGCGTGATCACTTGTGAAAAGATCATGATGAAAATTCATAAAGAGAGGGTGGACATCATTTGTAAAAATTAAATCTAAAATGTTTTCATTTCTAGTAACTGATTTGACCAGTTGGGACATGTTTGAAAAGTTAATAGTATCGACCAATTTCCGATGTTTAGGCGGAGAGGATTTTGCCTGCCAGTCAACTTCTGGCAGATTGAAATCGCCTACGATTATTTTGACATCAAATTGAGTGTCTGCAACTTTTTCAAATAGTTCACAGAGCTCGCTTTCATTGCCAGAATAACACGGAGGATTATAGACACAGCCAATTAACGCTTTTTTATTGTGAGGTAGGATGACTGAAGCAAAGCATTCATTTCCAGAAAAGGACGAAATGCTAAACTGAAACGGGAAAATGTACAAAGGATGACTTAATATAAAGGAGGCAACCACCGCCACGTTTTTCAGCGCGGTCTTGTCGGTACAAATTGAAATTATCTATAGCAAGCGTTGAGTCAGAAATAAGAGAGTGAGCCCAGGATTCAGTGATGCACAGCACATCTGGATCAAGCTCAAAGGCTACTGTTCTAAGCTCAGCCATCTTTTTTACAACTGATCTCGCATTGAGTGAAACTAAGCTGAGCGTATTCCTGAGCTGCAGGTTACGCTCATCAATATTTATAAAAAGGATAATTTGGTGACGGAGAAGAAAACTGGAAAAGAAGAAACGAAAGGTGGGAAACAAAAATTGCTCTGGTCTACAATTTTCGAAATGTTACTGTTAAGAGAACTGAGATTATTGTACAACGGCATATTTGGATGAAACCTTGTAAAGGAAGGCTATATTGTGGCATTTGAAAGATAGGGGTGGCATAGAAATGAGATTTTTGAGGGAAGTTCGCATAAATTGGCGGAAAAACGTGCATTTGAAAAGGAATAAATGATTTCGAAAAACTGGTAACATAATTAGAAGCGTTAATTATTTGGGGATTTCGGCCACCTTTGGGTTGGGAAGGATGCTAACATTAGCGTTCGCAGCTGTTGTAGATGCTGAGGGGTTAGCAGGTTTCCCATCGGTAATGACATTACTGATTTTAATGCCTGGATTAACCAATGATTCAGATTTACTAGGAGTTTGCTTAGGTTTAGTAGATTAGGCAGCTATAGCAGGCATAGTTTGCTTGGGATGAGAAAGAAGTGGCTTTGACACAATTTCACTCAAACCAGGAACAAGGTTAATGGGTGAAGATTCAGCTGGAATCGAAATTCCTGTCGATCCGGAGGGCCGTGGGCTTGCATTAGCTACAGGACAAACCTCTAAGATAACTTTTGATACTAAAGGTGTAGACGAAGGCTTCTTGTTTGCTAATGAGGGTGAAACCCGACGTTCCATTGGGGTTTTATCCCTATAGATAAACAGCTTGTTTTTTTTCAAATATTGAGCTGAGTGCTCATGCTTAGAGAAAATAAGGTAAACTTCAATCGCTGAAAAACGTTTGACCAGAACTGGCGGGTTTTTGCTCCGGGAAGACAACCTTTAAGCTTCAGCGACTTTAAAGTTAAAGCCGCATGAGTAAAGGAAATGAAATGCAACTTCAGGGGATTTTTACTCTTGGGGACGTTTTTTAAAAGAAAATTGAAACTTCTCTTATGTCGGTTAATTGACTCGGTACTGACCATGTTTATAAAAGACTCTAGTTTCACGCATTTATGAGAAGTGAGTGAAGACAACTTTCCCTCAAAAATAGTACCAAGGATCGTGAAGAGAGAACCATATTTAGACATAAAGGTATTGAAGTTTTCCAGGGCGTCAAGGTCTAATTTCTTTATGCTTAAGGAGGGTTGCTCTAGTGGAAGTTTTACGCGAAGTGGATGTTTGCGTCTAAGCACTGACTGGGGTTTCATATTGATTTTAAAAATAAAGGTTTCGCGCAATAAAAGATGTAATATTTGAAATATGTGTCTCAAGCAAGGCACTGCAAGCAAATATCTCCTACGTCACGAGTTTAAACTGAAAATAGAATTAGCGAAGAGGCTATGCAGGATGAAAAATTATATCAACTGGTATACCCGTTAATGCAAATTATTCTTCGCTGAAAATAAGGTAAACTTACAAAATTTCAACTTTATTTCTAGAATTAACCTTTATATTCCGTCCTTTTGACGTAAATCTGTGAGAACTTTAATGAGGCTATGTAGGGTGAAAAGTTTAAAAACTTTATATTTTACCCTTTTGCAATTGCAATAACTGCAAGTGTGTGCAGCTGATAATGAGGTAGAAATACAATAAATTGTCAGTAATTAAGCTAATATTTTCAACAGGAAACGAAGAAATCAGTTTAAAATTCGAGAATTCACTTATCTTCAAATTTGAACCAACCGCCTTCGACCTTGACCTTTTGGATGATTGAGGTCTTCCATTATTCTGGGAAAAATCTCTCAAAATATAAACGGAGAATAAATGACTAAGCAACCTGGAAATATCTGGTGCCTGTTTGATAATCGATTTTGAAATACAATTTATTCCGAATAATGAAGAAACATCGATTTTTTGAGTATTCTTGTGAAACACGGATGACAAGAGTCAATTGATACGGACACATTTGTAAGGTGTTTTGCGAAGAGTGCACTAAACAATTCCACCTCCTCAGTGTCATCGATGAGAATATCTTGTTGTCATTTAGTTTAAGGGGAAAATCGTGCGCAAGCTTAAAGGAAGATCGATGCGGAAGATTTTAGCAACTGATGTTGTAGTGTCAGAATCACTGAAAGTAATTTTATCTGCTTGTCTCGTACTTTACACATCTTTGATATGTAAGGATAGGCAATTAGTAGAAGAGTTACGCAGTAGCCATCTCTAATATTTTACACGGTTATGATAAGAGTGAGGAACAAGGGAATCCGAATAAGTAAGCTTGAGTTATCTACGAGGCACAAAGTCTAAGATGTACATGGAAAACTTAGACATGACAGTACACAAAACTGTTGCATAATTGCAGGAGAGAAACTATGCCAATCCAATTACTTGGAATAGTCATTTATCAACTATTTGTCTATGAAATTATAATTAAGGTAGGCCCATAAATATGTTGGTAATTTTTGATAAGGCCAGCGATAGACAACAGTGAATTAAGACGTAATCAGTATCAAAATTCCTTTATCCAATCAACGAAAAGAGGAGTTATGTCATTGGTAATGACCAGGCCTCGTTACCTCATGGGTTGGAGCTCAAAAACAAAGACAAGTTTAAGAAGTTAAACATATCTTGAAAAGGATTATATCTGGTCGGACAAATATTCGAAAGCCCAATTAATTCAGAAGAGTAAACATCTCCAGCGACTATTTTAATATCGATAGCAGATTTAGAAATTAATTTAAAAAAATTTTTTGTCTTTCAAATTATTCACTGGCAATCAGATGAAAAAGTCACTTAAGAGGATATCCTTGAGAGGGAACAACAGAGATGTTGCCCTCGAAATATTTTTTTAGAAATAAGAACATAGTGCCAAATTGCACAATAAAGTCTTTAACAATTGCGTACCGAAGATATGTCAAGTTGCCTAGAATTAATAACGGGTGACGAATGGTTATTTCTACTTTCTGCCGTCAATTAATTTAAGCAGCGTCAAGAAAAAGAGCTTTCAAAGAAATTACTGGTGGTTTTAAGAAAACGGCACGTGATTTTAATTATTAGTAGCAAGAAGAATATTTTAGATTGAGTATCAAACCCACAAAATTCTGTCTCCCGTCAAAAAGTGGATAACAAAAATGATTTTTCGTCTTCAATCATTCACTGGACTTCTACCGATAACCCTCATGTTAAACCAGCAATCTTTTTGCGAAAGGGTCAATATTTCACGAAGGACAACTGCGGCCTCAGGTGCGCAGCCTACTTGTTCAAATCACCGCTACAAAATGCTTTTCACAATCATATAATTTCATGTATAAATATCTGAGTCCATAATTTCTACGCATACTTTTGGGCTGCTAGTCAAATTATCGAAATAGGCTTAATTGAAAACTTCCCCAGACCTTTCATCTTTGGAATATTTCGCAAATGTTAACATATGCATAGCCATTGTCTACAATTGTACTCTAGAAATAGCCTAATAATCCTGTGGATTCTTAATTTTTCGAAATCAACAGCATGACGCATATGTACACTGTTACCCAAAATGACGACTCATGGCACGTTGTCTATCTGCAGACCACTAACATTTTAGTCATGTGTGCCAGCTACTCGGCCACCAAATTTCGATGATAACCGATATCGCAAACTTTGGTCGATTGATAGGGCGTAACACGTGCTGATAAGATTCGCAATGGATACAAGGTAATAGCCAGCAAGATCGGTCATCTCGAGGAAGAGATAAAGAAGATTAAAATGCAATGGGTAACGGATGGTTATTTCTACTTTCTGCCGTCAATTAATTTAAGCAGCGTGAAGGTGCAGAGCTTTCAAAGAAATTACTGGTGGTTTGAAGAAAACGCCACGTGATTTTAATTTTTAGTAGCAAGAAGAATATTTTCGATTGAGTCTCAAACCCACAAAAGTCTGTCTCCCGTCAAAATGTGGATAACAAAAATGATTTTTCCTCTTCAATCATTCACTGGACTTCTACCGATAACCCTTATGTTTAACCAGCAATCTTTTTGCGAAAAGGGTCAATATTTCACGAAGGACAACTGCGGCCTCAGGTGCGCAGCCTACTTGTTCAAATCTCCGCTTCAAAATGCTTTTAACAATGTTATAATTTCATGTTTAAATATCTGAGTCAATAATTTCTACGCATACTTTTGGGCTGCTAGTCAAATTATCGAAATAGGCTTAATTGAAAACTTCCCCAGACCTTTCATCTTTGGAATATTTCGCAAATGTTAACATATGCATAGCCATTGTCTACAATTGTACTCTAGAAATAGCCTAATAATCCTGTGGATTCTTAATTTTTCGAAATCAACAGCATGACGCATATGTACCCTGTTACCCAAAATGATGACTCACAGCACGTTGTCTATCTGCAGACCACTAACATTTTAGTCATGTGCGCCAACTACTCGGCCACCGAATTTCGATGATGACCGATATCACAAACTTTGGTCGATTGATAGGGCGTAACACGTGCTGATACGATTCGCAATGGATACAAGGTGATAGCCAGCAAGATCGGTCATCTCGAGCAAGAGATTAAGAAGATTAAAATGCAACGGGTGACGGATGGTAATTTCTACTTTGTGCCGTCAATGAATTTAAGCAGCGTGAAGGTGCAGAGCTTTCAAAGAAATTACTGGTGGTTTGAAGAAAACGCCACGTGATTTTAATTTTTAGTAGCAAGAAGAATATTTTCGATTGAGTCTCAAACCCACAAAAGTCTGTCTTCTGTCAAAAAGTGGATAACAAAAATGGTTTTTCCTCTTCAATCATTCACTGGACTTCTACCGATAACCCTTATGTTAAACCAGCAATCTTTTTGCGAAAGGTCAATATTTCACAAAGGACAACTTTGGCCTCAGGTGCGCAGCCTACTTGTTCAAATCTCCGCTTCAAAATGCTTTTAACAATGTTATAATTTCATGTTTAAATATCTGAGTCAATAATTTCTACGCATACTTTTGGGCTGCTAGTCGAATTATCGAAATAGGCTTACTTGAAAACTTCCCCAGACCTTTCATCTTTGGAATATTTAGCAAATGTTAACATATGCATAGCCATTGTCTACAATTGTACTCTAGAAATAGCCTAATAATCCTGTGGATTCTTAATTTTTTGAAACCAACAGCATGACGGATATGTACACTGTTACCCATCAGATCCACCTTACGCCAATCGGAACTCTTCTATTATCATTTTATAAACCACTGAGCTCCAAAAACACAATAAGAGTTTTTGACCTTCAAATATGTTTGAGAAAGGTTGCTTTTCACGTAGGCGAAGGTATCTAAAGCTTTCAGGTGATAGGCATTGACATTTATGTGAGCCACGTTGTAAGTGGTCTTGGGCGGCAACTAATGTATTTTCACCGTTTTCTCCGTGTTTATGCGCAGTCCGAAGTTGTCACATGCGAAAGGGAAGATGCTCGTGGTCCTTCGTATGTCAACTTCTGTCATTGCATGGATAGTGCTGTCGACATTCAACAACACATTATCCTTGAACCTAAACATTCTTGCCATGAAACATTCTTATGCATTCTATATAACCGCCATATTACTCATATTGATATTATAAAACCTTGTAAGACCGGTTTTTCACTTAAAACAAACTTCTCATTTGGAACACTACTCGCTAAGCATACAAGCAAAACAAAGCTGAAGTGTTTACGGAAATAAAGGAGTTGTTTAGGTCTTAAGTGTTTTCCAAGGAGATTGACGGTGCCCAAGAAGAGGTTAATCAAATAAACTATTAATTTATTTAGTTTAAATAAACATCGCATAGATTGCAATGATAACCGCACTTGAAATAACTCAGCATCAAGCCACAAGAACGGCATGGAGAAGGCAGTTTTGGGATACAAATCTTTTTTATGCATGGAAGGTTGTATCACCAGCATCAATCGCCTAGTTCAGAAAAAAACATGAATCACACGTTGCTAGTGATTGCCAAACGAAACTGGAGTGAAAACACTGCTGACTTAATCGATGTTCTTTTGCACAAACAGGAGGATGAGGCTATTGAACTTGAGGCATTTTTAAAGAAAATATGAAAGGGCAGTATATTATTTTCTCAGTTTTTTTCAAAAAACCTAAAACATAAATATTAATATGAATTATAGCTATGAGTCCTAAGAATCTGCTCTCTGGAAGCTGTTTAATCAAAGCTTAAGTGTCTGTGTTTGTATTTGAGTACTTTTGAAATTTCATTTACGTACAGAATGAACAGGAGGGTATTTAAAACTGTGCTTTGAAAAACGCCACTCGTGATAAGCTGAAACGTCGAGTAGCTTTTTCTTAATACATTCCTTTGGCTGCGGTTAGACAAGTAGGAACCAAGGAAGTCAAGGAGAGGAGGCCGGATACCAAGGGCTTCCAGTTACACTAAAAAACGCAATTGCGGTACCTTGTCAAGGCTTGGCTCACGTCGAAGTAGATCACAAACACTGATTGGGTATCATTACGAAGGGACGTGACGAGGCTTAGACAACTGACTGACAAATTTCGCGCGATCTGCCTGGTATGAACCCACATTGCTAGTCACTACAATGTTTATTTCCTTGGAAAAATTGGAGAATTTGAATTTTTAAAAAAATTCGCAAGAGGTCTTGTAAGAGCCGGGTTTTGTGAACGACTGTATACTTAGTTACGTCTGAAGACAGACAGGAAGAATAATAGATGTCTTTCGTGATTCAGGAAAGATTCCGTTTACAAGGTCAAACTAGGAATATATGACTAGGCAATTGGGAAATCGTAACACTATCTTGATAAATGAGGTTGAAATGCCATCCGTCCACATTGTGTGAGATTTTTAGACAAATTATGCGCCTACGAGGTAAGTTTAAGTTACTTTCAGTCACTTTATTGAGGGTAGTAGGCTTTCAATAGAATAAACGTTTACAGTTATAAAGCTGAAAAATGAAAATGCAAGGTCAGTCAATTTAAGCCACCTTATTGAGACAAGTAGGCTCTTGCCCTTGAGCTGCCTTTTCACATTCAAATATTTCAGTAGAATAAACGTTTGCAGTAATAAATCTGACAAATGAAAAAGCAAGGTCAGTCACTTTAGGCCACTTTATTGAGGGAAGTAGGCTTTCACCCTTGTACTCCCTATTCAAATTCCAAAATGTTAATAGAAGTTACGATTACAGTAATAAATCTGAAAGATGAAAATTATAGCTCATCGATATGCGTGAGCCAGGTGCAAGCTGCCGCTACTGACACAATCTTCATTACATATACAATAGTTTCTCAGAAAATCAGTTTCAAGTGTGCATTTAATGTGTCAACAGTATCTGAAAGGATCACCTCGTCAGGAAATCCGTTCCATGCTCGAACGACCCCCTGTGAAAAAGCGTTCCGATGGATGCCCGCGTGGATAAACTTCCGCTGCAGTTTAAACGGATGACCCCACAGATATTCCATCTCAGGAAATTCAAAGAATTTAGCAAACGCTTGGGCACACTCACGGTCTCTGATAATCCGGTAGGTTTGGATGAGGTCACCGCCTATTTGTCTGTAATTAAGAGCAAAAAAATCAAGTTCAGCCAGCCCGTCTTCGAAAGGCAGATGAATAAGATACTTGACAATCTTCGTAGCCCTCGCCTGCACTAGTTCCAACTGTAGATAATGCTTCTTAAACCATGGACGCCAGCCCTGAACGGCATATTCCAAGTGAAATTGAAAATATGCCCCGTAGGTTTTTCGGAAGAGTTCCTTATCAATCTGTATAAATCCACGTCTGAGCGCAAATAAGACCTGCATCGCGCGTTTGGCTGCCTTTAAAAACTGTGAAGATGGTCTGCGCGAGGAGTTTATGTGAACACTGAGGTCCTTTTGCCCCTCGACAATCGAAAGAGCCTGCCCATTTAGAAGGTATTGGTAGGAATCATCCTCCTCACTGTCCTTCTGGTACAAAGTCTTAGGACCACACACTTCCAAACGTTAAAACTTTAAGAGCCAACGAGCAGACCAGCTGCTACGACGGTTGAGACTTGAAGTGCGTGTCTTTCGGTATCAGATCTGATGACCCTCCAAAATTTAACATCGTCCGCATATATGACGGCGCTGCAACCCAGGTCGTCGACACGCAAAACGGAGCCTTGAAGGACACCAATTAGAACCGGAGTATTTGTTGACTTCGAGATATCGGTGCACAAAGTTTGCAATCTTCCTGCAAGAAAATCTGGGATCCATGTTAACAGCATTCATCTTATGTCAATTTCAGATAATTTTTAGATAAGATGTTTGTGTGGGACCCTGTCAAACACCTTCTTGAAATCAGTGTTAATGACTTCAAACATACAATCTTCGTCCAATGCGTGAGCGCACTGCTCTGTCGACAGCAATAAACTGTCTGAAGCCATGCTGAAGCTCTGAGAGTAATTTGTTTTTCTCCAGGAATTTCATGGTTGCCTTCTTCATTATTGATTCCATTATTTTACAACAAATTGAGGTCTGGCTCACAGGCCGATAATTGTTGACATGAGATCGAGTCCCACTCTTGTATCTGAAATACATATTTGCTTTCGTCCATTCGGATGGCAGTTTACCTGATCCAAATGACGAATTGAATATATGCACTTATGGTTTGGATGAGAAGCTTGCTGTCACACCAACCTGGGACGACGCTTTACCAGCCTTTATGTTGGCGTACCAATCCACGGTAAATACCACCACACGTCATACCCCTTTCTTTCTCACATGTGGCCGGGAGATGCAACTCCCTGAAGACCTTCATATTCCGCCTGCGCATCGAATGGAAAACGTAGACACTTATGCTTCACGTTTAAGGAGAACCCTACGAGTGACATTTGAGGAAGCTCGCATACATCTCCAGGAAGGGCAGTGACAACAGAAAACTTTCTTTGACCGTCTTACGCACGGGGGATATCGTATGGATTCGAAATTTTGCGGCACCTGCTGGGGTACCACTAAATTTAATCTAGCATGGGTTGGTCCTTATGTCGTTACTCGTGTCCTGTCAGACACGACCTACCTCATCCGCCACCAAGATAGGCCGTATTCTGAGGAGTGCTTCGTTCATTTTAACTGCCTTAAGCTAGGATATAATGTAGGCGAGAACGCTGCCCATTTGGAGATGCACGCTAGCCCGTCTCACCAGGTTGATATTCAACTAGTTGAGCACTACCTAGAGGTTCCTCTGGAAGCGGGGCTACGCACTGCCCGATGTCTTCAACAATTAACAACAAGTTGAAAAACTTGTAGAGGTACCTCCTGAAGGCGGATTGGCTACCAAACTAAATGATGCTGCTGAGGACAGCAGAGTCCTTTTATAGGAGGAAGCAATGTAGAAAGTTCTTACCACGTGTTCCTGCTAGAGAGTTCTAGAACCACGTGCGTCCGTAGAAACTTCTGGAAAACGCGCCCCTTAAGGGGCGCACGCGCGATTCTTTATCCCATTTATACGTCTAGCACTTAAATATGATTTAGTTTTCTTATAAAGTTTTATTACATAACAATATAGTTTAAATTTTAATGAAAGGAAAATATACCTAGCTTAAGTTTGTTTAATTTCACTTCCCCAATTCATCTCAACCAATCATCACTGATGGGATCCGACCTTGTCAATGGATATGGTATAAATACGGGTGAGGAATGAAATCCTGGACCCCCGTTTTCGGCCAAGCATGTAGACCAGGAATACTTGTTGCAGCCCGTCTCTCGCTGCTGCCGGATCTCAGCTGGACAGTCATCCTCAGGATTTATATTATTTTCCTACCTAATTTTTCCCTTATGAATCATTTCTCACTGTACTTAGGTTATTAGTATACTTTACATATCACCGTCTTTCTTCTCTCCTGCGTCGTGGCTAACGCATTTCGGGCACGTTACAATTTTTTATCAAAAGCTGTCAGCGTCTGAAACCAAAAACTATATTACAAAATCAATTGACCGAGGAATCGCTCGTTCGATATTTTAATAAAACAATTAAAATAGACATTTGGAGTAGACGAACCGACCACGAGGTTCGTACTCTCGGAAATATAGGTGTCTGTATTTGTTACTTCTGACAGGACAGTCTTCTCCCCTGAATGACTCATCGGTTCGAAATTAAATAGTTTGTCGTCAACGCTCATTTTTCAAACAACAATTCAAACGGATCCAGTTTATGGATAATGAGGGCTCATATTATTGTATTATGAGATTTCGGAGAAAGGTTTGCGGAACGAGAAGGATGAGTTTACAAGGAAAGATAGTATAATCATAAAAAAGATTGGGGGACGCGTAAATAAGTTACTACTGTTCGTTAGTGAGTAAAATGATCACCGAGTCTC
The DNA here is from genome assembly GCA_017591395.1 of Schistocephalus solidus. Taxonomy (NCBI): domain Eukaryota; kingdom Metazoa; phylum Platyhelminthes; class Cestoda; order Diphyllobothriidea; family Diphyllobothriidae; genus Schistocephalus; species Schistocephalus solidus. The sequence continues at coordinate 44,424 of WEDG01000073.1, read as the reverse complement.
CTTTCGACTTTGGCTCTTCTGTCTGGAAGGCAAATGAAAGATGTACACAAGACTTGTCAAAACTCTTTTATAATACCCGCTTCCTTCGCTCAAAAAACAAATTAACTTTTGCTGCGTTGCAGATGTCGGCATCAAAAAAATGCATACAAATTTCGAATAACCACCGAAAGAAACTCAAGCAAAAGTAGCAATTTCGGAATGCTAGGCCTAATTTTTTACTTTCTACTTCCTATTTTCCCTGTGTTTGCTCTCGAAACGTTAATTGATTAATTACTGAATTCATACATGAAATAGAATCTCCATATTTCGAACCGCGACTTGTTCCTTTAAAGTACTAGCATACTGAAAGTACAGATAATAGCGCATAGACGCACGTTCGCCCAACATTCTGCGGCATGCTTATAACACCCACCACCTTCAATATGTACATCCATCGATACGTGTTGCCCGGTGTTTATTTAGAGGCCTACACTGTGCGGCTGGTGCATAGATTTGCCTTTTTTACTGAGCTTTCTTTTTGCAACCTAACTCTCCGTGGTTACTTCCAACCCAACGCCTATTTATACTTTCCTTTAAGTAACTAACGACTTAAGAGACACGTCCAGCGTGTGCATGCCGATAGTTAGCCAAGAGGCTAAATAATCGGAGTTTCTGTCCTTGTATCAGGACCACGAAATCAGGAATATGGCTTGTACGATGTGCACTACTGAAAGCCTCAGTACACAAAAAATATAAACAGACGTAGGACGAAAGAAAAATTAGACAGCTATATGGTGATCCTGCAGGATTACGTTCAGTTAACTAAAAAAACAGTTTCTTGATAGTTCCCGCTTATAATATACCGTGCGAATATAGGAAAAGAAATATATGCTATATACTTATTCTCGTATATATAGTTGATACCCCATAATCCGATCCTTAAAACCGCTGTTTATCTGACACGAGCTAATACGTAGGTATTAGCTGCAGTCAATGCCTTAGCTTTCAGGAATGCCTGACAGGTGTACGTACCATCATCTTTTGCTCCCGGTTACCTGCTACTTACAACTCGGGCGTATAGGATTCAACATCAGTCCGTTAAAAAGGCGTCTCTCGATCACACTCATTGGGGATGACCAGATGGACAAAGCCAGTCCGACAATCAACAAAAAGAGGCATAATGGAGGGAGCGATGCTTCTCAAGAAGGTCGCATCTCGGTGACAAGCTTTTTGCCTCTACTGTCTCGTCTTCATTTCCATCCTGTTGTCTACGATGAACTACTCCTGTTTTAGGACTTATAATTCATGTTTGGTTAGCGCCGGGAGGGCACTATCGAAATAAACATTTGTACCGAAATAAAATGATGACATTGTGCAGATAAAATGTACAAATATTTAATAATGAAGCAGAATTTATCCTGCTAGGGCAAAAGTTAGCGATGATTTGAAATTAATCGTGAACTTGAAAATAGTAAGTGAAAAAAATCCTACCTTGAATAGAGGGTAGGAAAAAACTGCTTAGGAAAATAAGGCCAGGGGGAGATAAGGCTAATACAGCATAAGCATTTCAGAGTTAGATAATGAAACGTCGATGTGATTCGTTCTTGATCACTAAGGCACATGAGTCAAAATCTCGTGAAAAAACGTCAGTGGACGTGAGGCCTTAGCGGCTCAGGATCCAGAATTGGTTTCTGATGATAGTAAGTATCCAGCGAAACGGGAGCATTTTAGACTGTGTACGTCCAAAAAACTTCCATCGCTTGCAGGACTGGTGGTATAAGTAAAAATCGTGGTTCCCGGGGGACTCGAGGAAGAAAAAAAATAGTTTAATTATGATCCCTCAAATTCCCGACGTTCATTCTCCGTGTCATTAATAAATACATAGGTTTATTGATCAGCAATTCTTAAACGTCTTCAAATCCTTAGAACTCAGGAAAAAACCTAAAACAAAGTCCTTTTTCAGTCACCACTTTAGATTTTTTGGTTTTATGACTAAATGGCAGCCTTCGAAATGAGGAGTTGTTTTTAAGGTAAAAAAACCTGCCTTCCAAGGTTGAGAAAAAGCAAAATTTGAAAATAAAACAGCTTAACCGAAAAGGGATGAAAGTAGTTGTGTAAGGATTGTTAGTGTCAAGAAAGGACAGCAAAATTCAAGAATCGGAAGCACAAACATACGATTAAGTAATAATTTAATTTCAGAAAGGTAGAAATTATACGAAATAAAGCCACAAATCTGAGCAGCTTTAGCCGTAATTCTATCGGCATGAGGTGAAAGATCTAATTTATTGGTGTAGCCCAAGTCGATGATGGAGGAACATTCAATCATAGGGCAACCTTTAAAAATAAGAGGATGCGGCAGCCTTACAGGCCCAAAACTCATGTAGCGACACTTAGAAGTTGAGAACTCTATTAGCCATGTGGAGCTCCAGGCCGAAAGAGCGTCGAAGTCCGAATGAATTTGTTCTAGGCATCGTTCGGCCGTAGTTAGAGAAGGAATACACGCATTAAGGTTATCAGCATAAATATAATACTAAGAATGTTTAACTATCGATGAAATATCATTAATGTAAATTTAGAACAACAAAGGACCTAATACGGTACCTTGAAGGACACTTCTCACAATCGGGGTAGCATTTGATTACGAGAACCCCACTAAAACTTTTTTACGGTTATTTAGGTATAATCTAATAAAGTCAGTAAGGGGACTACAAAATCCTATAGTGTCTAGTTTAGCTAGAAGTTGTCTATGAGGCACTTTATCGAATGCCTTACTAAGATCAAAATAGATTACTACAGATAGATGATCATTATGAAGAGATGTTAGAAGATTTAGAAGAGACATATGGCAGGGTTCACAAAACGGTCCGGTAAAAAGCCCTGATTGTTATAAACAGTAGCTGTTATATGATCTCTCCCACGACAAGGAGCGTTCCGAACCCTCATTCGTTGTCACCAACATCACAATACTATCCCACTGCATCGTACCAGTTCCATCAACTCTAACTATTACTTCTTTATATAAGCAGTTTTTTCTCCTAGTTCTTTTTAAATATGCGGCTCGCCGTAGGACTTTTTTCACTGCTTTTTTCCTAGTTCACCGTATATTCCAAAGATTATTGGCTTTTTTAAAAAATGACGAATCCTTACTAATCGGATGTGCCTACCATTTTACGCATTTCTGGTGTTTATCGGGCTGTTCATGTGTCAGGCAATTTTTTAGCTGTCAGGAATGCTTGACAGGTGTACACACCGTCATATTTTGCTCCCGGTTGCCTGATTGTTGCTACGCTGGGGTTTAGGCTTCGACATCAGTCGGTTAAAAAGGCGTCTCTCAGTCAAAGCCAGTGGGAAGACCAGACGGACAAAGCCAAGCCGACAAGCAACAAAAAGAGACAACGGAGGGAGTGACGCTTCTCGGTGGACTATGCAGTCAGCAAGGTTGCATCTCGGTTATGATCTAGTGACCTCTACTGTACCCTCTTCGGTTCGACCCTGTTATCTATGATGAGCTCCTCCTGTCTCACCTCCATGATGGTTTAAACGGTAGCTCTGGCTGTTATATGATCTGTACCATGACAAGGAGCGTTCCGAACCCGCATAAGTTGTCACAAACATCACAGTACTATCCGACTGCATCGTACCAATCCCATCAACTCTAGCTATTAATTCTTTAGATAAGCAGTTTTTACTCCTAGTTTTTCTTTTTAATTTGGGGGCTTGCATCTTTTGTTGTGTACCATTTGTTACTTTTAACACAGATCCTTTATATATAAACATATTCTCTACTTCTATGTATGCATGTGTGCCTGATGAAGTGCTTAACGATTCTACCGGCGTTATATGGCTAAAGCTATTCCTAGTGATATACTCCACAGTGTGTGCTATCCTTGACATCCTCAGACGCTACAGATCCTCATCCGTATCTGTCCGTTCCTTGATACAATCTATCCGCGGGTGAGGTATGTTATAAATTCGTCAGCCTGGTCTGTTCCGGACTTTTGAGAACGGTGCCGCTTCTAAATAATGACGGATAATTTTGTTGGTAAGCTGGTTGAAAAACTGCGGAAGCTGCTTTTGCCTGTACTGGCGGTCCCCCCACCTGCCAAACTTTCTCGAGGAGATGACTTCGATCGCTGGGAGTCTCGCATGCAGGATTATCTGCAGGGTATCAATGATAAGACACAGAGTGCACTAATCCTCGCCAAGCTGGATGATGATGTGTACGACATAGCTCGAGCGTCTGGCATTACAGCTGTCCTGCCCGCCAAAGATATTCTCGGCCGCCTCCGACGTATCCTGTGTGGTGCAACAAACTCCTGTCTAGCACGATCGGAGTTTCGGCGCCGTTTTCAGCAACCTCTTGAGGGAGTTTCAGATTTTCAGCTGGCACTTCGCCTCATTGGACGTCGAGCCTTTCCTGCCTTGAAGCTTGCTGACCTGGAGCAGACTATCATGGATCAATTCGTCTATGGTTTGTCAGATCCCGAGATACGCAAGTTACGTATCCGCCAGCAGCCTAGAACTCTGGATGATGCTGTCGATCTTGCTCGCAAAGAAGAAGCTATCCGAGCTGTGTTTGCCACCCCAGAGAGCGATTTCGTCGGAGGCGCTGCTGTACGACAGCCAGTCACCCGGGATGCCAGCACTCAGACGCACTGGTGTCAATGCTCCTATGGGTTTTATTACGCGGAGCAGAACAACTGGTGTCAGTCCCAGCCTCATTTGGCCGGTTATGAGCGTTGTCCAAATGTCCATGTGATGAACCTCGCCCAGGGCAAGCCTAGCGGTAAGCGATACATTGAATTAGTCAATCCATCTGTGCTTTGTTTAGAGCCGAGTCAGTCGTCTCGTGTACTGTTGTTTGACGACGGATCTTTATTGCGTTCCAGAAAAAAAGTTATGTACAAATGTTAAGACGAAATGTGTCTCCTTATGGCCGCCAGGGCTTGCGCGAGTCTCCACCGGCACTGGACGAATCTGTGTCCCCAGAAATAATGTTTGCCCTACGTTTTTCGAGCTACTGCTTCATACATGTGTTACCATTGTTTCGTTTTAGAATTCATATGCTCGGCAAATACCCCTAGTAGCAAGTAGTATCTACTTGATCTCTAGTATATATATATATATATATATATAGAAGGAAACGGGAAGGCGTTCTCTGGGACCAGAATTTTATTCATCCGACGTTTCGAACTCTCACGTGAGACCATCGTCAAGGAATAAAAGACTGTACAGCTCACTGCTTATTTAGCTCACCTCTGCCGAGTATGACCTTCATCAGCGCCATTGATTTGTTCGCGCAGGGCCTGATATGCAGCTGGCAGATCGATATGTCTATTGATCGATTCCGCGGTCGAGTGCCACGATTCCTGCAGCAGGCGTGAAATTCGGTCGTCTGACTGGCCCAATATTCTCACGCTGCCAAAGTCAAAGTCGTGCTCTGGCGAGGATGCGTGAGCGGCTACCAAGGAGAGCTTATCCTTCCTTCTCACAGCAAGCTCGTGCTCGTGCATTCTCGTGCATACCCGTTTGCCGGTTTCGCCAACATAATTTGCTCGACCACAACGGCAGTCTATCCGGTAAATGACGCCGGATTTTTGGTTGAGGGGGATTGGGTCTTTAGGTTGCATGAGTTGCCGGCTGGGATTCGAATCCCAGGTGTGCCACACTTGGGATTGGGTATGACTGGCTGATGACGGCTAATAAGCCAGAAATGGCCATTCCGGTCTCCCTTGTCTTTGTCGGTTCCATTTCATCACATGCTACACGTCGCTATGCGACCGCCTGCGAGGGCTCTAGTCTGGGCTCCAGGGCACAACGGAACATACATGTTCCTTAAGCAGATCGGTGAGCCCCACACTATCATATATATATATATATATATATATATATATATATATATATATATATATGTATAATCGGTGGTATATCTATTTTGTCCGCAAACTATATACCTAGTGGATATCGATTAATCGAGCTATTAGGCGACCGGCAAAAATGGTACCTCACGCCTTGCGCTCGAATCCTTTACTTAACGTACTACGCCTTTAATACCCTTTGCGCCTTTCTTATTAACTGATATGTTTTGTGAAGACATTTATTACAAAAAACTATTTATCGATTCGAACGTACTTGTACAAAGGTTTCTCGTTTCTTGTCTATCCGTCCTCATTGTGTTGACGATGATAGGTTAGCCGATGATGGTCCTGCGTTGTTGCCTGCAAGCCAACAGTACTTAAAAAAAACTGGAATTGACTTACCACCCGCTTGCTGTTGAACTTGCTGTTTCTGCGGTCGCTGGCAGTGGCTGTCAAGCGACCTTTTAAGTCGCCTGGTGATGTCAGTCCGATAACTTAAATTTTCCGCTTGCATTCCACGTACCAAGCACTTCTAAATAGTGGCAGTGAGGCAGATATTGATTGACTTACCCAGGAGCAAGTTATATAATTTTGACTTTGACAAGCTATCTTTATGTTAACGACTGATTAATCTTCCAATATAGTGAAAAATACTCGCCTAACAAAATCGTCAATAGTATGCCCGCCGAGGCAGGTAAGGTAGGAGGTCTAATGCAAGAGTTATTGAATAAATGGAAAGCTTACCAGCTGATTACGGAACTCTTGGTTCAACAGCTGGCGAAATTCAGTTACTGTACACAACTGCTGTGGTACTGGATTTTTTGGGAGCTGCCGGGCCGGATGCGCATAGCTGCTGTCGATGGAGCGGATCCAAATGCCGTAGATACCACTGAGTTTTCAGCTGGACCTCTACTACGTAGTCCAGTGTACCCGAGAGGTTGGCTGTCTGCTGACACATCAGTAAGATCACCCGCTGTAGATTGGGTGTAAAGTTAGTCTCCGTCGATCCCACTTCTTCTACTGAAGAAATTAAACGATAAACGATGTGATGCCTTCGGTATTGGCCTGGTCACCCGTGTGTATCGTTTCAAAGGAATCGTTCACAACCTCTTGTGGATCCTAAGAAGATCAAAGTTATTTTACGGTTACTAACCGGCTATGAAATGGCTTCACCTCCAAAAAGTGAGATAGCCTCTTCTATTGCCAAGCGGCTTTGGCGCGGGGAAAGCCTACTTGAGGGCAGGTCACTCATGATAAGGTCTACAAATGCACAGGAAAAATTTGAATGAATAACGTTAGCATATGAAAAATCATCCTATTACTAGGACCACTTCTTCCCTGCAATGCTGGCAGACGACTTACTATATAGACTGTGTGTTTGTAGGGTTCACAAGCATTGTTCGCAAAATTGAAAGGAAGGTAAGTGGCGTCCTTAAAGCTGGTTATGACTTCAATTAATATGTAATAGTGTTCGTGTGTAAGGCATACGTACTTACTGAAAGTAGATGGCAAAGGAGCACTGCTAACAGTGTTGTCTATGTCAGCTTTAAATACATTTATAAATGAAGACTTTTTTAGGTAGTAGTCAAAGTAATCAGACATGTTAACAAATTCACTGAATACCAAGCATAGATATCCATCTTGATCAACAGGTTTTTTTTACGCATAATATTTTATTGTCAAAACCAAAGCATTTGTTGGCCGTTGTGATGTCTATGCGAAAGCGTCCTGTGAGCACGCATTCCTACTGCTGACTGCTTTCGTATCCAGATGGTACCGGACCCGCGTGTCTTGGGGCCGCCAGGAGGGAGGAGGGAAAAGTAGGGCGAACTAACGGCTAATACATTCCTGTGGATTTGATCTGCCTCTTCTTGCGGGGTGAAAGGTTAATGCTAGACAAATAAGCTATCGGAAGTTTAAAAAAGAATGGAAGGGCTTGATCAAAGTAGAAATGCACGTCACCACAGCCGTTACTGCCTTCTTTTAGCGATATCCTCCGCATTTAATTTGATTTGTTTTACCAACTCGGCATAACTTACAAAAGTCGTTTTTTTAAAATGCGTATAAGGTGTTATAAACTGTTATTTGTTTATTGGGTGCGGTTTATCAGGAGAGAAATAATTGAACATTAAGCCATGCAGCCTATTACCAATCGTCATGGCGATGGATAATAGGTCAGAAATGGCTATATTACAGGTGTTTGTCGGTACTGCTCCTTCTGGATAGTTAATTATCCCTATATTAAGGTGCCAGATTGAGCCTCAATGTGCAACTGGGCGAACATGTCTCGTAATCTGATCGGTGAACGCCCTCCTGTGATAATCGAAACTGTTATTTATTTCAGGGTGATAGTTTTACGTTTTACGAACCATAGTTCATTCTCGTGCCATGAGTCTTTGTTCCTTGCTGTCTACCTAATGCTGTAAACCTTTTAATTTTTTGGAAATGATTGGCCCTTTAACTCTACCTCGTACTTGAATTCTTTATCGTGTACTTCACGCGTCACTCCACCTTTTATGGCGACTTATTTTAATTCGGCAAGTTTTATGTTGTGGCCTGCACCTACGAAAGATATGCATCCCGGTACGGGCATCTCAACTAATATGCACCCTGATCCTCGAAGCTGATTACTGTCGTGCTAGGCATTTTCTGGCCAAAAATCTAGCCTAGCAGTGAATGGTGCATAAAAGACGGCATACATTGCAAAATCAGGCCTTTTGTATGCAGTCACCCCGGACACATTGAGGCCTCTAGCCAGGCAAGTGCATAATGTGCACTGACAACACCAGAATGCCCTGCTACTGCTACTAATACGACTTCTAATACTGACTCTTCGTTCGTTCTTTCCATTCCCTGTAGGGTCAACGGACAACTGCTCTGTTCAATCTATGGGCAGTGGTAGATATATCCATTTGGGATTACTTTATTAGGTTCAGCGTTGACTTCGTACCAGGGTCTCAATTTATCGTGCAGATGAAATAGTGGTTAACTTATCGATCGACGGTCTTCTATTTTACAGAAAGGCCAGGAGGGAGTTCGTGCCGGTTCGCACAGTCTTTAGTAAACGGTGTTCGTGGTAGAACTATGTGTCCAAGGTACGCTGTCCGACGTGCAGGACATTTATTTATATTTCACTACGATTTGTGGCCGGACGTGCGAATTCCGCTTGGCAGCCGCCACTTATGTTGCACCAGTTACAGCCTTTATTTGGCAAAGTGAACATTATTATGCTTACCATAATTGTTAGTGGAGCCACGTTATTGGAGACTTCTTGTCCACCGAGAGTGACTGTCATCTCATAGGTATTTTGCGGTTGCTCATTGGCAAAGTAGGAATAATTCGCGTGTTTCCTTTGGACCTATTGTATTTTGTTTAGTTAGGAGTTCTGAAACGGCTACCAAGGTGTGGGTCAGCAGTTCAACAGGTAGTAAATTAAAAATTTCCTTGGTCTAGTATGTCATAAACGAGAAGCTGAGATCGTTGAAGGCTTACTTGTCCATGCGATTTTGTCAAGCGAGTCAGGTCTATAAGTGAAATGAACATGTAAGTAAGTAGTACGTAAGTTGCAGTTCCTTCTGCATCGCATTTATTTTTACGTATATGGTTGTGCGCTGCCTTGTCCGTCGACGGTAGCTGGTTGTCATATGGTAAATGCACAGATGTCTGTATACAATTTCTGACTTATTAGCCTTCACCAGCCAGATACACTCAATCCCAGGCCTGGAGAACCTGGGGTTGGTATCCGGGATCCTTGGTCATTGGGTCGAACGCTCTAACATTGCGTCATGGTCTCGTTGACCTTTTCGGCTGTGGTTGGGAATCTTAACTTTGCTGGAACGTTCACCCTCACCGTATGATGATGATAGGTTCGAGTGATAATCCGAAACGTCAGACCAATAAACTTGTTCCAACGACTGCTTCTTCAGAAAAGTTCGGCCCTTATCGTCACGTCGCCGCCAATCGATTCTGGGTCTCGGTGGGAATGTGTTCAAAGTATGATGCGATCTGAAACGAGAACCTAGGTGATAACTTCATCTGTCCCATTGAGTCATCCGTCATTAAGATTTTTGAGGAAGGCTCAACATCGGAATCCCATTTCGTCCTTCAGATTACTTACCGCAAGCGTTTGTGCCTTTCCCAGCATCCATTTTACCGCCAGCCGAAATTTTTTCCACCCCTTGGTTAGTGATTCAGTAATTATTAAGAAAAAGGCTGAATGAAATAGTACTGATGCCTCCCGTCAATGAGCTCTTTTGAACCCCCTCCCATTTCTGTTGGATTGTAGACCTAAGAATAGTGCACAATCTACTACTGGATGGCAGCAGTCATCCACATTACAAACGGCGAATGCATCTGGACGAGGAAACTTGGCCGTCGGTAGGTGACTGCGCACTTTTCAGCCTTACCTTCTAGACTTCAAATGACGACAGCGATTTCAGCGCCCCGTTATCGGGCGCTACAGCCTCCAATGTGGACCAAAGGATGCACAACGCCCATCAAAAGGGCCGTTCGAAGGCGCGCGCTTCAACAGGCGAGCTCCGGAAGTTGCAGCGAACAGTTCACTGGCTGAAGCAGAGCAACCGGCAGCTACAAGAGCAGTTGTCGGGCTTGGAACAGTTGCTCACCGCAGTGAGGGACTATCTGCCGTCAAATGGCGCCAAGCCTACATCAGATGTGTTGTTGAACCAAATGGCCACCAGGGATGAGTGCGCTAATAGAAACTTGGGGCAAGAGGCGGAAGGTCAGCAGGTGGAGGACGAAGCCCGCGGATGCGTCCTCAAAGAGACATTCGACCGGCTGGATAACAGTCACCAGAAGTAGACTGGTGGTCCTCCTTCCATCGTGCTTGATGCCCTTTTTAGGAGGCCGCAACACATTCGCCACCCGGCGACTATTGCATATGGCCTTTTCAAATCCTCCCACCTTTCCATCGGAACACTCTGTCCTCTTTTGTAGTCCTAGTGCTCCCTATTCCCACTTTTTATTTTTCTACAACAATATGACAGTCTATGCTTCTGTCTGTTTGGCTACTCTTGGAGTACATGGATGCTCTGTAATTGTAATACAGTCGGTAGTATACGTGGAAAGGAGACAAGAGAAAATGGGAATGAGTTAACCCTCTGTTACAATAAAAGATGCCCGCTTATCTGCGACTGTCTCTGGTGATGGCTTCGAGCAGCAATCAGAAACGTCGGACCGATGTGCATCACGTTCCAGCGATCTTATCTTTGTTTTGAACTGTTTCCTGGGTCCCAAGTCTTTGTTTCCATCGAAGTTCGGCATATCAGACTAAAAAGACAAAAGCTGACATCGAAGAGCGAAATTTTGACCAGATGCATTGCGGCCAAGGCCAGACTATCTTGCTCACGAAGGGCTGGGTGCCGTCACAGAAAGTAGTGCGTATTAGAGAGCATATGATCCATGATCGCCTTGTCGGCACCGCTTTCTATTGTCTGTAGCAAAACTCCACTGGAAATGCTCAGTTCAATGTCCAGCGGGTGCTGCAAAGCACACATTGTCAACCACAAGGGAGGATGTTTTCTCCCAAGGCTAGCGTCAAAATGGAATCCGAACCGTCTAAACATGGTATGCAAAGATCACATGGTAGATGTTTAGGCTTAATTGCCCGCGTTTTTAGATTAAAGGGAAGCAAACCTCACAGAATTTCTAGCAGCGGAACATTAGGGTAAGCAACAGGCACAGGTGGGCATGTTATGAAAGGGAAAAAATAGGAGGACGATATAGCTATGACCCAGCCGATGGAAGGGTCAGTCTGACTGCGATGTAATTAGGCCACACGCTTGTCTAAGGTGTGTAATGCGGATGCTCACGGACTTTTGGCGAGAAAACAGGAGGGGTTAGTTGACCTACAAAGAGCGTTTCTGGGCATCTTCCTTCGTAAATTCGACCAAAATCAAGGAGTCGAGTGAATCCAAAATAATGTGCGATTCAAATATGCACGAATCACTGATAGACGTGAACGTGGCGAACATGAACAAGGGAAGCGCATCTGATCGAAATTTCGGATCCGACGCCCGGAATCCACCAGGCTCTCAGTTTCAAAACAGAGAAACCTGAATCATAAAAAAGCCTTAAATCATCGTTTTCCTTTGCCGTGGATGCAATGCAACTACGCTTATTTTCCAGGTAGTTCTCACGATAGCGATGTTTAAGGAGCCCATTTGGCCTGTTGCGAAACCCGAACAAGGTATCCCATTTCATCATAATTTGCTGAAAATTAATCAGGAATCCTGTGAGGTGAACTGAATTCCCAAGTCTTCCGCTCAGGACGATTAACTAAAAAGTACAACAGGAGATGTGCGACTTGTGCTCGGAAAGCTGTGATCATGTCTGATCTAGCCGGCCTTGATATCTTCAGGTAATGTACCTCTATGCCTGAGGATCTGCGGCGGTGGATCTGGTCAGCTCGACGGGGACCGAATACCGTAGGTCCAATCACCACTTCCAGGGTTGCATAGAGCCAGGATTTGAGTTGACCTCTTAGACGTCAAATGCTGGGCAATGGCACTGGATCGAGTAAAGCAACACAGAGGCCATACGGCGAACGGCGAAGAAGGCACCCAAACCACCTCACTCTGTACTGGATGGCCTGTTTTATCCTCACTACATTATCCCAGCAAGTTTAGACTGCTTCATTTCAGACGAAGCTGTTATACTTCACTCGAAGAATGGTTCTCAGGCAGGTCCTCAACAACCTCCAGTTTTCACTCAGCTTCCAAGCGCGAATTCCAGCCTTCACAGGCACAGACGAGGTCTGAACAGAAGAATACATTTATAGCGATATTTTGGAGATTAAGATTTTGCGTCGGATCCAGACACTTTTTGGGGAATTAACAAAACCCTGCGAGCAGCGTTGATTTGAGAGATACTGTCGTCCTTACTCTGTCCATTGGGTATCAGCCTCCCATCGAGGTATTTTAAACTGTCGACTGCTTCACATTGACAGTCATTAATTCTAGGGGTACATTTTCCTACTCGGGAAGGCAGTCGAAGACACTGGTTTCACGAGCATTTTGGCATAAACTGATCGATTTGGTGACATCACTCACCCGTGACTTAACCAATGACTTAAGATCATGAAAGCTTGAGGCTAGCGAGGTGATGTATCCAGAATAGCCATGGTCAGTCAGCCAGCGTCCGGTTGTGAACTTAATATCCTTAAAGCTGTGTAGAGTCCTTCCGAGAATTTAGTCAACGGCATAGCTGAGCAGAATTGGTGACCGGGTGCAATCTTGTTGAACACCCGGTCGGATATGAAAAGATTGGAAGAGATCACACTCGACCCGAGCTCGCGCAGTAGCGGAACGACAGTAGACATTTATTGTGGCAATGACGTTGGCTGACACGCCATCTAGTTCCATTATTCGCGACAGGGACTCACAATGGATGGAATAAAACACAGTGACGACTTCAACGAAGCTGAAGGCCATCTATGGCTGTTAGCCATGGCGGCATTCCAGAATACGTCCCAGTGTTAATATCTGGTTCGCGCGTTCATGTCCAGCTCGGAATCCGAATGAATGGGACTCATTTGCTTGGAATCGCCTGAGACAGACAACAGCGAAGACCTTCGCAGCAACGTCGATTAGGCTTATGCCCGGAATGATCTCATCTCCCTACGCTTACTGATACACCTAGAGTTAGGGCGCCAGGGTACCGACACAAGATTTGCAGATTTTCACAAGAATACCGACTTCTCCGGATGCCTTGTTGTTATATGGCCTTCGTATGGCATCGGCAACTTCTTTCTCAGGAGGTGCGTCGTATGACACTGCAACGGCTCTAGAGGAGTAAAACTCCGCCACAGAGGAGTTGAGGAAGGGCGTGGAGTTGATCGAAGTACTTACATCTGTGATAGGCCTTGGCCGAGTTTTCAGCTTTATAGCCGCTATTGACATCGCGAACAGACCTATGAAGTGTCGAGGGCTTACCGCTAATAATTTGGTATAAATTTAGAATGTCACCAAGTTTTAAGGTCGCTATTTCAGCCTAACATTCCTGCCGATCATCCCTAACTGACTTTTTTGCCGAGTCTTGTAGGTCACTAAGGTATACCTATCCACTGGCTATGCGCAAGGGCTCTCAATTTAATGATTTATATACCAATTATCTAAAAAGCAGCTTTTTTTCCCACCAGATAGTGGAAGACAGCGTCGTAGGTACAAAACTGCCACTGACAGAAAAAAAGGTTTCATAATACAGGGACTAGCTGAAACAACAGCTACCACTCCCGTAGACCGATATTCCGAAGACATGAAACACTTTCATGAAATCCTGAACAATATGCTGGAACACAATACGTCAATTGAACTGGAAATAGCCTTCCGCCTTGGAAAACGGCCCGAAAGCCAATCTGAATCAACACGTCCGAGCCCTCTAAAAGTTATCTTGACCAGTAGCCAGGAAGCCAGTCTCATTCTGTCTAGGCGCTTTAAGTTAAAAAACTCAAACCCTGGAGTTTTTTTCAACAGGACTTCTCACCGGCGGAGCGGAAAAAAAACGCCACCAACTTGTCATCGAACTGACACGGCGGCTCAGCGAAGGGGAAAGAAATTTGGGTATTTAAAACAACCAAGTGATCCATCGTCCATTGTTCTCCCCTGGAGAGGCCCGTTCCGGATTACCACACAGTCGGCCCAGTAAACGGGGTCTCGTGCCTGACCGTGAGCACTTCCCGGGCAAACCGAAAACTAACATTCATGTACACCAATGCACAAAGTATGCTATCGAAGCTCAACGAGCTTAAGCTTAATGTCTGCGATCTATCTCCTTATATAATTTCCCTAAAAGAAACTTGGTTGTCCCAACATGTGAACGACCGGAAGGTTACTATGATTGGCTAACTTTTTTTAGAAAAGACAGGAAAGAGCGTTAAGGAATCGGCGTACTCACATATGTGAAAAGTGAACTTAGAGTTTTAGACAAAACCTATAAACTCGCGTCTACTTCCGAGGCGATATGGCTATCCATAAAAGTGCCAGGTTCATCAAGTCTAGATGTCCTGACAGTCTACCGTCCACCGAGAAGAGACCCCATAGCCGATGCTTATCTGCTAGAGGAGCTTGAAAAGATTGCTACACGGTTGGATATCCTGATCATGGGTGACTTCAATGCGCCTCACATCGACTGGAGCTCGGCCTGCGCACATAGTTCTTATCTAGCCTTTGACGGTTGCCTTCTGAGCACGACGCTAAAGCTACTTCTCAGACAGCATGTCACTTTTCCAACAAGGGTGTGTGAAGGACTACAGGCCAATTGTCTGCACCTAGTTGTCACGAAGTCGCAGGACAGCACCGACAAAATGTCATGTCTACCGCCGCTAGGTAAAAGTGACCACGTGGTACTGCGATGGGAGTACTCACTATTTTCTATACCAGCAAGACCCACAACAGTCAGAAGAAATATATGGCAAGGCAATTTCGGTGTAATGAGGGCCGAACTCATGCGCACTCAGTGGGAACCTTTATTCTTTGGAAACATAACCGAGGACTGGGAAACGTTCCGGGACATACTGCACAGGTTCATCGAAAATCACTGTCTGATTTTGAGAAAAAGGTTAACCAACAGACCGCGATGGCTTACGCAGGCCTTAGAAATCGAAGTTAACAAAACGCCGCGATTTTGGAAAAAATCGCTTACGGACGGAACTCCTGCATCTCTAAATGCGTACAAAATGCAGATAAATCAAGTCAAGAGCCTTATTGTTAGAACAAGACAGGATTTCGAAGTGTACCTGCTGAACCGGGCCACCGTGAACCCGAAACAGTTTTACGGTTACCTCAGGCAGAATACATGGAACAAGGATCCGATACCCCTGTTGAGGACCGCCGAGGGCATAGACCTTACTGAAGACGGTGCGAAGGCTGATCATCTTTCGGAATTTTTCCAGTCTGTTTTCACAAAGGAAACGAGTTACGATTACCCTACCAATGGCTTCGATGTGGATACAATAGTCCAGACTGTTCATTTCACCGAGACTACTGTCCTCAAGGTACTTTTGGGGTTAAATGGATCTAAGTCACCGGGTCCCGAGGAAGTACCTGCCAAGCTGTTGAAAGAGCTCGCGAGAGAACTGGCAAAACCACTCTCTACGCTTTTCCAAACATCCTTCCAGACTGGAAGTCTGCCAGCCGACTGGAAATCCACATGGATTACGCCACTCTATAAGGGTGGAAGCCGGGTCTCTGCAAACAATTATCAACTGGTCGGCCTAACTTCAGTTTGCTGCAAAATACTGGAAAAAATAATTAAGCAACAACTAATGCAGTTCCTAGAACATAACAATCTGCTATCCGAGGTCCAGCACGGTTTCCGTAGAGGTAGATCCTGCGTCACAAATTTGCTCTACTGTTTAGAACGTTGGACTGAAGCGGTCGATAGAAGAAATACGGTGCACGTAGTCTATATCGACTTCAAAAAGGCTTATGATAGCGTGCCGCACCACCGCCTTCTTTATAAGCTCAACCGCATAGGCGTAAAAGGTAGACTTCTGACATGGATAGAAAACATCTTAACTGGCCGCTCACAAACTGCTCATATCAGCGACAAACAGTCGACCAAGGTTGAGGTTGAGAATGGTGTTCCCCAAGGCTCTGTTCTCGGCCCTATTTTGTTCATTGTCTACATCAACGATTGTGCCAATGAACTGGACTGCGATATTGCCATGTTTGCCGATGATCTCAAACTTTGGCGCGTCATCTAAACTAAGGCCGACAAAGAGAACTTGCAGGCAAACTTAAATCGACTCCAGAAATGGTCCAATGACTGGCTCTTGTCGTTTAATGAGAGCAAGTGCAACATCATACGAGTCGGGAAAAGCAATCCTTCGAACCGTACGGTTTACAGTCTGAATGGAATTCCATTGAAAGAAGTTGACGCCCCAAAGGACCTGGGAGTCTGGATCACGCCTTCGATTAAACCCTCCCTACATTGCGCAAAGGTAGCGAAGTCAGCCATATATAATTTGATTTATATACCCATTATCTAAAAATCAGCTTTTTTTCTTTTGTTAAAACTTATTTAAAAAATTATGACAATTTCACATTTTCAAATGTTTTTGGATAGCGTCTTTATTTTATATATAATTTTATGATTGTTAAACAATTTGCTTTAAAACTAACTTGCAAAACATATTATTTTTATCTCTGTCTGGTAATAGTATATTTTTCCATTTTTAACATCACTTATGCTCTACGTAATTCGAATGCACAACGAGCCACATTCCCAGGTTTAGATATAGCTTTATGAAACGAATGGTACTAACTGTTTCATACAGCTAGATCAAACATAATCAACACTGTTATAAAATACAAATATGAAGACTGTAGGACTGCATTGAAAGTTTCTTACCATTGAACTATTCTTGCATCTAACCTATTTTCACCTTTTTTTAGCAATCAGTCAAATAAATCTAATTAGTCGGCAAACCCCACACCGGAATAGACTGCGCTTGTAGCGGCCGAAGACTTCGAGGTTTGCACACACACGGGCGAGTAACGCACCTGTAGTCGTTATTAGACGATGCGCGTATTGAGCAGGGTCTCTAAGCGCCATGCCGATCACTCAAACGCAACAGCTGTTTCGTAGACGGCAGTAGGCGCCACCGGAAAAGGCGACGTGGTCACAGAACCAAACACCAAAGGCACTCATCAGGCAGAGCTTACCATTAATGGTACATGCAGTGCCATACACAAGAATTGCGCCATTTGCATGACCTAAAGGTAGAGGTGGCTGCATTGCGGCGACTTCTGGAGGAACGTTTGGTGATATCTGCCACCCAAGCACCCCAACCGTCGTCAACATGTCCAATATTTAAACCAATGTTGACCGTAGATGAACTGGACGCCTTAACCGAAGACGTCACAGAAAAATCCTTCAGGGAGCAATTGGTAGGCAGACTGCACATTATTAACCATCTTACTAGGTTACGTATTTAGCTTCCTTTGGTGGCGATAGCGTCAGCAGTTTTGCTGATCGCATATTTTCTGCCCTATTTGCTGATGAGGTTACCTACAACTTGACTTTCTACGGTAGGCACCAAGACAAAAAGGCATTTTTTGCTTCCCCTCTCTATGCAGTTATTCTGGGTAAGTTAAAGCTCAATAATTACTTAATCTTATTGCCGCAGAGGTTTTTAATAGGTGGAATAATTCACAAAAAGCCGACAAATTACAGTTGGAGAGGGTTTTAAAGAACGCCTTTAAGAAGGCATACGATCGGCTACGCAAAAGGGGCGCAAAGGCTACCCTCGGGAAATGTCTTTACGGTTAGTCAAATTTGTTAACATTGTCTACAACAATTGCCTGCATTAAAAATCCAGCTGATTGTGATGCTTTTATAATTAGCATTTCAAAGTCCATTGTGTACTCACTCACTGCCTTTGCATTTAAGAGGGGAGATCCATTGAACCGGCGGACGGATTGCCAGGTCCCTCGATACAGGTATAGTCCAGTGACTTCAATTGCGGACAGATTTCAGATTTATTTTTGTATACCTCAATTTTGAACACTTTTTTAAACAAAATAAACTTTATTATCTTGCTCAGTCTTACGAGATTCACCTTATCATTGGTAGAAATTGTCTCAGAATGTAATGGGGGTCGTTTTTAAAGCGTTTACCTAGTTAGGGGGGTCTACAGAAAGAGAAAGGGGTTCCGCTGCGCGGTTGAATAATGAGATACGAATTTTTTGGATCCGATTCGCGTACGAATTAGGCGGTCATGGTAGTATCCGATTCGCGTCCGACCATTCGTACGGTCGTATCCGATTCGCGTCCGATTCGCGTACGAATTGTTATAAGGGAGTCATTAGAAGGAACGGCAGAAATGTTGGAAATGGATTCTACTATTAAGAAGGATATAAAGGTATGAAAGGGCACAATAGAAAATAAAGAAGGGAGCGCTACATGAGGCGATATCCCTTTTGGAGTGGGGGGGGAATTACGTAATGTCTGTTGGATAACCGGTGGGGAGTGCAACGCTGTGGGCAACTGCAGGGTCGTGACGAGGGGATGCTGACATTGAACGGAGGGTAGCGATACGATAGGCGGCGACGGTACTCGTGGGGATGGGGGTCAGCGTTCGAGAGTGGAAGGCATCTTCACTGCCATTCCATTACTCCATCTCCATCCGGGATCCACGCGAAAAAGTGCTCCTAGTCCATTCAAACAATTCTGTCGGAACTGTAGTCGTTACACGCTCGCATCTGAGTAAAAGTACCTGTCCCTTCGAATCAACCTCAGACTTTTCTACCTCTGTCGAATGAATACTTTCGAACGTCAAGAAGACACTAGTATTGACTCTAAACATTCTAACCCTGATAAATTCATCCCCATTCTGTATAACTGTTTTAACTTCACATTTTGCTATATGTAAACCTTGAAAAAGAGGTTTTTACTTAAAACAAACTCATCATTTCGAACACTGCTATTTAAGCAAACAATCAAACCAAAGCTAAAGTGGTAAAAGAAAAATGGAGTTTGTTTTAGGTATTTTCCTGTATTCTAAGGATTTGACAGCGCCCAAGCAGTGCCAAATCAATAAACCTATTTATTTGCAGATCGGAATATACGCAGTCGTAAAACTCAAACTACAATACCCCTTATCCCCATCCCCCACGCCATACCCTCCGGGCTGCTCGGATAAGTCCGCTCACACTAGCAGCCTGGAATGTTCGTTCCCTTTTAGAAGAATTCGAAGAGCAACTGGCCGGCACGGAGGACGGTGCTAGTCGCTCGGGAACTGGCGCGCTACAAGGCCGACATTGCTGCTCTCAGCGAAACCCGATTATCTGAGCAGGGTCAGCTGGAGGAAGTGGGTGCCGGCTACAACTTCTTCTGGAGTGGCCGGCCGAAGGCAGAGCGACGCGACGCTGGTATCGCCTTTGTCACCCGGAACGACATCGTGGGAAGTCTGCCCTGTTTGCCGCAGGGTATCAATGATCGCCTGAGGAGCATCCGCCGGCCTCTTCGGGAAGGCAAGTTCGCCACCATCATCAGCGCCTACACTCCCACAAGGACGAGCACTGATGAGGTAAAGGACAAATTCTACGAGGATCTGCGCGCCCTCCTGGCGACTGTGCCGAAAGCGGATAAGTTAATTGTCCTTGGTGGAATCAACGCCCGCGTCGCGACAGACCACACTGCCTGGAAGGGAGTGCTTGGTCCCCACGGTCTCGGTAGATGTAACGATAACGACATCCTTCTTTTGCGAACCTGTGCGGAACACCGTCTTCTGCTGACCAACACCTTCTTCCACCTACCGATGCGGCAAAAGGCAACCTGATAACACCCCCAGTCGAGACACTGGCATCTCTTAGACTATGTTCTCGGCTGGAGGCGAGATAAACAGGACGTGCTGGTGACCAAGGCGATCCCCGGTGCCAACGGATGGACGGAGCACCGCCTCTTAATCTCCAGGTTGAGGTTTCGTCATCTCCAGGACGAGGCTTCGTCTGCAACAACGCAGGAGACTTCAGGGTAAGTGACCACAATGTACGTTGAATACTTTTTTGTTGAATGTGCCTGCTCACCATCTCCATTTCAGCAACGAACTGGTCAACCGACTAGCCAACCTTTCAGTCGCTGTCGCGGATATCTCCGTGATGAACCGCTGGTGTCAGCTGAGGGACACCATCCAATCCACCGCCCTGGATGTCATCGGCCACGCACTTTATCAGCACCAAGACTGGACAGTATCCGAAGAATTCACAGTGAACAATGGCGTGCGGCAGGACTTTGTCCTCGCGCCTATCCTCTTCAATCTAATGTTCTCTGTAATGATTTTAAAAACTACCGTGAAGAACGCCCCAGGATCCGCATCACCTACCGGATGGATGGCCAACTCCTCAACTAAGGTCGAATGCACTACCAAAACGACTGTTCTATGGAGATGTCGCCACGGATTCTCGTCGACAAGAGGGTCAAGTACGATTCTAATAAGACACTCTGAGGTCCTCCCTGAAGCAAATGCTGATCAACCCGGCAACCTGGGAGGACCTCACCCGGAACTGACCGGCCTGGAGGAGGACAGTGAAGGCAGGGGCAGCAATCTGTGACGCCAACCGGTCCACGGCCGCCAAATCCAAAATGGGAGGCATGAAATTAACCCGCACCCGGACCAACACCACCGATTCCCAGGCCCTTCCAATATGCCCGCGCTGTCAACGCCCTTTCCTCGCACGAATCGCCCTGATTGGACATCTTCGGATGCAATGCATCAACAATCCGACAATTCCAAATTCTAATTCTGCCAACCCTCCTTCAGACTCCCCCAGGCTCACCCCTGGCATCAATTCCATTACTACCACCATCAAAAACCCCCCCCCTTTCCCCCACCACCACCACCACCACCGCCGCCACCACCACTCTCACCAGCATCAGCGATGGGGACTCTCTCCTAAACTCTCCCTCATTGCGACCGCACATGCACCTCACCCATCGGCCTGATCAGTCTTTTGCGAATCCATCGTACAGAGACTGGTGAACCAGTGCTTGGAAAACAAACATACAGCATAGATCGCCGCCTCAACTGCCCTCCCTGTGTTAGCAAATTCACTCATCGCATAGATCTATTCGGTCGCATGTGAATCCATGACAGCGGAATTCACTGCAATGCCGACAACACCGATATCTCATACCCACCATCCGCTACTGACATTCATACCGCCACTACCACCTCCAACACCCTCACCATTATCATGTACCTGAGGATATCATGGTTTCCTCGAAACCGTGAGTTTGAAGGCTGCCAATCTATCGCTTGCACCAATTCACGCCGTCGGCCCAGTGTATGTGCCGTGTTTTTCGAGTGGTTGACCAGTTAACTGGGAGTCAGACGGTGATGGCTCCTCCATATCCCCTGATTTAGTAAATCCCACTTCTGAATCAGACAACTGACCGGCTCGGACGGTGGTCTGCATGTTGGGGTGGGGGAGAGAGTGAGGTCAACGGCTCGGCGCATTTTCATCACTATAAACAATCTGACGCGCTTGAAACTATCCAGGTGCGCTAAATGCCGTGGCTTGGAAGGTTGCCCATTGACGGGATAACTTGGTCCGCGTGGTCAGCCCAGTGTGTATGCTAGCGCACAATATATGACTGGCGAACTGAGATTCAGGCTGCAATGGCTCCCTCTTAATGTGGCCTTTATGGCACTCCCACTCCGTGGGATCCGAGCCAGATGTGGTGGTTTGCCCAGGGGCTCAGTTAGCGGACGAGGAGGGAGTGCGTTAGCTGCAGCACAAGGCTACTATCACTTTAAACTAATCCACCTTAGTCTTAACAAATGCCAAATAATCCGACTGCGGTCTAGTTCCAGAAGGATGATAAGGTTTGAAATATCAGTGCTTCATCATTGGTCACCAAACTCCAGGAGGTAAATATTCTAAAGTACTTGGGTATATAGATAACACCCACTCTCAAACCATCGTCGCACTGTGCGAATATCGCAAAGAAAGCTATGTGTATCTTAGGCGCAATCAGGAGGTCCTTCGTAAATGTTGAAGGAGAGCTTTTTGGGCGCGTGTTTGGAACATTTATCCGGCCGTTGTAGGAATATTGCGTTCAGGCGTGGCGCCCCCTGGACAAAACATGACTACGCTCTGCTGGAGAAAGTTCAACGGAGGGCAACGAATCTAGTCAGCGGATTGGAATACCTACCCTATGAGGGCCGACTAGAAAGACTTAAAATTTTTCCTGTCTCTTATAGGCAATACAGAGGGGATATGATCTTAGTCTTCAAACTGGTCAGGGGAGTTGATTGTGCTCTTCAGATGGCCGACTTTTTTAAATTGGCAAACATGACAAGTCTCCGAGGTTACCCATACAAACTGAAAAGAAAACACGCCAAACTTTAAGTGCGGGCCCACTTCTTTTCCCAACGGGTGATTGAAGAATGGAACAAACTGCCAACTTCGGTTATACAGGCTAAAAGCGTTGAAATGTTTAAAAGAAGAATTGATGAATTTACTTGATGGACATATATTTAGTAGAAAGCAATGATCGATATACTAAAACGACTATCGCCTTGTAACATTTGCTTGTTTTGCTAGTGTCTATCTGTAAATAATGTTTTCAAAGGCTCTGTCTATCTCCCTTATATATACTGAATTTTTCTGAATTATACCCGCAAGTCAACGTCCCTGCACCACCATGGTATGGAGCATACGGTAGAAATCGTTGGACTACTACGGTCGAACTGTCGTATATGGATTGGTAAGGGTAGTGTGCGCTGAGGTGGTTTAGCATTCAGTGGTTTATCGTAGGTTATCGTGGAGGCGCATGTGTCCTTATAGGCCCATGCGGTTTGCGAATGTGTGGGAGCAGTGAGGGTAGTGGAGGTTGGCGCGGCGACTGTATGCGGAGCCCCAGTCACTGATTCACCAGTTTCCGTGCGATGCATGAGGTGAAGTTGCGGGCGCAGTGAAGGCACGAGAAATCATGAGGGGCTGCGGGTTTTCATTCGTGAAAATAGGTATTGCAGTGGCAGTGAAAATGGCAGGAGCGTACGGTGTGCATGGGGTAGCGGTGTTGTCGGGATCGGGGTGAATTTCACTGTCATCGATGCCCATGTAACCGAAAAGGCCTATGTGGTGAGTCAATGCATGTGGGCAGCGAGGGCAGTGGAGGCGGCGAACTCTGCTTTGGGTTGGTGTCCAGGCACTGGTTCACCAGTCCCTGTACGATGGATTCGCAAGTGACCGACCACGCCGATTCTTGATGAGAATGTGAGGTCGCAATGAAGACAGTTTAGGACCGAGCCCCCATCGTTGCTGCTAGTGGTAGTGTTGATTATGGGAGTGGTGATTAGTATTGGGATGTAGTCGCTATGATTTATAATTTATTTATAATTTATTTATAATGGGAGTGGTGGAATTGGTGCCAGGGATGCCCGTGTGGGTCCGAGGGAGGGTTTACAGAAATTGACGCAGAAGCTGAAGTTGTCGGATTGTTTCTTTCATTGCATCTGAATGGTTCAACCAGGCCGACTCACGCGCGGAAGGCGCAGTGACAGTGCATGCATGTTGGGAGGGTTTGGGCGTTCGCGGTGTTGATCCGGAGCGCTGGTTAATTTCGTGCCACCCTTTTTGGCCTTGGTGGTGGCGGTCCGGTTGGCTTCATTGGTTGCCGCCCCTGTCTTCACTGTCCTCCTCCAGGCCGGTCGGTTCCGGACGAGGTCATCCCAGGTCGCCGGTTTGATCTGCAGTTGCTTCAGGGAGGTCTTCAGAGTGTCCTTGTGGCGTCGTACTTGACCCCCTTGTCGAAGAGAACCAGTGGCGACACCTCCATAGAAGAGTCCTTTGGGTAGTCGGTCGTTGTCCATCATCACAAGGTGGCCACTACAGTGCAGTTGCAGTTGTTTCAGTTGGGCGTAGATGCTGAGGATGCCTCTTCGTTCAAGCACTTCCGTGTCCGGGATCCTGTCTTGCCATCCCAGCCTTAGTATTCTACGGAGGTAGCTGAGGTGAAAGAGGTTAAGCTTCTGCGCCTGTGTTTGGTCTCTGCTCCATACAGCAGAAACGGCAGGGTGACAGATTCGTACATTTAGAGTTTGGCGCTGTGGTGGAGAACGCGTCGATGCCAGACGACATTCCGCTTGCGTTTGAAGGCTTGGCTGGCTTTGACAATCCGGTGGGTGACCTCATCGTTGATTTTGGTGCTGCGGGAGACATTGCTGCCTAGGGACGTTTATATATTCACAGATTTCAGTTGGGCACCATTGATAATGATGTGAGCTGCATTGTATGTGGTATTGGGCGGGGGCTGATGCATGTCAAGCGTTTTCTCAGTGTAGATACGACGTCCGAAGTTGTCAGAGGCGGCAGCGTAGGACGATGCTCATTTTCATTTCCTCTTCTGTCATTGCATTAAGTGCGTAGTTGCCAGCGAAGAGAAGTTCATGGATGGTGGCTATGGAGACACGCTAGTGGAAGTGCATTCGTCATTGGTTGTAGAGGTAGATGACTGGGGCGACCTTGAAATCCTGAGGGACTTTTCCTTGGTGCCACATCTCCTGGAAGAGCACTGTGAGTTGATTCATCAGTTGGGGTCACCATGCTTGTAAATTTCAGCAGGGATCGCGTCTGAGCCAGGTGCTTTCCCGCTGTAGATTTGCTGCATGGCTCTGATGGTTTCTTGGAGAGAGGGCGGATAATCGAGGATGGCGTTGATTTCCACTTCAGGCAGGTGATCGACGGTGGCATTGGAGATGGTGGATGGCTGATGGAGAACGCTTTTGAAATGTTCTGCCCTTCGCTTCAGTATTAACGTCTTCTCTGTGAGTAGCGTCCGGCCATCGGCACTGAGAAGAAGGGCTGTGCCTTTGACGGGAGGTCCGTAGACAGCCTTGGTAGCGGTGAAGAAGTTCTTTCCCTTCGTTTCGGTCCGCGAACCCTTGGATTTCCTCGGTTTTGCACGTCATCCAGGCATCCTGCATCTCCCGCAGCCGGTGCTGTACAAGGCGACGACTTCGGTAGAAGGCTGTCTCGTTTGCAGCTTTAGGGTGCTCGACGTAGGCTTTGTGCCACTGGTTCATCTCGACGAGCTGAGCGTTGATAGCTGCGTCGTTTTTATTGAACCAGTCTTGGTGCTGATGAAGTGCGTGGCCGATGACATCCAGGGCGGTGGATTGGATGGTGTGCCTCAGCTGACACCAGCGGTTCATCACCGAGATATCCGCGACTGGAAGATTGGCTAGTTGGTTGACCAGTTCGTTGCTGAAATGGAGATGGTGAGCAGGCACATTCAAAAAAACAGTATTCAAAGTACCTTGTGGTCACTTACCCTGGGGTCTCCTGCGTTGTTGCAGATAAAGCCTCGTCCTGGAGAGGACGAAGCCTCAACCTGGAGATGATGAGGCGGTGATCCGTCCATCCGTCGGCACCGGGGATAGCCTTGGTCACCAGCACGTCATGTTTATCTCGCCTCCAGACGAGAACATAGTCCAAGAGATGCCAATGTCTCGACCGGGGGTGTTCCCAGGTCGCCTTTTGCCGCATCGGTAGGTGGAAGAAGGTGTTGGTCAGCAGAAGACGGTGTTCCGCACAGGTTCGCAAAAGAAGGATGTCGTTATAATTACAGCTATCAAGACCGTGGGGCCCTAGCACTCCCTTCCAGCCAGTGTTGTCTGTCGCGACACGGGCGTTGATGCCACCAAGGACAATTTACTTATCCGCTTTCGGCACAGTCACCAGGAGGGCTAGCAGATCCTCATAGAGTTTGTCCTTTACCTCATCAGTGCTCGTCCTTGTGGGAGTGTAGGCGCTGATGATGGTGGCGAACTTGCCTTCCCGAAGAGGCCGGCGGATGCTCCTCAGGCGATCATTGATACCCTGCGGCAAACAGGGCAGACTTCCCACGATGTCGTTCCGGATGGCAAAGGCAACACCAGCGTCGCGTCACTCTGCCTTCGGCTGGCCACTCCAGAAGAAGTTGTAGCCGGCACCCACTTCCTCCAGCTGACCCTGCTCAGATAATCGGGTTTCGCTGAGAGCAGCAATGTCGGCCTTGTAGCACGCCAGTTCCCGAGCGACTAGCACCGTCCTCCGTGCCGGCCAGTTGCTCCTCGAATTTTCTAAAAGGGAACGAACATTCCAGGCTGCTAGTGTGAGCGGACTTATCCGAGCAGCCCGGAGGGTATGGCGTGGGGGATGGGGACGGGGTATTGTTGTTTGAGTTTTACGACCGCGTATTTTGTGATCTTTAAGCCGCGGCCGGCTGCAGAAGACATGAAACCAAGCATTTGTTTAGGGTACCTTTTTCTAGTCTCTTCCCCCGCGAGAAGGCAAGCAGTGCTGTCCCTAAATAGGGATGCTCGGACATCCCAGACGGCTGCCGAACTCCACTATGGGTCACGGTTTTGTTTTAGTTGGAGAGCGACCCGAGTTAGCCTGGGCCGCCTACGGGAATCATGGCCCCGGATAATCCGGAATATCCAGAGCAGGCTACACCGTAAGTGCCTAAAGGAAAGATGAAATAAGTCAAGTTTTTTCAATCTGTCTTGGTGTGGTAGTCTTAAAACCGTCGACCCTCTTTGTTGCTCTCCGTTGCACCTCTTCTATGAGGTCAACCTATTTCTTGATCCACGGTATCCAGGCTGGTATTCTGTAATCTAATTGCGGTCTCACTAAGATGCCATATACTTTTCCGAAGAGATCAGGGGGGAATATTTTAAAAGCACGTCTGCGCCAATGCTGTGTACATGTTGCCTTCTGTACTGCTTTCTTACAGTGTTCTCAGGGCATCAAATTTTCAGTTGTCAGCATGCCCAGATCTTTGTGTGTTTCTACCTCATTTAATGCAGTGCCATTGCAGCCTGACTCTCAGTCCGCCAGTCAGCCACTCCACACAAAACACACATTGGGCTGACCACGCGGTCCGAGTTATCCCGTCAGTTGGCACTCCCACTTCGTGGGATCCGAGCAAGGTGTGGTGGTACGCCCAGGGGCGGCTCCGGCTGCGCCAGCCACCTGCGACCTCTCTCATCTCCGGTCTTCTTGCCTGTGTCGTGAGACCGGGCTCAGGTAGGGGAGGAGAAGAGTGTGCGGTAACGTTAACCGCCGCGGTTGGAAGGTTGCCAACTGACAATTACACTCAGGCCTCGCAGTTAGTCCAATGTGTGTTGTGTGGAGTGGCTGACTGGTGGTCTGAGAGTCAGGCTGCGATGGCTTCTTCATAATGTGACCTCTGGCTATCTCACACATTGACGTTGTCGTAGACTTCATATACTCGTGCGGTTTCAACTTCATAATAGCGGAAGCAAAACGCCTCTATTCACGTAGCAAAAATCCACCTATATTAGTCACCCTTTTTTCACCAATCGAGGTGGACTCCATTTTTGCACAACGAGGTCGCATTTCTCGTTATCTAGAGGTTGCAAAATGTTTCCTTTGTCGGGATCTTACACCGATGGAGCGAAGGAATGTGTCTCCCCTCTTGCATAGGTCTTCGGCCTCTCAATCCATTATCCATAAGTCTGGTCATGGCTATGCAAACCATAACGAGACGGTACAACAATCTCCTATAGTGCCCGGTTCAAAAACCTCCTTAACTTCAACTCCCGCTCTTCTTTCAATGAATCCATTAACGCCTTCTTCCTCGCGAATAGGAATTTCTAACGCAGTAGCCATCAACCATGTCGTAAGCCCACCTTTAATGTCAGTAACTCCGTCTAAAGTGCCAATACCGACTGCTTCTCCGCTTCAACGTAGTTTTCCTTGTATTCCTACTGTTGACTTAGTCAACAAAACTGGGTCAATTCCACCTCGTTCCCATTCGACGCTATCCAATCTATTAAACTTATCAATAACCTGGGCAAGTCAAACTATGCTCCAAACTTAAGTTCCAAAAAGAAAAACGTTATTAATGTTTGGAAACCTCCTAAACCTCCAGCATCTACCATAAATACCCAAAATTTCCTTAGCAACTATCCCAACCAATCAACTTCTCAGGCTCCCCCATTATTTAACGCTACCCCTTACGGTAACAGTTTTTCCAAAAACAATTTGTGCAATTTTCAAATCTTATTCTCCCCCCCCCCCCCCATATTATTCCAATATTCCTCAAAATCCTATTTTAAGGCCTCCTATTTTCGCTAACGCAGAAAATAGCCTTTCTCTCAATGGATACCACCCAAATATGTTACTCTACAATAATCCTAATTTAGTTAGCAGTAACAGCTTAGCTAATTGTAGACAGCAGCAATTTTAACTTTCCGTCCGCACCTTCCTCTCTACAGTTTACTTTCCCACCACCAAGTCTTCCTTTTTATAAGTAACGATAACCCTAGTTTGGATACTCGAACTACGCTAGATGTCATATTACTTAATGCTAGATCTGTTTTAAATAAGATGGCCCAACTGAGAGCCATTGCTTTCGAGTTAATGCCCGATGTTTTATGTGTAACTGAATCTTGGACCCATCCCTTAATTTCCGATTCTTTGCTTATCATAGACCAGTATGATCTCTACCGTCAAGACCGAATTAGCAAGCGTGACAGTGGTTGTCTTCTCTATATTAAAGCTTCATTTAAGCACTTCCCATTTGATCTAGATGTTACGTCATTCTCTGGTCATTACTGCTTCGCATCCAGTATCCTGTCGCCCCGGCAAAAGGCAATTCTCGGATGTATTTACAACCCGCCTAATTCATCATTCGATGATGATGCAAAACTGTGTGAAATTTTTAAATTGATTTCGGAGTCCAATTTAAACATTAAAATAATCGCTTGGGATTTTAATTATCCTGAAATTGACTGGATTTCAAACTTTTGCCCACCCAGATTTCACCCTTTCCTCGATACCATTAATTTTTCTAATTGGTCCCAGCTTGTCCGTTCTTCAACGAGAGACAATCATATTTTAGACCTGATTTTCACAAACGACATTGCTCTCCTCTTCGTTGATTTTAAGCAGGGCCTCTTCCAAAGTGACAATACACTAATTCGATGTTGCCTTCCGATTGTTTCATCGAAAAAGGCTAGTGCCGTTCGTACCTATCATGCTTTTGATCTCGCAGATATGAGCTTAATTAGTAACTTTTTGGACTCATTGGACTGGCAGCATCTCTCCTCCATGAACGACACAGCAAGTCTTTGTGACTTCATGTCAGTCGTTTCAAATAACATCCTGGAGCTTGTGCCAACCAAAATAGTCAAGCCCTACGTCTCGGAATCCATCGTTCCTCACTTTCTTTTGCCACGACTAAAGAAATTGAAGAAGCAGTTGAAAGATCAATATACTAGTTCGTTATCTGTACATCTAAGGGTCGCAGAGATTTTTGAATTAGCCTCTAAGATTCGTCTTGCACGTGACAGGCAGAGGGAATCTTGTGCACTCAGTGAGCCAAACTCTGCAAAATTTGTTGCTCAACTGTTCTGCCGTCGATCCTCCTCTAAAGGAGGTTGTGAAATTCCTCCATTAATAAACGAAGACAAGAACTTCGTTCTCGAAGACTCTGACAAGGCAGAACTGTTTAGTGCGTTCTTTGCAAATCATCTTACGATGGAATCTGAACCGGTGCCGACGTTTCAGGCATCCTCATTGAATGTTATCAGCACTATTGATTTCTCCTTAGAACTAATTCGTAAGCAAATAATTCGTCTAAAAACTCGCACTCTTCGGGGACTGACGGTATTCCAAACTCAGTTATTAAGAGAGTGCCGAGCTTCCCCCGATTGCTTAGCCATGTATTCTCAGTTTATCTTCTAAACGGATTCTTTCCTGACTCATGGAAGACATCTATTATTCTTCCTGTCTTCAAGTCGGGCTCTCGTTCGGGCGTAAATAATTATCGAGGCGTTCACAAAACCCCGGCTCTAGCAAAACTTCTTGAAAAAATTATTTTTAATCAAATTCTTGACTTTTGCCTAGAAAATAAGCTCTTAAGCGACTCGAAATATGGTTTTCTACCTGGGAGATCATGCGAAGTGTGTCACTTAGCTTTTCTTAACCTCGTCACTTCCCTTCGTAATGAGCAGCAGTCAGTAGTTGTGATCTACCTTGACCTGAGCAAAGCTTTTGACAAGGTACCGCACAGACGTCTTCTGGTGAAACTGGAAGCCCTCGGCATCCGGCCTCCTCTCCTTGACTTCATTGGTTCCTACTTGTCTAACCGCAGCCAGAAGGTCTTAGTAGGTAAAAGCTATTCGAGGCCTCAGCCGATCACGAGTGGCGTTTTTCAAGGCACGGTTCTAGGTCCCCTTCTCTTCATTCTGTACATAAACGAAATTTCAACTTTACTCACAAATTCTCAAAATTTTGTTTACGCTGACTATCTCAAGTGCATTTATTCATTTTCTAAAGACACTGCCAATAGTTGCGTTGAAAAAAATCATCACTGATCTACTTATGCTCTCACGTTGGAGCTGTACTTGTCAGATGGAATTTTCTCCATCCAAGAGCAGTTTCATGTGTTTTGGCCCCGCCAAGCTTCCTGAACCCCTAGTATTTCAAAATAGTACACTTTTAGAACGATCAACCATAAAAGACTTAGGTCTAAGTTACACGAATAAGCTAGCATTATCACCTCATGCAGATCGAATTTCTGCAAAGGCTGCACAGATATATGGTTTTATATGATATAATTTCTTCCTTCCGGAAATAAAGTTAAACCTATACCGCATGTTTGTTCTTCCTATCCTAGAATACTGCTGTCCCCACTTTGGGCTGATGAACGCCTCTGACCGCAGTAAGATTGAAAAAGTTCAGAGGGTTTTTACTCGAAGACGATTTTTTCTTCCTGGATCCAGTATCTCTTATACGGATAGATGCCAGTTAGCAAACATTAAATTCCTGTGGGTTAGAAGACTCGAATCCGGTCTCTGCTTGCTGTTTACGTTAACTCTAGCCCAAATCTCCCATGAATTAACGCTCTCACTCCGGTAGATCGACCCTATGCCACTCGTAATTCCTCCATGATCATTTCACCACCCCTTAGCTTCACAACTAATCGGTCTCAGTTTTTTGCCTCCAAATATGCTTTATATGGAATAATCTTCCATTGCAAATTAGGTTGTCGTCTACATTAGCTATTTTCAAAACCAAATTACGCAAACATTTAACTTCGGAAGGTATAAAGTCCTTATTGTCTGTTTCCTTCCCAAACTCGCAACTTTTGGATTTCGAAAAGGGTCGTCCTGGTATTTGAGGCAGCTCCCTTGATATTATATTCGTCTCTAATTATATTTCCATCATCCTCTGCAGAGTCAATCTTTGCATTCACTTTTTCTTTCCCTCCTTTTAAACTAGCATTGCCAACTCTTGACAACCTTGATACTTTCCTCCGAATTTGCAACCCTGACGATAGTCTCCAGGTTCTGTTGATGATCGAGGCGGGTTCTGATGGTTTCGCCTCTCTGGTGATGGACTATGCAGTCAGCAAGGTCGCATCTGGATGATGATCTCGTGAACTCTACTGTCCCCTCTTCGTTTCGACCATGTTGTCTACGATGAGTTCGTCCTCTCTCACCTCCACTGGTGTTTATAAACAGTAGCTCTGACTTCTATATTATCTCTCACCCGACAAGGAGCGTTCCGAACCCTCATACGCTGTCAGCAACATCACAATACTATCCCATTGCATTTAGCTATAAATTGTTTAGTGAAGCAGTTTTTTCGCCTATTTTTTTTTTAATTGGCGGCTCACCGAACTGCGCCTCCGATTTAACCCTAGGAGTTTTTTTACTGCTTCTTTTCCAGTTCACCATATATGCCAAAAATTGTTGACTTTTTTTAAAAAATGGCAAATCGTTTTGAATCGGATATGTTTACCATACTACTCATTTCTGCTGTTCATATGGATGCTCACATAGTGCAGCAATTATCCACTTTGTATTTATTTAAACCACGGTACTAAGTTTGTAATGATGGGGCCCTCTGGGCCTTAAATATACAATTTATTATTATTATTACATCTGAGATGTAAGCCGTTCAACCCCCTGTGGTGTGAAATCCTGGTGCTTGTGTTTGGGGGGGCAGGTCATGTACGTAGTACACGTAGACGAGGTCACCAGCAGCTGCGCCCGCTTCCGCATAAGACAACTGACCGGCTCGGACAGTGGTCTGATTGTGGGGGTGGGGGAGAGAGTGAGGTCGAGAGCTCACCGTATTTTCCTCACTATAAACAATCTGACGCGTTTGAAAATATAACGGTGCGCTAAAAGTCGTGGCTTGGAAGGTTGCCAACTGACGGGATAACTCGGACCACGTGGTCAGCTCAATGTGTGTTTTGTGTGGAGTGGCTGACTGGCGGACTGAGAGTCAGGTTGCAATGGCTCCTTCTTAATGTGGCCTTTATGGCACTCCCACTCCGTGGGATCCGAGCCAGGTGTTGTGGCATGCCCAGGGGCGGTTCCGGCCACGCCAGCGACCTGCGCCCTCTCCCATCTCCGGTCTTCTTGACTCTGTCTTGACACCGGGCTCAGGTGGGGGAGGATGTGAGAGTGCGGTAGATGCAGCGCAAGTCTACGATCACTTAAAACTAATTCACGCGCAAGTCACCGTTCCTGCTTCACTTTCCCATGGAGCATACGGTGGACATCGTCGGACTTCGACGGTCGAACTGTCGTGTGTAATGCAGTGTCATTATAACGTACTGGTGTTTCAGGGATATATTTTGACCGGCGCTTATGTGTAGGATCGCGCACTTGGATATATTAAACGTAAGCAGCCACCTAGCCGATCAGGCACTTAGTTTGTCGATATTTGACTGTAACCCTTTAGCGTCATCAGCGCAGCTGACTTCATTCCATATTTTTATTTCATCTGCAAATATGACAGTTTCACAATCTAGGTCATTGAGACAGTCGTTAACGTAAAAAAGAAAGAGTAGGGGGCCCAAAACAGAACCCTGTCGAACACCACTTTCTACTTTGGCCCATTCCGAGCTAGAGTTTCCAACAACAACTCTCTGTATTCTGATAGAAAATAAACTATTGATCCGTGTGAAACACCATTAAAGGCCTTCTTGAAGTAAAAAAATAAAACATCTACAGGATGACCCTTATCAGCTGCCTTTGTCCATTTCTCGTGCGACTGAAGGGCACTCGTGAGACAAGAACGTCCTGGACGGAAGCAATGTGTGACATCAAATAGGATTTGGCTGTTTTCCCGATAGCGCATTAAATGCCTCTTAATAATACACTCCATTATTTTACATGCTATGCAAGTTAAACTGACAGGGCGGTTATTTTCACAGTCCAGTCTTGAACCTCCTTTATAGATCGGGGCGGGAGTTTGATTTCTTCAAAGGACTTTTGGAATATGATGGACAATGGTAAACACAGTTCATCCGCAAGTTCTCTAAGTGCTAATGCAGGAAATCTATCCGGCCCAGGTGACTTGGCAGGCCTTATGCGAAGTAATTCTGTTTTAACTATGGTCGGTGAAAAGTCTAGGTCGAGGTCCTCTTTTTTGGATGAGAAGGAGGTGAATGAGGAAGGAAAATGAGGGGTACACATTGGTTGACAAACTGGTGGAATAGCAGCAAAATTATTAGGCTCTCGGGTGAAGATGGTCTGAAAGAATTTTGAAAGAAGGGATGCTTTAACCTGATCGTCGGTCTTCAGTTTTTCGTCTGCAGACCTAAGGGCAGGAAGCATTTCCTGAATTCTCTTTGTACTCCGTATGTAGCCATAAAGTATTTTGGAGTGTTCCAACGATTTTTGCAGTATGTTTAGTTCGAACTTCCTCCGCAGCTTAGAAGCCTCACATTTACAAACGTTGCGTTGCTGCTTATATTCCCGTAAGTGAGCATTGGAGACGGTTTGTCTGTAACGCTTCCAGAAGCGATTTCTTTTTTTGAAAGAGGCCTGCAAGTTTGCGTTTATCCACTTTGGGTGGTTTGTGGTTGTCTTTCTCTTGAGGGGACAGTTGAGGTAAACAATCCTTTTCAATAACGAGCTCAATGTCAACCAATCTTTATTATTTCCACCATGTAGTTCTGTTCCCAGGATATCTCTGACATTTGTTTTCTCATAAGTGATTAGTCCCCCCTTTTAATTGTTTCTTTCCCAAGTATCAGTTAAATTTGGTTTGGAAAACAGTGAGCACTCGAAGCACAGCGTAAGGTGATTACTTGACCCTAATGGCGGTTGATCCTGTAGTTCTAGCACATTGTCCTCATCTCGTTTAAAAATCAGGTCAAGACAGTTTGACTTCTCCTTCTCTCATCCGTGTTCCAAAGGTGACGTTCTGATAGAGAAGTTTGTCTGTTGCCCGTTGCAATAGTTTGCGGTTGAAGTTATCTGGCATTCTTTGTGCAGTCCATGTTTTCCAGTCAATACCAGGAGCGTTAAAATCCCCAACAATGAGGACATCTTTCTTCTCGCTGGCTTTGTAGATTTCCGTTATGAGAATGAGATCCTTATCGGAAGTCTGATAAGACGACCGGTACACAACCGATATCGTCAGGGGTCTGGAATACTTAGCAGATATAGTAATGCTTAAGACTTCCACATCGCGTAATGGAACGTGTATGTCAGCAATAGCGGTCAGCTTGCGAGTGACATGAACTATGACTCCTCCTCCTCATCGACTTGGTCTATCTCTCCTGAAGTGTTGATATCTTCTGAGTGATATTTCAGAATCAGAAATGTCTGCATTGAACCAAGTTTCAGTGAAAGCCACTACGTTTCTGAGGTCGTCCAGCTTGTTGAACAGGCTTTGTACATTTGCGGAGATGACTTTCAATGATTAATTCGTTGGGGAGACCCAGCCTTCAGTGTTACAGATTTTGGCCACAGGAAGGACACACTTATCTGGACTATTTGACCATCTTTGATTTTCAGCCGTTTCTCCCCACTGCCAATTCTCTTCGTAGTTCCCTCATTTTTAGCCGTTCCCTCGGCTCGTAGTCTGGCTGAAAACTTGTTTGTGCGATCCGCGTAAGGTCATTCTTCCTTCTAACAGAAGTGCTGCCTGGGTTTCGTTTTTTAAAATAATTTTTAGAGGCCTTGGGGATAGTTTTATGTCACGGCTGGGGTCTGTTTTGCCTAGTCGGAAAGCTTTTTGCACGGTGTAAATTTCCCCTTTCTTCAGGACTGCACTGGCATATTCATGAAGAAGATCTAGATCGTGTGTCACTCGTTCCTTCGGAATGCAGGAAGTGGATTCTGGGACACCCCGTATTACGATATTTCGCTTACGGTTTATGGGCGAGGTCCTAATTTGCCCGCTTACGCTAGGGTGGGAGTTCACAGAGGTGGCCTTACTCGTGGATGCTGGCACTTCAACATGAGAGTGATTTTGTCCGACGCTGGGCTTCTGGGATTAACATTTTTGGATGACATATTACCTTTGTCTTCCGAAACTCGTTTCGTCCTTTTCTGGGATCCCTGTCGGTTGCCCTCTTTCCATATTGGAGACTGTTTATCGGCTAAACTGAGCTTCGTGGACGAAGAGCCATCTACCTTGTTGGGTGTGATGGCTACGGAAGTTGTGCATGCTTATGTGCGTTTGTCTCTCTCATTTTCCCCCGTTAGGGACTGCTTGTTCTCGGGTAAAATGTGAGGAGGTTTCTTCAACTCCTCTATCTCCATCTTCAGCCTTTTGATATCCTTTTCAACCTCCGAAATTTTTTGAAGAAGTTTAAAGCATATCGCACACGCTTCGTCCTCGTAATTGACATCCAAAAACTTATTAAACTCTTGGCCCGTTTGGCGGGAGGTGAATTTAAGGAAACATGCCAGGAATTGAGGCAATTCGTATTATGATTAGTGTTTATGTCCTCATTTAAATTTAAATCAGCGAGTTCGTCGTGTGGCGATAGCTCAGTAGTATCACCATCGTTTCCCGCACATTGGTGCCTTGGTTCGATCCTCGGCGGTACCACTTATTTTGCACGATTCCCGAAGGGTATATTTTTGACTTCCATGATAGATCGCAAAAACGATGTATGGCGAGTATTTACCGCAATATGAGCAAAAAATGCGCCTACTTGTTCAAAAACGCTTTTTTAAAAAAAGGAAATGGTATGCAAAATATGCAAGAACGACTTAGCCGTTCGGAGATGTCGTAGGTCCTGGATAACTGCAGATCTTCACGAGGTTGTACACGTTTGGTTCCCTGAGTGGTTGTCAGATTTTATTGGTGCAGAGGCTGCGTAGTCAATTTGAATAAGATGATAAACAAATTCCAATTCGATGCCGTTTTATGAGGAATTTTGGGACGACAACAATTTCAGATGAGCAAGAAGCAGGTACGTACGTGCAGTTGAAACCTTATTGTCCGGAACAGTCCTAGTGAAGTGGTAATGGCTTTCAAATTGTCCAAGATCGAGAACGAATAATATCAGTGGTTCCTATGCACATGACCTTGAAGATTTTGTACAACAGTTTACCAGCAAATGAGTATCCAGTTTGCATTTAAATAAGTTAACAGTTCCTGAAAGGACCACCTCATCAGGGAGTCCGTTCCATGCACCAACGACCCTCTATGAAAAGGCGTTCCGACGAACATCCGTGTGGACCAATTTCCTCTGCAGTTTAAAGGGATGACCCTGCAGATGTTCGGTCTCCGCCAATTCAAGGAAGTTAGCAAATTCTAGGGCACATTCGCGGCCTCTGACAATCCGGTAGGTTTGGATGAGGTCACCGCGTAGTTGCCTGTAATTGAGAGGAAACAAATCAAGTTCAATTATTCTGGTTTCGTAAAGCAGATGACTAAGATTCTTGACCATCTTCGTAGCCCTCGCCTGTACTCGTTGGAGCTGTAGATAATCCTTCTTAAACCATGGACGCCAGGCCTGGACGGAATATTCCAAGTGAGATTGAGCAAATGCTCCGTAGGGTTTTCGGAATATTTCCTTATCAATCTGCACAAATCCACGTCTGAGCGCAAATAAAACTTGTGTTGTGCGTTAAGCTGCCTTAACACACTGTAAAGATGGTTTAAGTGAGGACTTTATTAGAACACCGAGGTCCTTCTGTTCCTCAACAATCGAGAGGGACTGCCCATTGAGAAGGTATTGGTAGGAATCATCCTCCTTACTGGTCTTTCTGGTACGGAGTCTTAGGACCAAACACTTTCCAACGTTAAAATTTAAAAGCCAACGAGCAGAATAGCTGCTTAGATTGTTGAGACTCTCTTGAAGTGCGTGTTAATCGGCATCAGATCTAATGACCCTCCACAATTTAACATCGTCTGCAAACATAATGGCGCTGCAACCGAGGTTTTCAACGCAGTCGTTGATATAGACTAAGAAGAGTAATTGTCCTAAGACGGAGCCTTGAGGGACACCACTTAGAACCGGAGTAGGTGTTGACTTCGAGGAATCGATGCACACAGTTTGAAATCTTGCTGTAAGAAAATCTGCAATCCATTTCAGCAACATTTCTCTTATTCCAATTTCAGATAATTTATAGATTATAATTTTGTGTGGGACACTGTCAAACGCCTTCGTGAAATCAGTGAAGATGACGTCAACCCTACCAACTTCATCCAATGCGCGAGTCCACTGTTCTATCCAGAGCAATAAACTGGACAGACAAGAGTGATTCTGTCTGAAGCCGTGCTGGAGCTCTGAGAGCAATCGGTTTTCCTCAAGGAACTTCATGGTCGCCTTCTTAATTATCGATTCCATTATTTTACAGCAAATGGAGTTAAGGCTGACAGGCCGATAATTGTTGACATTAGATCGAGCCCCACTCTTGTATATGGGGTATATATTTGCTTCCTTCCATTCGGATGACAGTTTCCCCGATTCAAAGGACAAATTTAATATATGTGCTAGTGGTTTGGAGAGTTCGCCGGCCAGTTCTTCCAAGAACTTTGCCGGTAAGTCGTCCGGACCAGATGACTTGGCTTCTTTGAGATTTTGCAGTTCTCGTTCCACGAGAGCTTCTCGGAAGAGGATATATTAGAGGACTGGACCACCACTGAAGTTCCGGTTCATTAGTGAATACTGAGGCAAAGAACCGACCCAAGAGCTCGGCTATCTCGAAACTTTCAATGATTTCAACTCCATTGCCATCCATAAGTACTGCGACTGGGTCCTTGTTTTTTATTCAACTATTGATATAATGGAATATAATTTTAGGTTTATTTTCAGCATTTTGAATAATTCTTCATTCATAGCTCTTCCTTGCCTGACAAATCATTTTTTGACAGCATTTCTGCGGTGAAGAAATTCCTTGAGATGCTCTGCTGACCCTGTTTCTCTAAATACCTTCCATTTTGTATTCTTCTTCTTTAACTGCCTCTTAAGTTCTCTTGTTGACCAGGTAGGTGACTAGTCTTTTTTGCACCTTCACTGGACAAAAGCGTTCAATCCGATTGAGTAAAACCTTCTTAAACGATTGCCAGTCATCCTCTGGTTTCCCTTTGAGCAAACAGTCCCATTGCACGGACATCAGTTCTTTCTTCATCGCGTTCAAATAGGCCTTCCATATATTTCGACTGCCTTCCGTTCTCTTCTGGTACTGAGAATAAATGGAGTTATCCTACATCAGCATACTATGGTCACTCTTACCGAGGGTTACAATAGAATGCACTTCATCAATGTTAGAGAAGTCCTTCGTAAATACTAGGTCGAGGCAATTTGCTCTCTGGTTCTCTCTAAACCTCGCCTGTATGTTAACCTTCTGTGCCAGAGTTTGGTCAAGAGTGAGATCCATTAGCTTGTGGCCAAAGGAAGTTGGCGCACCATCAACAGTCAGATTTACCCAGTCTACTGTAGGTGCATTGAAACCTCCAGCAATAAGCACCTCTTGGTGACTTTCAACTTCCTTGAGAAAATGGAGGATTGACTTGTCAGCTGCTCTTGGAATATTAGGTGGTCTGTAGATCGTCATAAATTGTGGGTTTTGTGTACAATACCTTTTAATCTTTATTCAGAGAAATTCATATTCAAAGAAGATGGCATGCGCTCGTTCGACGGCTGATACACCTGTCCTAGAGAAGAAATACAGTCATTTAATGTCGTCGACAAATAAAAGATTGAGAGTGTTGAACTGCAGATGAGGTTACTTAAATGCAAGGAAAACCAAAAGATTACTTAGCACTGTACCTTGGGAGACACCGCATACATTAAGGGTCTCAGTGGAAAGTGAAGACCCCACTAAGACCTTTTTTCCGCTTAGAATGGTAAGAGGTAATGATGTCCATAACACGACTTCGAAGTCCTAGAGCTTTCAGTTTAACAATCAGTCACCTATGAGGCACTTCATTTAATTCCTTAATAAAATCGTAATAGATAAATGGCAGATAGATTACAATTATGAAGAGAAGTTAATAGATTTAGAAAAGCTATATGGCATGTTTCGCAGGAGCGATCGGGTAAAGACCCAGGATGGGAAGAGCTAGGAAGTTGATTGGTTATGCAAAATTCTGTAATTGTTATGGGAATTAGTTTTTCAAACAGTTTAGCAAGAGCAGGCATTTTATGTACACCGCGATAAGTTTGAAAATCCTAGCGTGAGCCAGATTTAAAGCCTGGAATATAAATAGAAGTTTTCCAATCAACAGAAAAGAAAACATTCTCGAGAAATATGCGAATACTTTATTTAGCAAAGGTTTGAAAATATATTAGTTGTCTGGTAAGGGAATTTGGGATGTTGTTAGTTCAAACCGAGTGCGATTGAATTAGCCAGCTTGTCTGTTTGTAAGTATTTTCTGAAAAAATTAATGGTTGTGATGAACACATGGGATGTCAGAGGAATTGAGGGGGTGGGATTGGTTTCAACGGTAGCAAGTTTGGAAAGCAAGAATTTAACAATTCTGATTTGTCTAAATCCTATTTAATCAACTTATTGCTGAAATCGAATAATGGTGGAATGACTTTGTGTGATTTAGCGGAAAAATTGAGACGGCAGACTTGAGCGACAGATCAGGAAGGATTATTATCGCTAATTGCCAGTTCCATCCAGCACACGGACACGGCAGAGCAAAGGCGTTGTCGTGCTTGGCACTGTATTTGAATCTACTCTAAATTCTTGGTCATCGAATCACAGCAGTGATCCTGACACAGTTATCATTTAACTTCTTTGACACAAAGCCTTTCTGAACCATTTGAACAGGAAATTGAGGGTGTACAGCCAGGGTGTACATTTGTTGCTACACCAGTGACTGCATTAACTCATTCGATACGAAATTTTATCCCACCGCGAACCATCCTCCCATAATCTACGACCCATATTGTCCTACTATCTCATTGAAGCTATCCTGAACGACCTTCATAGGCAGTTGCGCTACTGTGGCCAACTCCGAACTGAAAAGGCCGCCCGCACATGACGTTGGTGTACATAACTACAATTATCTATCATCCTCTTTTGTCAATCATGCCCAAAATGCACTTCTTTCAAGCCACCCAGTCCCTCTACCTGCGCCCTGTTAGAGCCCATAACCACCGGCCTTCCAGGTGAACGTATTAGCCTCAACATATTTGCATCCCTACCAATCTCCGTTGGCATGTCCCTTGTGGTGGACTATGTTACCAACTGGGGGGAGCTGTACCCCTCCTCCTTCAAGAGGCGGCGACCATCGCGAACGATATCATCCGCACGTGAATAACCTGTTTAGGCACCCACTGTCATTGCACTCGTACTGCGGCAGCACCTTTGAGTCTCAAGTAGTGCAAGAGGTCTTCGAGGTTTTCATCATACACAAAATACACACGAAAAAATCAACCGTCGTAGTCCGACGACGTCCACCGTATGCTCCGCGTAAGAGCAGTGCAGGGACGGTGACTAGCGTGTGATTTAGTTTAAAGTTAAAGTAGACTTGCGCTGCATCTACCACACTCTTTCCTCCTCACCCGCCTGAGACCGGTATCATGACAGAGTTAAGAAGACCGGAGATTGAAGAGGGCGCAGGTGGCTGGCGCGGCCGGAACTGGCCCTGGGCTAACCATCACACCTGCTTCGGATCCCATGGAGTGGGTGTGCCATAAAGGCCACATTAAGAAGAAGTCATTGCAGCCTGACTCTCAGTCCATCAGCCAGCCACTTCCACAAACAAAACACATTGGGCTGACCACGTGGTCCGAGTTATCCCATCAGTTGGCTAAATTCC
This sequence comes from Schistocephalus solidus, assembly GCA_017591395.1. Taxonomy (NCBI): domain Eukaryota; kingdom Metazoa; phylum Platyhelminthes; class Cestoda; order Diphyllobothriidea; family Diphyllobothriidae; genus Schistocephalus; species Schistocephalus solidus. Next base: position 3,065 of record WEDG01000073.1, on the reverse strand, counting down.
AAGCCACGGCTTTAAGCACACCATGAGAGTTTCAAGCACGTCAGATTGTTTATAGTGAGGAAAATGCGCTGAGCTGTCGACCTCACTCTCTCCCCCACCGCCAAAATCAGACCACCGTCGAAGCCAGTCAGTTGTCTGGTATGGGAGTTTGCACATTGACTGACGGTTTTGCGTACCCGTTTTCGTGTGCCACTGCATGACCTGGTCCCCATAATGCACACACAAGGATTCACTTACTCAGGGGATATGGAGGATCCATCGCCGTCTGACTCCCAGTCTACTGGTCAGCTACTCGACACACACAGAACATAAGCTGGGCCGAATACGTCGTCTGGTGTAAGCGTCAGATTGGCAGCCTTCCAAGCCACGATTTCTAGGAAACCGTGATATTCACGTGTATATGATAATGGTGAGGGTGTTGTCCACGTATTGGTGCAGGTAGTGTGCGTTGATGTGGCTTAGCCCCGGGTGGTTTATCGCAGGTTGTCGTGGATGCGTGTGTGACCGAATAGGCCTATGCGATGAGTGAATGCGCGAGGACAGTGATGGCAGTAGAGACGGCAATCTCTGCTGTGTGTTGGGGCTCCATGCACTGTTTCACCGGTCTCTGTACGATGGATTCGCAAGTGACCGACCAGGCTGAAGCGTGAGGTGAATGTGCGGTCACAAAGGAGGACAGTTTAGGACACAGCCCCATCGCTGATGGTGTTTGTGCTGGTGGCGGCGGTAGTGGACGTGGCGGTAACAGGTGATGAGTATTGGGGTGTGTTCTCTATGATAGTGGGAGTAATGGAACTGATGCCAGAGGTGAGAGCTGGGGAGTCCGAAGGAGTGTTGGCAGAATTTGGCGTAAAGTTGGAATTGTCAAATTTTTGGTGCATTGCGTCCGAATATGTCCGATAAGGCCGATTCGCGCACGGAAGGTGCGTTGACAGCGTTAGCATGTTGGAAGGTCCTGGGCATTGATGGTGTTGGTCCGGGCCGCTGGTGACTTTTGTGCCACTCTTTTGGTCTGGGCGGCGGCGATCCTTTTGGCTTCGTACATTGCTGCCCCTGTTTTCCCTGTGCTTCTCCAAACAGGTCGGTTCCGGACGAGGTCCACCCAGGTCACCGGGTTGATCTGTCCTTGCTTCAGGGAAGTCTTCAGAGTGTCCTTGTAGCGTCGTACTTGATACCCTTGTTGACGAGAACACATGGCGACATCTCCATAGAAGAGTCGTTTGGGTAATCGTTCGTCATGCATCCTCACAAGGTGGCCACTCCATTGCAGTTGCAGTAGTTTCAGCTGAGCACAAATGCTGAGAAGGTCTGTTCGTTCCAACACTTCCATGTTCAGTATCCTGTGTTGGCATGTCAGTTTTAGTATTCTGCGAAGGCAGCTGAGTTGGAACTGGTTGAGCTTTCGCGCCTGCTTTTGGTAGATCGTCCACGTCTCCGCTCCATACAGCAGCGTTGGCAAGATGACAGCTTTGTACATCTTGGAGATTGTGTCGATTTTAAACATGCATGCATACAAAGTCTTAAGTGGCTGTGGTGATCCGATGGGTGATCTCATCGTCGACTTTGGTGCTGCGGGAGAGATTGCTGCTCGGGTAAGTGAAGTTATCCACAGATTTCAGTTGGGCGCCATTTACATTGATGTGAGCTGCGGAGTAGGTGGTATTGAGTGGCGGCTGATGCATCGCAACCGTTTTCTCAGTGTTGGTGTTAATTCCGAATTTGTCAAAGGTGGCAGCGAAGCGGTCCATGCTCCTTTTCATTTCCTCTTCTGTCGTTGCATTGAGTGTGCAGTCGTCAGCGAAGAGTTCGTTGATGGTGGCTGTGGAGACACGCGAGCGAGAATGCATCCAACTTTGGTTGAGGTATCGGCTGTCCATCCGATAGGCGATGCGGATCCCGGAGCGTTCTTCACGGTAGGCGTCCGTAAGCATGGCAGAGAACAATAGACTAAAGAGGGTAGGGGCAAGGACGCAGCTCTGCGTCACTCCATTGGTAACTGCAAATGCTTCGGATACTGTCCCATTGTCAGTAACACGCGCTATCATCCCTTCTTGAAGTTGACGTACCATATGTGTGAACCGTTAAGGACAGCCGAATTTCTGCATGATTTTCCACAGCCCGTCGCAATTCACCGTGTTAAAAACATTCGTCAGATCCACGAAGGTAGTGTAGAGGTGAGTTCACATCTGCTGGCACTTCTCTTGCAGCTGGCAAGCGGCAGAGATCATATAAATTTTTCCTCGGTGTCGCCGGAAGCCATATTGGCTTTCCGGGAGCAGTCCTTGCTCCACGTGAGTGTTCAGGCGATTGAGGAGAATCCGCGCGAAAATCTTTCCGGTGATTTGCAGCAGTGAGATACCTTGGTGATGGTCACAGAGTTGGCGGTTCCCTTTCTTCTTATAGAGGAGGACAATGGTTGCGTCTTTGAAATCTTGAGGGACTTGCTCTTGGTTCCACATCTCCTGAAAGAGCACTGTGAGTTGGTTCATCAATTAGGGTACGCAATGCTTTAAATATCAGCTGGAATCACGTCCGAGCCAAATTTTTTCCCGCTGGAGTATTGCTGTACGGCTATGATGGTTTCTTGGAGAGAGGGCGGGAGATCAAGGTTGGCGTTGATTTCCACTTCAGGCAGGTGATCGATGGTGGCGTCGGAGATGGTGGAGGGCTGATTGAAAACGCTTTGGAAATGCTCTGCCCATCACTTCAGGATTCGCGTCTTCTCAGTGAGTAGCGTCCTGCCATCGGCACTGAGATGAGTGGTGGGGCTTTTGACCGGAGGTTCGTTGACAGCCTGGGTGGCGGCGAAGAAGTACTTCCATTCGTTTCGGTCCGCGGACCCTAGGATTTCCTCGGCTTTGCACGTCATCCAGGCATCCTGCATCTCCCGCAGCCGTTGTTGTACAAGGTGGAGACTTCCGCAGAAGGCTCTCGTGTTTGCAGCGGTAGGGCGATCGACATAGACTTTGTACAACTGGTTCTTCTTGACGAGCAGAGCGTTGATAACTGCGCTGTTGTCATCGAACCAGTCTTGGCACTGATGAGTTCGACCGTCGTAGTCCGAC